>WAAB01008604.1:37492-164975 GCA_013389865.1 Piaya cayana
TTTAAGGGACAGGTGGACGAGGTGCTGAGGCATATGGTTTAGTGATTGATAGGAATGGTTGGACTCAATGATTTGGTGGGTCTTTTCTAACCTGGTGATTCTGTGATTCTATGATTCTATGAAAGCTGACTACTTCCACAGCCCTCCAGTCTTTCACTGGGACTAGCTATCCTCCCCCCAAGACATGTGAGCATACAGCACAGGCAGCTCCTCCCTGAGCACCCAAGGGTGCCACGCACCCTGTTCAGCACCAACCCACATGCCCAGAGAATTCCAGAGCAGCTGTAAACACACCTCAGGACAGCTTTTAACTCTCTTACTCATGGCTTTGCCGTGGCCCTCCCCTCTTTGCGGAGGACAGACTGGTTGGCTGTCCTCGAGCTTCTCTACTGAAGCAGCAGGGAGATGGCATCCTGGCTGTAACCCCAGGACCTCACTGCCTTTCCCACCCAACCCAACCATTTTTGGAAGAAGCCTCCAAACAGGACAGAGAGTGGGAAAGGGGAAGGTTGGAGGGATGTGGTGGGTGCCTTCATCCAGTACCATGTGTTCCAACTATGATGGGAATCACTGGGGATCACAGCAAGGAAAGTCCCAGGGCACCAGCAGCACAGGGCACTGCTAATTAACATCACAGGGTGTGTGTTAACCCCCACATCCATGTGTGGTTTCTCCTGGGCAGGTTTAAATCTATCTCACTGGCTGCCACAGAGGCTGCACTCCAAAATGACTTTTCTCCCAAGTACCTGCAGTCTGGGAAGGGTATTTTAACTTCCATTAACTCCATTCTACTAGCTGATCCCCAGCACTGCCAATAGACATGCTTCACCTGGGGAGAGAGGGCAGCTGGCTGAGCTCAGATGGGCTGTTCAGGACAATGTACCCCAATGGCAAACGATTTGCACTAAAATAACGAAAAAAGAATTTTAAAAAAATTGCTGTTCCCTCAGCCAGTGGTGAGGCAATGCTGGCTCTGTCCTCAGCTGCTTGTACGATGGGGAAAGCAGCTGGATTGCTGACCCAGGAGGATTCAGGAGGGAGCCAAGGAGGCCAAGGCAGCATCGCTTGGGCAGGACAAGCAGTGGGCCAGGCGATAGCTGGCACAGCCTGGGGTGCTGGAACACCCAAATCGAGCTGGCACGTGGAACAGGACCTGCATCCCATGGATGCCCCGACCCAGCTGACCATGGCCGGCCATCATTCCCAACCATCACTGCTCTCCTGCCCATCTCTGCAGGAGAGATCACAGACACTGACACTTGCACGCTGCCAGTAGCCTCGTGCCTGCACACCCCCTGAGCTCGGGTGCATGCCTGGAATTCCTGCACTGCAACTGGTGGATGCAGCTTCCAGCACTTGGGTTTGTTTTCTTCAGGATTTCTTTCCCCGAAGAGCCTTTTATGGTGCAAAAGATTGAAATCTGGTCTTCTGCTGACATTTTGCCCCCAGGCAGTGGAAGCTGGATGTGGCTGTAGTTTAGCTCTGCAAGGGGCTCCCCCAAGTGCCAGAAGCAAATGAGACTCAAATATCCACGTACAACAGCACAGGTATGTGGATGTGGGGTCTGTCGTCTGCAGAACCTGGCTGCTGTGTCCTGGTAATTAGGTCCTAGCAATAATCTTACATGTAGATATTTCACATCTTCCCTCAGGAAAGGACATATGTAGCCTCAAAGACATTTCTTTAGGTGACGTACACGCTGCCATTCAAGGAGAAACATAAACACTCCATCTAGAAACTCCACCTAGGAGTTAGGGTGATGCTGACAACAGTTCAGCCATTTTATAAACTGTAACAATCAATTTTCATAATCTGTCTGGAATTACTCTCTGTCCTTGGTGTGGAAACCGAGGCAGGGTTCAAGGCCAAAGAGAAAGCTGGTGGCAAAGCTGGGATTTAATCTAAAAACCCTCTCGAGGCAAAATTATCTATATTTACCCTCAACCCCAAAGGTGAGCTGAAAAGAGGAGGAAGGAGAACGTGAGTCAGATTTGTATAAGGCATTAGGTAGAGAGAGTGGCTCTGCCCAGAGCAATGTACGTCAGGAATAAACACCAATGGAAATGATGAGTTACAGTTTACAGGATGAAGGAGCCCAAATTCTTCTCTTGCAGTGTGTCCAGCTCAGCTATGGGCAGCGCTGCAGGAAACGTGAGCTGGGGCATCACAGCACTGGAGAAAGAGGCGTCCTCTGCCCCTGCCACAACTGTTGCACTATCACAGGAGGATAGGACTCCCTGCAGGAAAACGTCTTCAATGTCTTATTTCCTCAAGCTCTGACGTTTCCTTAATAGGAAATTATTCCCTAGCCACGTTGGGGAGGGATGCAGTCCCTGGCCGGAGCAGCGGGCACATTCCAGCCCCTGATGAAAAACACTGTAGAGCCACTTTTGATCCAAAGTGTAAATAGTGTATAATAAAAAGAGGCCTGTGTAAACCAGCTGAGCTCTTGGGTAGCAGCTTTTACAACTCCAGCCTCTGTATTTACGGGCGCCTAGTGCCGCAGCTACACATTTTTCCCAGTCACAGTGAAGCTGGTGTCGGGCTGAGCCTCCCCTGCCAGGAGGATCCAGAGGCCCCACGCTGCCCCAGCCTGTTATTTTTATCCCAGCTGGCCCCGAATGGTGTTTCACTTGCAATCCTGTCAGTGCTTCTCTGCTGGTCTCTGAGGCAACTAGATTTTGCTTAAGAAACAATCGTGCTCCTCAAAAAACTTTGGAGCAGAAACAGCCACTAGGAGAGGAGAGCTGGGGTTTCTCGGAAGGGATGGGTGGGGTTTGGGAACAGGCAGCCTCCCCAACACCTTTGTTTTGCATCTCTGCTTAGTAATGAAGTAACCTTGATAATTAAACCGCACTAAGGAGGAGTGAGGCAGGACAGACCTGGAGTCCCAGCAGCTGAGCAAAGCCTGCATGGGGCAAGATTTTCACAGAGAGGCAGGGTGAAACTTTGTCACAACAGCTTTTCCTTGAGGAAGAGGAGAGAAGACACTGACCCTGCCTGATGATACCTAGTCTCAGCCAGGCCAGCTCTGATTGTGGCACGAATGCTGTGGGAGGAGGAACGTGTCCTGCTAATTTCTAACACAGCTAATTCTGAGTAAAGCCCACCTGGATGGTCCCGATGTACCATGCAGTGTTGGGGCAATGCAGTGCCTGGCGGTGCCCACGTCTGCCAGCACAACGGACACCGGTGCAATGAGAGACTGCCATGAGCTCACAGCAGCTCCTTGCACGCTCCTCCCTCGCATGCCCCTGCAGCATGCAATGGCTGGCATGCTGCCACTCCCTAATGCTGCCTGCCACAGCCCCCTGCCCACCCGCGGCATCTGGCCAGGACAAACTGGGGGGGGGGGGAGGTAAAAGGAGACAAACACAGCTTAGTCCTCATGGATCCTCCTTTCCTGGCATCCTAAAACATCGCAAACCACGGTGTCAGGCTGTATGTCATGAGATCAGGTACAGCCTGTGGGCTCAACTATCCACCGACTCTGGTCGCTGCCTTCCTCATGGCAGAAACACTCACTCAAAGCCTGGAGAGTTGGGTCTCAGAGTACTCCCCAAGGCAGCAGCAACCCACTTCTCTGGTACCCGTTAGAGGCCCTGCCTCCCAGTCCGCAGTATCCCACCAGAGCAGTGTTTGTCCCAGAGAGCCCATTACACTGACCTGTTAAAATTAAGCAAAAGCCATAACACATCCCATAAACTCCCTACACTCCACACTTGGAGTCTCTGAGGCTGAGCCACCCTCTGCTGCAGATCCAATCTGTCTGGGATACATCCTGCTGACCCTATGATCCTGTTGGATTTACCATAGTCAAACCCCACTATTTATCACCTGTCTCATCAATGACAACCAGGAACTCCAGCAATCTGGAATGGCACCAGGATGCTCCCCATCCCACCAGCTCCTGTTCCCCATCTTGCTGAGCATCCTCGCTGACTATTGGCTCCTCTCTGAATCAGGGATGTAGGTGGGCAGGAGGGAGAACAAGAGGGAGGACAGGTACCAAACACCTCCAGGCTGCCACAGTAGCCCCCAGATCTGCTCTGCTAGCATTTTAAGAACTAAATAGAAATTGCAATTTGCCCCCACTGCCAGTGTGTGGTCATGAGGCTTGCAGAATGGTTCCAGAGGGACATGTGGGATGGGGAGCAGCACCACCATGGGAAGCTGTGCATCGGAGCCCCAAGCACCTACCTGGATGCTGCAATCTCTGACTTCTGCCGGGCAATGGCAGCGGCTCTCTGAGCCCCCTCCACGCTCCTGTCCACCTTCTGCCGGATCTTGGCACTCTTGAGGGGGATCACACGCTTCTTCATGCCCTTGATGAGGACGTTGTGGCGGTACTTGCCCTCCTCCTTCTTGCCGTCGGGCAGTGTGGTGCAGCCATAGCCGTGCCGTAGGTTGTCCAACCACTCACCCTCATACTTCAGCCCGCTGGAGCGCTCGCTGACACCAAAGCCAGCACGCTTGTCGTTCTTCCACTCGCCCATGTAGGTCTCCGTGGTGGTAGCATCAATGTCGGACTCGAACGGGGGGTACTCCTCGCCCTCAGCACCCTCGCCCAGGCTGACAGTGGAGGTGGCATCGCTGGCAGCTGAGCTGATCCCGCTCTCGCTCTTGAGAAAGCTGACGCGGCTCTTCTGGCTGGCCAGGGATGACTTGGACTCGGACTTCTTTAGCTTCCCCAGCAAGGAGCCCCTGCGGAATAGCCCCCCCTTCTTGGGCTTGCCGGCCTCCGCCTCTGCATAGAGGCTGAGGGCGAAGCCGCCACGGGTGATGGTGGGCGAGAGGGGCAGGCTCTCAGGGTTGGCCGCAGGGGGGTCCTGTTGGGGCAGGGTGCCATTGCTGTGCTCGCTCCGCAGGGAGGAGAGGGAGGTGCGCAGCGGGGAGCGCACCACGGAGGCCATGCCGTAGGGCACACTCTGCCGCACGCCATAGCCGTGCCGCATGCCGTTGGTGAACTGGCCCTGGTATGTGCCTGCAGGAGAGAAGAAGGACAGGGTGAAAAGACAACTCGCTCCTGGGTGAGCCAGCAGAAGATGGGAGGCTGTGGGGTAGCGCCACCCTAGAGAAGACGAACCCACCTTCCCCAGCTCTAGTATCCTGGTTTGGATCAGAAATGGTGTGACCAGCAGATCCAGGGAAGTTACTCTCCCTCTGTACTCGGCACTGGTGAGACCGCTCCTTGAATCCTGTGTTCANAAACTTTTTCATGGAAAGGGTCCAGTCACCTTCCCTGGAAGTGTTTAAGGGATGGGTGGATGAGGTTCTGAGGGACATGGTTTAGTGACTGGTAGGAATGGTTGGACTCAATGATCCGATGGGTCTTTTCCAACCTGGTGATTCTATGATTCTATGGCAGTGCTCACCTGCCTGCAAAAGCAGCCTTTCCCAGGGAGCAGAGGACACAAGTCTGAGAGGCAGGTGACAGCTCACTGGAATTGGGATGGAACACCAGGGGATGCAAACACAAAACCACTTAATAAACACAGTCTGAGTTTACATCTGGACAAGGGAGTGGGAGGCACTGCCATAGGAATGGAGTTAGGGCTGCGTTGAGGTGGCAGCAGCCCAGCAGACAGGCAAGCTGTCAGTGGCTCAGCATTCCTTGGCTCGGGGACGGTCCTTCTCAGCCCGTTCTGCAGTTTGTCACTCACAGGCTGCCAGGACCAGCTGTAGACCCCTGAGATGGGTGCCAGGCCATAGCAGGGCTGCTCCTTGTACCTGCAGTAGCACATGTTGGGCCTCGACATACACCTGCTCTGTGGTCCCAAGACCAAGGCTTGTGCCACACCGCATGAAGCAAGAGACAGACAAAAAAGTGGATGAGAGGAGCAGAGCAGCTCTCTGTGGGGTTTCTCCAGCTCTGACCCAAACCTCACCATCCTACTATGCTCCTCCAGACACAGCTCAAGAGGGCACACGGCATCATATGATGCGGAACAGAGATGATTGTGTTCATGGCCAGGGCTGCACCTCTAAGCCAGCAGGACTTCAGCAGTGATACTTTGGAGGACTGGGAAAAGCATGCTGCTCCTTTCCAGACCCATTCCACGTCTGCACAGGCTCCAGAAGAATGAATTGAAGACCAGAACTCTAATTTTTCTCAGCAGGATGTGAAGAGCTTTAAATTAGTAACATCAAAGCTCCCTGTAGGAACTCCTCTGAAGAGCAGGGAGGGCTGGTGGGGCAGCCTTTGCTATAGCACCAGCAGAACAGGCTGCGAAGGGCAGCACATCCCTGCTGAGCCCTGTGGGGTGGGATGGGATGAGCTGTCTCCCTGGCCCAGCTCTCCTCACTCTGTAGATACAGTTGCCTCAGAAACTGGCAAACCACACAAAACAAAAGCAGCATTCAGCTCTACTCCTAGAATTACAGGACCTGGAATGGTGAATCGGCACCCTGTGGGGCAGAGGTTGCTGGCAACCCTTCTTCCCAGGGCACTAGGGGAGAAGAAACACCCTTGGAAAGGCCACCCCACTCCTTTACTCCCCTAAATGCTGTTCCATGCAAGTGAAGGGCCAGCTGTGCTGGGGCTATTTTCATAGGCATCTGTCCTAAACCTGGCTTTCACTAAGCAGTGACCTAGCACAAAGTACCAAATTTTGGGAGAGCAAGCACTCCCAGGGTCCCAGGAAAGCTCAGCAGGGCAAGGCTGAGAAAGAAGGGGGTGACCTATCAACAAGGCATTCATCTCCCCCCATCAGATGCCATTACTGAGACCATGGATGACCCTACTCCCCAGGGAGCAAATCCAGTTCCTTCTTTGGCAATTGTGGGAGTGCATATTTTACAGTCTCTCAAGGCTGCTTCTGCAGCATAATCTCTCCTCCCAAGCTTCAGGTTTCGTTGAAATCCTCTTTGGACCCGCCTGTGGGGTGTTAACTTACAGCACCAGGGGCCAGGAAAGACAAGAAGTGTCCAAGCAGGCAGCAGCTGCTGCTCCAGGGTGAGCTGCCCCCCACCGGTCCCTGCCCACCCCATAGCACATGCGAATTTGGGGTCCCTGCAAATATTTGGTCTTCTTTACTGAAAAAAATAAGGGTTCAGGTAGTGCAGAGCATCTGTGGGCTGCAGCCAGGCACGGGGAATGATCTGCCAGAGGAAGGGGTTGTTGTCCAGTTTCTTGGCAGAGCTTGAATCTCTGTTAGGAAAAGTAAAGTGAGCAGCATGGGTTAGGGGTCTAGGCATGAACAGGGAGCCAAGGACCATCGTTGGAGATGCCGAGGCATCTGGCCATGTTCGTCATCACACTCCTAAATCTGCCTCCATAAAAATGTGGCAAGTCCTTCTAGCACAAAATGAAGCTATGGGAGACCCCATACTGCCCCAGGTCCCTCCGCACCAAGTGCTGGTGAAGCTGGTGCTCCATCCCCGCCTGCCTGGCCAGTAAGCAGGGCTGACATATGATCAGGGTGACATTGGAGACCTCCTCCGAGGACAGGACAGGACAGGACAGCCTCGCACATAGTAGACTGCAGCCAACAGTGCTGCTATGTTAACCCCCTGGAAGAGGAACTCTTGAAGTCTTGCAGGTTTACAGGACTCAGCTGCACCTTGGAGGCCAGATTGGAGTAGCTGCTGCCCTCCACGAGTCCCCAGCAGCACCAGGGCCACCTGTATGGGAAAAGCCATATGGCATAGAGTGTATTCAAGGAATTGGGGAGTCATCTCTCAGAGGCACTAGTGACTACCCTCAACATAAGGTTTCAGACCAGCTCTTCACGCTGGCTTTGGCTGACTGATTTCAGCCCATACAGTACAAGAAATCTTGTCCCTCTGGTGTGTGGTGTGACCAAACCTTACAACCCTGCCTGATTTAATGGAGGGCACTGACAGCACACTCCCCGTGGCTATCCAGCTAACACAGGGGTGAGTGGGCACTGCCATGTCCCTGTCATGCTGCAATTCAGTGCTCAACTGAAGCTTTGTGCCAGGGCAGAGCCATAAACTATCCCTGGAGCGGAGCCAGAGGCTGCTGAGAGCAGCTGGAAGCGTCGGCAGTCGTGCGTCAGGGCACACAAGGTTCAAGTGGAGCCAAGCTCTGGCTCACCAACACGTACCACTGCAGCCAGTTCAAGAGCGAACGGGGCTGTGCAAAACCCCTCTGCACTGCAGGTGGTTGTTCAGCAGGGTTACGCATCCCTGAGCCACCACTACCTCCTGGGTATAAAAACATCAAAGAAGGCTGTGTTGTCATTCAGGGAGACCTGGACAGGCTGGAGAGGTGGGTGAAGAGGAACCTAGTGGAGTTCAACAAGGACAAGTGCAGAGTCCTGCACCTGGGGAGGAACAACGCCCTGCACCAGGACAGGTGAGGGGTTAATCTGCTGGAAAGCAGCTCTGTAGAGGACGACTTGGCAGTCCTGGCAGACAAGTTGATGATAAGCCAGCAACGTGTGCTCGTGTCCAAGGTGGGCAAGGTTATCCTAGGGTGCATGAAGGTGGTCGTGGCAAGCAGAGTGAGGGAGGATCTGCTCCCTCTACTCTGCAGTAATGAGGCCTCATCCAAAGTCCTGTGTCCAGTTCTGGGTTCCCCAGCTCAAGAAAGACCAGGAATGACGGGAGAGAGTTCAGTGGAAGCCACAAAGATGATGATGGGGCTGGAGTATCTCACTTATGAGAAAAGGCTGAGAGACTTGGGTCTGTTTAGCCTGCAGAAGACTGAGAGGAAAGCTTACTAATCCTTATCAATATCTAAAGGGTGGGTGTCAGGAGGATGGGGCCAGACTCTTTTCAGTGGTGTTCAGTGACAGGACAAGGGGCATCGCGTACCATGTGTGAGACAGGACACAGAAAACCTAGTGCTTCTTTTTTGGTGCAAACACTATTATCTGATGGTTTCTGTTGGAAAAGAAAGGCCCCACAGATGCTGCTCCTCCTGTCCCAGCCCAGGCCCCTTTGCACTATGCCTTCCTTGCCCTGGGCACCCAAAGGACTGGCACTGCTCCACATCACCTCGTTTCCCCCATCTCACCAAAGCGCACTTCTGCATTTCTTTACCCCTGTCTTGCGTTCTCATGATCACTGAATGGTCTAATGGTTTCCACACGTGGTTAATTGACACCACTGGTTTCTCTTAGTGTCCTAGAGACAAACTTGCAGTGTCAAAACTAAGTTGGTATTAGGCTGCTTCAGCCATAGGTGAGATGTCATACCCCTGTACAGACATATATACAGTTATTGGTATAGCAAAGCCTAGGTTTGGGCTCTGATTCTGTCTATGTTGCACAACTCTGCACTAGCAAGGAGATCTTTTCTGCAGTGAGGTTTGACTGGGTCAAGCACTTGGAGTCAAAAGCACAAAAGCATCCACAAAATGAAGACTTCCTTATAGCAGAGAAAATAACTTACCGGTGGGAGCCAAATAACTAGGTGTTTACTCAGAGCTTAGGTTGGAAGACAATGCTTTCCTCCATGCTGTGCCTTCCACAACTGCAATCACCGTCTGCTTTAGCAAGTGCATCCTGCCCCTGTAAAGAGCTCTGAGCTCTTTTCTGGGGACAGCAGGACACAAACACGTGTATTCAGTTTGGATGGTCAGCAAGGAAATACATCATAGCGTTACTGTCCCTGCCTGGCCACACCGGAGCTCTGAACTCCCTGGCTGACAGAACACTTCAATGCTACAGAAGGCAAGCTCTTCAAGCCATCAGTCTCCCACAGTTTTCACAAAAATGGGCACTTGGTAGCAGAGAGAAAAAGCAAACAACCCACGTAGTGCCTAAGCTAGACCATACCATGAGTCTACTTCTTAATAGACACCAAAAATCTATGCACGATTTGCAAAAGCTTCGTTGCAGATTTGGGCTTTATTTAGCCATCAATCTCAGCCAGATGCAAGATAAACCATACTTTTAGGGCTGTATGTGATTTGTAAGTGTATTTTAAAGTATAAAGTTATTCTCTGTGTGCGCGTGTATAAAGTCAATTTGAAATCTACATCCCCTGAAATCTGCAAGCAGCCCAGCCATGACCTAAAGCTGCTAATGACCTGGCAAGAGCTGCAGGTTCCCAGAGCCCTCTTCCTCAAGTGGCTGGCTTCCAAGGGGCTTGGGAATCATGTCCCCTACTCAAGGGACGGCAGATTTCCAAAGCCTTTCCAGATGTTTATCTTGGCAACCTCAAATTCAAATATAAACAGGTCAAATTAGCAGCCTGGCCACATCTTGATCTTGCAGGTGAAAGACAAAACAGGAGCAGGTCCTGCAAATCAGTAAAATCATTCTGCACACGTGAAGCTGCCTGGCAATACACCTCTTGGCTTCGTGTGCAGCTTTCTATGCATTCCCATAGCATCAGACAAGCTCTTGAGTTGAATGAACAGCTTGGACCAGCCAGGATGTGATGTCCCACCACAAGGAGCGGCTGCTGGATCCTGCTGGACCTGCTCAGCTTTGCACTGCCCAGGGGGGACTTTGGCAGGGCACATCCTCAAGGATCAGGGCTCAACTGCCAAACTTGGGTGGCACCAAGGATCACACAGACATCACGTTTCTGGGTACAGGAGTGCTGTGCTGACAGAAGCGATATCTTATATATCGTTACAGGGGAAAATCCTGACTCATCTTTCCCCCTCTTCTGTCCCAAGATTTCAGTCCAAGATCTAATCAAATTCAAACTCCTACATCAAGTTTTGCCTCTCAAAATTCTCTACAATATTATCTCAAAATCCAGTAGCTCTGCACCCTTAGAAGAAGACGCATTTTAGGAAACGGTGAGGAATCAGCCATGGAAATTCATAGGAGACCTTTCCATCTCCAGAATGAAAGTACCAACAGCAGCTTACAGTCACTTGATGGTTGCTCATTACTCATCAGAGCACACCTTATGCACAACCCACTCATCTAACAGCCTCACATGAAGTTTCACATGCAGGAGTGCCCACAGCTGCACAGCTCAGCCTTTGACTTATCTGCAGCCACAGGCAGTGGGGAGAGAAAATTTAATGAGCTGGAGGGATCAATCAGTTTGCGTCTGTACCTACTGTCTCAAAGGGTGTACAAAAAAAATCAGTCAACTTCAAGAGTGTATTCCCAGGCTTAAAGTTAGCTATGTACATAGGCAACTCAATGAGAAATACATGCGTAAAAGCACAAACCTCACAGTCTTGAATGAGTCCATTTTGCTAATTTCATTCTGAAGATTTATACCAGTATCATTATTTTTCTGTACAAACTAACAGCACTGCCTGTTCTAGATAAATATAGATGCAATTCTGATCCATATTTGAAGGGTATTCTTTCAAATCACCCTCTCTATTTAGCTATCCTATATATGGCAGCCTGGAACATTACAGTACTGAAGAGCTACAGAATTACTTGCACAGAGATTCTTGCAATGTTTCTAACCCCCACATTGCCACTAATGCAAGAACATAATTAGACTCAGCGTTTACAGAGCACAACAAATATCTGGCTATGTGGTACATATGTGTGCTAGCAGGCGTTGAGAGCTTCCAAGTAATCAAAGGGATTTATTTTAGGGAAAGGCGTGTGTCTATGTATTCTAAACAGCTTAGATGAACTCAACCAAAATGGTTCAGCAAAGCAGATGTCCAGGCAGCCTGTCAGAGGCATGCAAGCGGTTTAATATACAGTCGAAGTGTGCTACGATGCTGTGGGTGGCTTATATCCGATGTGAAAACATTCACAACTCGCAGCCCAGACAGCAAGTGAATGGCTCTCTGCAGTCACGCAGCAGCGAGGAGTTTCTGGTGTGGTTTGGCAATGAACCACAAAAACCACCCCAAGGGGAATCGGGAGGCACAGACCATACAAACCCAAGCCAGCTGGTGTTAGCTATTGCTACAGACACTGGAGAGCAGCTCCCGAGGGAAGGATGCTGAGGGCAAGCAATGCTCCTGCTGCTCCTCTCTTGTGTCCGCAGAGACTGAGCTGCACACGCTGCGACCAGTAGCAGGGACCAGGGCATGTGCAGGCATTTACGAGGAGGTTGCACCCCAAGCTTCTTGACTGAAGCCCTCTGATGGCTCATAGCGGATCACAGCGCCTGTCTGAATCTCCCTAGCGGGGCTCAGATCATTCTTTTGGTGGGACCAACACGTAGCCTCTGTATCACGGGCTGGGTATCACGCTGTTCCTCACCCTCCCACCCTCTCCCGAGCCACCCTTACCTCCGTCAGCGTACGTCTCAGTGCCGTAGCCGTCCTGCAGGCCATTATTCCAGGTACCTTCATACTTGGCTCCACTGCTCATGCTCTGCCTGGCGCCGTAGCGTCCCTTAAAGCCATGGGTCCATTCTCCCCTGTAAACCCACCGTCCTTTGGTCTCGATCCCTAGCCCATGCCTCTTGCCTTGTGACCAGTAGCCTTCGTAGGTGTTGCCGCTCGGCCACGTGTAGATGCCCACCACTTCGAAGCCGTAGTTCCAGGAGCCCGAGTACTCGCCCTGGCCCTTGGGGCCGGTGCAGATGCCGTGCCCGTGGGCTTTGCCCCCTTCCCAGCCCCCGCAATAGGCGCCTCCATCATCGAAATCGAACCTGCCGCCGCTCATGGTGCCCCCCGGTGCCCCCGAGCCGCATCCCCGGGGCAGCCGCGATGGGCACCGGGAGCGGCGGCTCCTGCCTCGGCAGCGGGACGGGGACGACGGAGGAATTGGAAGGAGGGGGGAGAGGGAGCAGGGGGAGAGGGAGAGGGGGGCGGGTCGGTTCTCCCCCCCAGAGAGGGGCAGCCGAGGGTCCGAGCCGCCCGCCCCGCTCCGCTCTCCTCCCCCGCCGGGAGAAAGGTCAGCGCTGCCCTAACAAGGGCATCGGATCCCAGGAGCTGCTCCCAAAAATAACCCCCCGGAGCCCGGCCTCCGCCTCGGGGCCCTTTTATGAAGGAGGGAAGAGACGCAGCCCTCCCTCCCCCACCCCGCCCTGCTCCCCCCCAGCCCCGGGCAGGGATCCAGGCGGAGAAGAGGCTGGGAAAGTAAATGTCTGCTTAAAATAGAGCCTGGGAGAGGAGCAGCGTCCCACCGCCGGGTCCCCGAAGGGATCGTAGAATCACCAGCTTGATAATGACCTCTTCAATCACCGAGTCCAACCATTCCTATCTGCCACTAAACCGTGTCCCTGAGCACCTCGCCTACCCGTCTTTCAAACACCTCCAGGGATGGGGACCCCACTACCTCCCCGGGCAACCTCTACCAGTGCACGATGACCCTTTCTGTGAAGAATTTTTTCCTGCTATTCAGCCTGAACTTCCCCTGGCGCAGCTTGAGGCCATTCCCCCTTGCACACCGGGGATGCTCAAGGCAGGGAGCGCTGCACCTTCAGGGAGCGCCTGGAGGAAGGTTCCAAGGGGCTGAGATGGAGCAAGAGGTGAAAGCGCAGCCCTTGCCCCGTCACACACCCTGCTCACCTAAGGGCTCCCTGTCTGCTGCTTCTAAAGTGAATTTCCAGAGATGCTTTAGGGTATCAACCCACAAATAGTCACACTCCCCACCCGCCTCAAACAACAACCTCCCTAAAATCGCCTTCTGTTCAGCAGCTGGCAGCATAGTTTAGTCTCACTCTGTTTGGAAACGAAAGGTGAGACCCTACCCTTGGGACAGTGCAGACACACTGAGTAGCGACAGAGTTGCTTATAAAAACAATTCATGTCATCAAATACAGATGGTAGAAAGGACAAGGAATGAAACTCCAAGGTAGCAGGCTAATCCAAGCCCTCCCTTAGAATGAATCATAGAATGGTTTGAGTTGGAAGGAACCTTGAAGATCATCCAGTTCCATCCCTTTCCATGGGCAGGGACACCTCCCTGTGGATCAGGTTGCTCAAAGCTTCATCCAGCCTGGTCTTGAACACCTCCTTGGCAGGGGCATCCACGACTTCTCTGGGCACAGAGAAGCCAACCACACCTGTCCCATCTCCTACAGACACTGTCACAGCAAAAGCATTTAGAGATGACCTTCCCCTTACCTACCACAAGCTGCTGCAAGGGCTGTGGGGCAAGACCAAGCCATCAGCCGTGTGCTGCCCTTCGAGATGAGCTCCTGAGACCCCCACCAAGCTCTGGGGCAAAGCTGCCACAGACAACAGCAACCTTCAGACCTGCATAACACAGTTGAAGAATTTGGACAACCTCCTCATCCATGTTTCTAGGAGGAAGAGGTATAGGGAAAAAAACCCCCATGCAACACAGAACTGCAACAAAAGCCAAGTATTTACATACTGCACCTCTAGGCACGGGTGAGGACCAACTACCTACTATAAAGCTCATTACAAAAGGCTTCACCTTTATTGAGCCACAGGACGGAATGGGCACTGTGGCAGGGGACTCCAACACTACTCAGAAGCGCTGCTTGGCAGAACCAGCCCTCTAAAGCTTGCTTTTTATAAAACTAAAAGAAGACAGAATCTTTAAACCGGCTGAAGTTGTTTTGTTTTGTTGGTTTGTTTTGTTTTTTTTTAAAGCTAAGCTTTTAGACTCCTCAGGCATGTTTTCAAGGTTCTTGCTGCATGATTAAGGGCTGGAAATTTACATTTTCTCAAAGCAAATCCAGACAGTTTTGTTTTGTGCTTTCTGGGTAGACCAAAGCATCTTAAAACACCTTATAGTAACAGAAGGGAAAGTGTTAAGGCAGCAGCTGCAGTTGCCCATGATCTTCTGTTCCATGGTGTTCCTGGATTTACCAGCCCAAATATGTTGTAACTGCCCTAAGAGCATGCAAAGTTCAGGACCATGTAACTATTTACTTAGCAACTCTTCCTTAATTACACAGAAGAGTTGTGAACTGACAGTACATTTTGTTTAAATGTTAACAACTTACGCAGACGTTGGCACTTGAAAAGCCTTTGTTAACTGCTGTCTTAACAGAATCACACAATCTGACAGCAGAAAGCACTAACACTGTGCTAAGGAACTAGCCAGAGCTGGGCTTATTTCTTCATGTTGGCAGAAGGAGCCACAATCTCCTCTGAAGGCTGAGGAGGAGCCCCTGCACCCAGCCAGCCCTGCCTGGGGTGGCCTCTAGTGGCCCAACGCCGCTGGCTTCCCTCCCTTCCCAGCCTGCTCCTCTATTTTATATTATCTCCTGATTTCAATGTGCTGCCCTTAACATATTCCTGAGGACCTGACATTGCAGTCCTGAAGGTACAGGTCTGGGTGACTAATGAAAGAAATGGTAAGAAGCAGTGCTGTACTGAAAGGCGTTCTCAGCCCCACAACAGCATTTGGCAAGAGCAGAATAATTACTTGAGAAATAATGTCATTCCACACTCTGCAGCCCAGTCTGTCACAGACAATGGACACCAAACAACTGCCCTGAACTCAAAATACAGAAAGACAGGTAAGGGCATGGAAATGGAAGGGAGACGTGGGACCCAAGTAGGATCCAGAAGGGGTAAATGACACTTCAGGACTGGCAAAACAGGTAGATTTGCCCAGCTACGTTAAGATACTAGGTACTGCCACAGAAATGACAAAAACCCACAAGAGTAACACCGAAGAATCTGCAGGGAACGGTGTGGCTCTGTTTCTTCTTCAGTCCTTACAGCTGAGAATAGTTCAGGCACCACAAATAGTAAGGACAACTTAACACAACTCATCTCCTCCTCAACAAATCACAGTATTTGGTGGGATGCTCCTCCGCTATACACACACCTATAACACAGATTATGCTGATGCACACTCAGTATGGCAACTTGGTTGTTCCTGAAGAAGTAAATTTCAGTAAAAATGCAAAGCTCCACCAGTATTTTGGACCTGGACAAAGCACCTAAAGTGACAATGGCTTAGTGAAACAAATGGAGGGTAAAGAAAACGCAGCACAAGATTTCCCTACAGTGCAGCTGAAAATTGTTTGCTGAAGCCCACGAATCTTAATCCCTGAAGGGTTCTGCTTGGTGTTAGAGCAGGCTGAACAAAGCTGAAAATACAGTGCAGGAATTAGGACCACAGCCTTCAAAAAACCCCAAACCTGAGTAGAATCCATCATTTCATTTCTTTGGCTAACTGGAGAAGCAACCTCCCTGAAGAAAGCAAGGTACTCCTGCTGCTGCAGACAAGTCTCTAATGCCTGCTGGACACTCAACAAAACGTTATGCTTGCTTTGCATTTTCCTCTTGCCAACGCTAGAGAGATCAGGATAGCCTTTTGGAACAAGCT
The DNA here is from genome assembly GCA_013389865.1 of Piaya cayana. NCBI lineage: Eukaryota > Metazoa > Chordata > Aves > Cuculiformes > Coccyzidae > Piaya > Piaya cayana. The sequence continues at coordinate 53,608 of WAAB01008604.1, forward strand.
TGCTTTGATAACCTAAGTTTCTTTTCTCATCAGGCAGCCTGCAAAGCAAATGTTATGTTAACCTAACAGTATCTGACTACATTAATATAATCCAAGATAAGAGAAGGACCCCTGTTTCAGTCTCTTTAGGCAAAAGAAATAACAATGTCTCCAAACCAAGAAAAGACACCTCTGTCTCCTGAATTCACCTAGAGTGGTAACAATACCAAGATGAGGACAGCAGATGGTCACTTCTCTACGAAATAAAATCAGAGGGACAAGTATCCAAAACTGCAAGTGTTAATCTGAGATCAAAGCAACTTCAGAAACAAAGCTGAATTACACTAAGCTTCTCATAATAAAAGCTCTGATCACTAAGCAATTTAGAGACTTTTCCAACAGATCAAAATGGGATGACTTTGAAAATAAGTACAATTTCCTAAATGTGAGGTCATTTAAGTATAAGCAGGTATGCTCTAAACACATTCACTGTGTTTACTTCATTATCTGTTCCAAGCTTAAACTATAACGCTTAAGCTAAATTGTTTGCCCAGCTTAAATAACGAACACTAGCTAAGATGCAAAGCAATGTTTTTATTGCAAGCACAGTGAGCAGACAGTGGGTTGGATCTCACAAGAGTGTGATGGAGGGCAGACTGAAATCACCCACTCTTCTGTTTTAAGCACTCAATGCTGTCAGGTGTACATCATTTCTGCCATGTGAGACATCTTCTTGGGAATATACAAGTAGTATTCCATGTATCCTGAAAGATCTTCAATAGTCACGTCATCCACAAAGGCCCTAGCTTCCTCAGAGCAAGAACGTGGAGAACTTAAAGGAGTTCTTGACAGCAAGGACTGGGAGTGATCTTCAGAAACTGTTGTTCTATCAGGTGCCAACAGAAGGGTGTTCTGCAAGCCAGAGAATTTGTATACTTCCATATCTTGCCATCGTTTACACTGACAGGCTTTATCTGCACAGGCACATGGCTTATTTGTGTTCAGCCTGGACACGGATTGAAAGTCAGAAAGCTCCCTAGCCTTTAGGCTTGCTTTGGATACTAGAGAAACAGCAGCTGGAGAGTTCTGTTTGTTCTCTGATGCCGACTGGGTAACACAAGTTCCCAAAGACTCAACATCAACTTCCTTCTGGCCAATGTCAGGAGCAATACTGCATCGTTCGTGTGCACAAGCTTCCTTTGGGACCGTCATCCCGAACCCAGGGCTGTCTTCTGAGGCATCAATCTGGCTCTTGTGTGCTAGCTGGTTGCACATGAAATGTGATTTTGTGCTGCAATGGATAAACTTTGGAGGATGAACAATTGGAGACTTGGAACGCCTGCGACGCTGGGTTCTCACAATCCCTCTTGAAGGCTTCTTCATAGACCTACCAAGGAAAGATACAAGAGAGAGAGAGTGAAGATTCATCAGAAGACTTAACACTGGATTACAAATAAACGCAGCAGAGATTTTGCCCCATGTTATACTGCACACAAAGGATTTAAGCTCAGAGCATTTGCTCAGAGTATTCTGCTCTCCTGGAATTTGTCTTTGTTCCAGTCAAGCAGCTGTATAAAAGGAAGACCTGAGAGGTGAAACCTAAATTCAACACTTTTAAGATTATGAACGAGTAAAGCATGTGAGGCAAGAAAATAAACCCTAAGAGGAGAAAGCAGAAGATGACACCACAAAACTAATGAATCAAAGAGGGTAGTTTTGATTCAGAAGGGTGAAGTTCTGCACAGAAAATCCAGAAATTTATAATTATATATAAGAATAGTCACCTATTCTGTTCACAGTAGTCACCTATGAACAGAAAAAAGTGGTGTAGATTTTTTTAAGCAGTCTCTTTATTAAAGAAAATTTGGGACTCTTCTGCAGGGGTGTAGTTACTAGAAAATTTGTCTATTTAAAATTCCTTTTCAATGTAGTATCACTTGAAGCATTCTGATTATTCCAAGCTTCTCTTACCCATGCCAGGTTTCCTTAGAAGCACACATATTCTTAGCTTTGGTTTCATCTGCCACACTTCTAACTGGTGCTCTAGGACTTGCGCCTTCACCCACAGAGAGAGAAGCAGATCTGTGAAAGAGAGAACAAAAAGTTAACAGCCTAGACTGGTTAGTATTAAGAGTATGAAAAAGCTTATCAATCCTCTTTCCCAGCAGAGATCGCCACAAATAATTTACGTCTCAGAAGACCTGCCCACAAAGAAGACTCAAATCAGAAATACAGGGTTTATGCATCCCTGTCTCAGAAGTTTGTGAAACAGAATTTTTCACCAAACCTGATACCACTCAGCAACCAGGCTGCAAATCCAAACCCCACACATCAATGTCTAAAGCTCACACAATGGCTAAATTTCAGCTTCCCGGGAGAGGGGAGGGGACGAACACCATCACTGAAGAAACACGTCTCTCTTTCCAGAGACAAATAAGCCATTCTTTCCTAAAAATAAATGTTCTTCGGACACAAATAGACTTTGTTTAACTGAAGAACACTTAAGCCTGTGTTTAGGACAGCACAAGCTAAAACTCTTCGTACTACTGCAAGTTCACTCAAGCAACACTTGTGTCAGATCTTCAACTTCTATTCACATGAGGGTCCTTAGAAGAGTTACTAATTTTTCTGGTGCTCCAAATTCCTGCCAAACTCCCGTTTTCATGGAGCTGCGACAATCACAAGAACATTTTTTCCATGTTGTGACTTCATGTATTACACTGGAATTCACAAGAAAATTATTTTCCAAACTGTATCAAATTGGTTTGTAAAATGAAACTGAAAAGAAGCCTCCACACACATGTAAACTATTAGTCTTATAAACCTGCTATTTTCCATTAAAGAGCAATGAACACAGAGCAGTAAATTGAAGGCCAACAGTAAAAACTCCAAAGTAATTAAGGATGCCTGATTTGGGAGCTGGACTAAAGATACAGAAGAAATGAGAGATGCTTGGATGGTGGTGGACTTCTAACAAGTTTCATTACTTGAATGAAAGACAGCTACTTGCCATCAAAGCTCTTCACATTTGCATACTGCCTTACCCACACTTTCATTTCAGTCACCAGCACAACTGCACCACTGACAATAGCTTACTGAAAAACAGCTCTGTAAAAATAATATGTAATGTCCTGCATTTGTCAGCAGAAAAAAACATTACACAGAAGCCTTTTTTTTCATTTTGGGTAAAAATGATCACTGTCAACAGAAGACATGCTGTTTGTGTTCTGCTACCTGGGCCAGGGAGATAAGTGCCACGTGTCAGATTTCCCACAAAATAAGACAACGGAAAAAAAGCATTCTTTCCTAGTTAGCGATACTGGTTATAAATAGGAAATATGTGACATCAATAAAAATAGTTTGTGTGGGAATTGTGCACTGAATTCAATGCTCTCCTTTACTGACATAGGAAGAACGTTTCTCTCCAGGGAAAAGATGGGAATTTATTCTCACGATGGTCCTTCAGAGCCATGATTATCTTCAACAGCAGAGTTTTAGCGCTGTGGACAGAACCACCGGCAGCCAGATTCATGCCCAAACTCATCTGAAGCATCATCAGCTGCTGACTATTGGTAGGTTTGTTTCAAGCCTGTTGGGAGCTAACAGTGATCAAACAAATCACAATTTCTTCAGAACTGATATCTGCCACTAGTGAATGTATCCCAGTTTGGTTAGCTAGAATGAAGGCTTTCAGTGTCTAACCTTCTGCAATTACCTCATCCCTTCACATTTAAAAGAAAAGGTGTTCCCTTCGAGTCTGTTGCAATATGTTAACTCTGTAGCTCCTTGTGGTTTTACTCACCCAGCAGTGTCCACTCTTAGCTTTTTGAATGCTGTCTGTAGGCTTTCCTCTTCTCCATCCTTAGCTTCTGTTTTCATTACTGGGATGGCCAGAAGCTGACAGTTACCATGTGCTGCTAACAGCAGAAGAGAGACATGAATGTAAGAACCTTGTTAAAAACATTAGTTGCCCAGCAGCACCATAACATATGAAAATATACTTGAAATAGCACATTGAGCGCACAAAGCTGAGGTCATTCCAGTACAACATTTTTGAAAGTTGATTCAGAACAAGTTTTACGATACCCAAGAACAGAACAGTCTCTTGTACAGCTGCAGAGGTGAATTAGCAATTTAATGTAAAATTTGGTGTCAACAGCATCTTGCATACCCATTACAGCTTAAACAGACTTTTCTCTTTGTCTTGCAGTGTTACCAAAATAACTCCAGACAAGGCAAAAGGAACAATATCTGAGGTACTGAGGGGTATGGTTTAGAGATTGGTGGGAATGGTTGTACTCGATGATCTGGTGGGTCTCTTTCAACCTGGTGGTGATTCTATGAATATCGGAAACAGACAACTTTCTACAACTACTATTTCCAACTTCGGGACCAATGTTACTTACAGACTTTAAAAAACCCCAAACCAACAGATTTTTCTTAAAATAAGATAAAACTTCTGGCCAAACAAAGTTTTTTGATCTTATGCCTAGATCTCAGCATGAGTTACACACTGCTATCAGAACACGGTATTTTAATTGCAAATAACCATTACAATTTCCTGATACCAGCTCCTGAACAAGTACAGTTGCAAACAAAGGTACAAACAGCAAACAGTAAGCCTTGTTTTAAATACAAAAGGAACTGATATAAACTGTCTGATGTACTTTGCTTTTCTTTCAAATCTCCCCTGGCTATGATTTTATCTAGCTACAAAGGTATCTCAAATCTTTCTAAATTTCCAGAGCAAGGAATAATCAGTCAGCAAGGTGGACTGAAAAGCCCAATCCCTGGGGAAGGACAAGTCGGCGTGCCAGTAACAGCTTTGCAGAAAAGGCTCTCAGGGTCCTGGTAGACACAAAGACACAGCAGCAACAACACACTCTTGAGGAAAAGAGACTAATGGTATCGTGGGTTGCAGGTTGAGAGAGGTGATCCTTCCCTCTACTTGGCATTGATGAGGCCACAGTTGGAGTGCTAGGTTCCCTCCTAAACAATAGACACTGACGTGCTAGAAAGCATCTAGTGAAGGGCCTCTAAGATGATAAAAGGACTGAAGCATCTCTCCTATAAGGAAAGGCTGAGAGAGCTGGGACTGTTCAGCTGGAGAAGAAGAGGCTCAGGAGGATCTCATCAATGTATATAAACACCTGAAGGGTGGGCACACAGAGGACAGAGCCAAGTTCTTCTCACTGGTGCCCAGCACCAGGACTAGAGGTCACAAGCACACACTGAAATGCAGGAGGTGCTATCCAAGTGTAAGGAAACACTTCTTTGCTGTGAGGGTGACTAAGTACCTGGACAGGCTGCCCAGGGCGGCTGTGGAGTCTCCCTCTTCATAAATACTCAAAAGTTGTCTAGATATGGTCCTGCACTACTAGCCTGAGGTAGCCCTACAAAGGGCAAAGGGGTTGGACTTCCAAGGATCCCTGCCAATCTCAATGACTCTGTGATTCTGTACCTTCTGGAAGCTCTAAGAATCCATTAGGAAGGCAACGATCCAAATCCAAATGATAACAGCTTAGAGTGCTAACTCTACCTAACAGTACACCAATAACACCTATGTTAGCACTACTTTTACCAGCTGAGCAACAGCTTTTTTTACTGCATGGAAAAGAAAAGGTCTTGGTGAAGAGAGAGGTGTGATCTGAACCACTGCAGCAGATACAGAGGCAATTTCTGTTCCCTCACCACCTCACTCCAGTTAGAGGTGGCAGCTCTCCCTGCTGTTGTTCCGGTTGCTCACTCTGCTACGATTTCCTCAGGACGCCATGTATTGCAGACAGCTATTATGAGACACAAGGATAATGTATCATAACAACTTCGAGGTGCACGTTGTCTCTGAGTCACACGGCAAGTCACACGGCAAGTAAACACAAGAGGAGGAAGCCAACACAGAGGCTTGACACTCATCTGAGCCAGTTGTTGTTTCAGTCAGCCTCTTAGTTAACTATCGCTAACCCTGTGAAACAGATGGCCCCTACTTCAGAATTTTTTTCCTTTGACCCAAAAAGAAGGTTCTTTACAATAATAATAAAAGGCTGTAGACCAAATTTCTAAAGTGCCACGCCCCCGTATCACATAACTTTAGAAAGAAAATGATAGCAAAACATTTTAAAATCACTGTACATGACTCAAAATGTACTACCAGCTTAGACTAGACATTTTACTGCGCTGCCCTTCACTGCTAACCCAGAAAACTCTCAAAGTGACGCAGAGTTCATTCAGATAAAAACCTACTCACTACCAGCATTAAGCATAAACTTCAGACACAACAGCCAGTTAGCACTGATACCAAGAAATGACAAATTACTGTGAAATCCCTCTAAGCTTAATACTGTGTCCAGCCCCACATGTTCCTTATCTCCTTCCCAGTGTATCCACAGCCATTTCTGAGTGGCTTGGGACGTTGGGCCCCACTGGATGCTGTGTTGTTTTGTTACTTTTTCTTCCTTTGTTTTCATAAACTCATCTGGAACAACTTGGGGAGAGACGGTGGTTACTAAACTATTGTAAGTAGCTGTTTGTTACTTATAAAAATATATATAAGATAAATTTTGATTTTCTTCATGTTAGTTGAAAGAAACTCATTAAATTGGTATGCTGGCAGATGGAGTGAGTCAACAGCAGCATATGATGTTTCTCCAAATACCAAACATTTATGCTGCACCTTATGTCTGAAAAATGCTGGTCTGTGTTTTCTGCTGAGATTTCTGGTTTGACCACAGAAATGTCCATCGCAGCCCCATGGCAAGATGCATGTAATTAGACATAATGATTGTTCTAAGTTGATGGTGCTGATACTAAAAATGCTGGCAAATAAACTCTCTAAGACTTGTTTTGGAAAGTAAGCACCCTTTATCAAGCCAGAGCAATGTGAAGCAATCGTATGCAGCAACACAAAAGCCAGGGACAGAATATGTTTTCCACTTATATGCATAAATTTTCCCTGAAATGCATGTTCTATTACTTCCCAAGACTAATTTTAACGTTGTTGTGAACTTCACAAGACTCAAAACTCTTGCTAATTTGGGGAGCGGGCTCCAGCTTTTTAATTGGTCTTGCCTTTGAAACAGAGAAACACTGAAAGCAGAGGTGAACACAGAAGAAGAGACAACTGTTCAGCACAGATCACACTGAACACAAGACCTTATCTTCAAAGAACAAACAGTACCTGCAAAAATCACTGTTTTAAAGAAAAACTGTGATCAGAAGACAGCGTGTCTAACTTTAAAGAAACCACAATGACTTAGATGAAACTTCACTCTAGTTCAGCTTAAATGAAAAACATTCCAATTTTTGTTATAACATGTTGCACCTTTACTAACAGTAAGTACTTGTTTCAGTGCTGGTACAGGCACAGATCATTACCACTACAGGCAATAAGCATTAGCGCAAAATAGTCAATTTAGTGCAGAAAACACAGCTCCCATCATGGTTTTGGGTAACTACACTAACTTCAGAGTGCCTACCACGCTAAAAAAAAAGCAGTTCTATGTTACTGTTAACAGGTTAGGAGTATGAAAATACAGAATACTTATATCTGGGTGCTACAGGGTGCAGTGTTGGGTGCTATGTTCCCTCCTCACCGAGAGCGCCCCGGCACTGCCAGAGGCAGAGAGAGGAGGAGGTGGAGGAGGGTGAGAAGGGGGGGATGAGAAAAGGAGTGAATGAGANCGTGGGGATCACGAGCAATGGCCCCGGGCGGAGGAGGGGGGGAATCCCGAGAAAGGGGCGCTTCTGAGAAGGGGGGGGATCCCGGGAGGGAAGAGGGAGATCCCGGGAGGGGAGGTGGGTCCCAATCGGCAGGTTCCGAGCCCGCACTCACCGCACCCCCAGCCCCGCCCGCCGGGCCGCCACCGCCGCCGCCGCTCCCTCCTCCTCGCCGCCTCACCCCGCCCAGCCCCTCCGTACCGGAAGTGAGGGCGGTGTCGCGCACCTGACGTCACTTCCGGTTGGCGGCCACCCGGGCTGCGAAGCGGAGGTGAGCGAGGCCTGCGGGGCTTGTCCCGTCCCGTCCGATCCCGGAGGGATGGGAAGAGGGATGGGAAGAGGGATTGGAAGAGGGATGGGAAAAGGGATGGGGGCAGGGATGGGGACAGGGAAGTGGAGCGGGAAGGGGCGCGGGGGTAGGGGGTGTGGGTTGCGGGGGAGCGACCGTGAGGCAGCGACCGTTAACGCGGGGCCGTGCGGGGGAGGCCCCGAGGCAGCCGGCGGGGCCGCTGCGAAAAGGCGGCCCTGATGTGACATCAGAAGGAGTTGCTGTTCCCATAAGTGGGATGTTGTTGATTTAAGCGCAAGTGGAGTAAAGCTTCATCTAAGTAATTGGGGTTTTTTTCTGAAAGTTAGGCATAAGTTCCCCCGATCGCATGTTTTCTTTAAAACGGTGTTTTTCTAGACACTGTTCGTTCTTTGCAGGTGATAACTTCTCGTGTTCAGTGTGATCTGTGATGACCAACTGTCTCTTTAGTCTATAATATTCTACAATCTTCTGTTTGTAGCCTTTCCCTATCTCAGATGTAAGGTCAGACTGAGAGCTGGCCCCAGAGCTCTAAATTGGGAGAGATTTCACTGTTGTGAAGTTCGTAATAACATTAAAATTAATCCTTGGAAAGTAACAGAATATGTGTAAGATTTCTGGGAACATTTATACACGTGCATGTAAGTGGGAAACATATTCTGTCACTAGCTCTTACCTTGCTGCACTCGACTGATGGAGATCACTGCTTCATGTAGTCCTGTCCTGATAAAATGTACTCACTCTAAAACTCCAAACTGAGTCTTAGACAGTTTATTTACCAGTATTTTTGGTATCATTGGGAGCTGCCATGGCCTTTGAAGCTACCTGGTCAGCAGGGGCCTGCTATATCCCATTCCCATCGCCAGTGCTGCCCAGTGTCAGCAGGGAGGAGCCGCAGCAGCTGTATGAGAAATGGTGTGGCCAGCAGGACAGGGGAAGGGATCGTGCTCTTGTACTTGGCGTTGATGAGGCCACACCTCAAATACTGTGTTCAGTTTTGGGTCTCTCACTACAAGAAGGATGTTGAGGTGCTGGAGTGTGTCCGAAGAAGAGCAGCAAAGCTGGTGAAAGAGCTGGAGAACAATTTTTTTGAGGAGCAGCTGAGAGAACTGGGGTTGTTTAGCCTAGAGAAAAGGGTGGTGGGGGGGTGGGGAATGAGGGAAAACTGTCTACATTATCTACAATTATCTGAAAGGGTGTTGTAATGAGGTTGATACTGGTCTCTTCTCTCAAGTAACAAGTGATAGGTCAAGAGGAAACAGCCTCAAGTTGCACCAAGAGAGTTTCAGATTAAACATCAGGAAAAATTTCTTCAACCAAAAGGGATATCAGGCACTGGAACGAGCTGCCCATGGAATGTGTGGAGTCACCATCCCTGCAGGAGTTTAAAAGACATAGATGAGGTGCTCAGGGATATGGTTTAGTAGTGGACAGGTACAGTTGGACTCAGTCTCAAAGGTCTTCTCCAAACAAATGATTGGGTGGTGCTTCTGAGGGTTCAGAGGTTGCAGTGGGAAATAGTGGAAGGGACTGGAAAGAAGGCAGAGATGTTGCCCGCAGAAGAACAAGCATCGATTATCATTTCAGTTTTGTAGAGACGTGTTTAGACCATCAGATCCTAATTTCTGTCTTGTAGCATTTACTATATGGCACAGTGGGTTACACACTGAGAGCCCATCAATGGACTTGGAAGCTAAAGATGAAGAGGAAGAGAGCCTGCAAACAGCTTTCAAAAAGCTGAGGGTGGATGCAGCAGGGTGAGTGAGCAACAAAAAGGACTGTGTTCATTTGTCAGTTTGTTATTATATATTTGTGTTTGTTTTCCTTTTTTTATGAATCTCTAAACAAATGTCATTTAGTGAAAGGTTCCTTACTTTCCAAGAGGAGAAAACTGCATCGTTTCACATGAAACGCAGTCGTTGTAACTGTCTAATAAGCAAAGCAGTCATTTATTGCTGACTAATTTTGACACAGTATCCAACTGAAATTGCACAGTGACTGTACGAAAACATGAAATGACTCACCCAGAGCAGTTAACCCACTCTTAACTGTTGAGGTAGCTGAAGTCATCATGTGTGATACAGAACTTGTTTGTCCTTTGATGTAAATGCTGGTGTCTTCAGCCACACTATCAACCTTTACTGTTGCATGTGCAGATTTCCTTGGAAAGTGTCTGCGGGGCCACAGAGTCTCCTTGTAATGTGCTGGAGAGCCCAGTTCTCGCTGGAAATCACTAAGGCTAAATATGAGCAAGTTTCTGATTTCATGGAGTTTTGTAGAGTGAAATGTCTGCAGACATTCTTATACTAAAAAGTTACTCGATATCATGCTGAGTCTACCTATAATATGTAGTGTAAGCATCTTAAAAGTGGGAATTAATAAAATTGTGGAGTCTAACATATTGTGAGGTAGTTCACATCTTTGGGATTTCACAGACGCCTCCGATGACTGATGTTCCCCTGTGATTTCACCTTCATAGCCACCAATACATTCATGACTTGCACTGCATGTTAAAATGTATTTTGCTTTGCTACTTGTCTCCTGTGTTCCTCTTCTCATAAATGTGTAAAAAAGTAGCTATTCTCTAATAAGGAGCTGTAGTTACTAAGCACGCCCCTTTTGGTGTATTACCGATATAAGGCTGTGTGGAATTGTGATTGATTCCTGATGATATCTTCTTAGGAATAAATAGGTCTTGTTTTGCAGGCATGTGTTTTGAACAACTCAAGTCCTGTGACTAATCAACTTAAGGGCAGAGTACTCGGTCTCTTCTACTGGAATTTCAGACTAATTTCTTACGATTTCTTTCCTGCATTCTGGATCACACATCCAGCCATCAAAACTACAGATTCGCATGCTGAGGCATTTATATTTGTTGTCTGTACCTCCAGGGCCAAATGTTTTTTTCATTCCAGTTTTATCTGGGAAATTTAATGAGAAATATATTAGTAATCTGTCCTTGACTGTTGTTGTACCTCATCTGTGGCTTCACTGATGACTTGTCGGTCTGCTGCTGTGTGTTCCTCATTTTGCATTTTAGATGAGTAGGAGTCTATAAACTATTGTCTGACCAAGAATGTTTGGAACCTGAGTTTACATTTCCTTCATGTGTCATTTTGGTACATTTGGTACATGGCATCAGCCTCTGGGTGTTTTTGCCTCCTTTAATTTCATCTCACCTATCTTTAGACACTTTCCCAAAGTTAATATAGTAAGAGCAGTTAGATTGATCTCTGCAATATCCTGTTTCTTATCACTGGCTGTAGAGGAAGTCAAGGCAGCAAGCTTCAGTGTTTTAGCTGAGCATCTAAAGCGAATAGGCTGAATCTAAACCTCCGAAACAGTGTAAAACATTCTGTAATGTGGCATTTTCCCTTTTATTCAGATGTATTGCAGCGCTGTCTGTGGGTGACGGGACAGTTCTCAGAATACCGAGAGCAGCCGTGGATGGAGCCAAGCAGCAGGCTATCTGCTCTAAGGAAGCATGGCATGGGTAAAACATACTATTCACTGCACTGTGCATGTGATTCTGGTTTGAGACTTTACTGTTTCATTGAAAGTTGTTAATTAGTTGCTTCAGCATATCTTTTCTCTCCTTTCTATTACAAAACTTTACTGTAACTGTTTGATACGTTTTGTTAAAGGGCTTTCACCAAAGACTTTCAAACCAATATTGCCTCTTCTCTTAGAGAAGGTACCTAAAATTTTCTTTTCCATTGATTTCCTGAGAAGTCCTTTTCTTCAGGTTTTCTACCTCTGCAAACCTCTTGCACCTCTTTCTTGAGTTGTTTTATTTCTGTATTGAGGTACCTGGATATTCAGTGCACTTCTGTGAGCAGCTCCAGCTGATATCCAGATTCTGCACTACAGTTCAGTGTGGGATGACAAAGTATCATTTGCGTAACACAGAAGATTTGGGAGGAAGTACCTTTAAACGAGGCCTGTTTGCATGCATCTTTCCTTTGAGGGATCCCTGATCTTTTCAGACTTCTTCCCTGTTCCTGTTGGAGGCTATTAGGGACCAGTCACTTGATTTTTCTAAGCAAAAAAAAAATCTTCTAAAATGTTTTTAGCCACATTTTAGAGCTTATTGAGCTGTGATGTGGATTCTGGAGTTACCTACTTGCACACCTATTACAACCCTGCAGGTGTGTGAGAAAGCCTTTCAGAGGGTCAGCAAGAGTCCCACGTCGCAGACGCTCCAAATCTCCTGTCCTGCATCCTCCCAAGTTTACATATTGCAATATGAAAGCCAGTGACCAGCTGAAACACAAAACCCAGGCAGAGACATCCAAGGGTACCATCAGTTCAGACGTTTTTGTTACAGCAGAACACGGTACAAAGGATAGGCACGATTCTCCTTTTGAGGCCAGTGACAACAGAACTGAAGCTTCGGAAGCTTTCACCGCCACCACCGCTGGAGAACCTTTGGAGAAGTCAAGAGAGAATTGCCCTACTCTCTCCTCATCCTTTGAAACTAGCCTGCATTCTAGCCAAACCTCAGATTTCCAGTCCTTATCCATGCTTAGCAACGACAAGCAGTGCCCTTGTACGGACAAGAAATGCCAGTGCAAGCAGTGGCGAACCATGGAGGTGTACTCTTTCTCTGGCCTACGGAGCGTCCTGTCAGAATGCGAAAAGGCAGTCCTAGGAGTCCATGCCCAGTCCCTTCAAAGCAGATCCCCTTGTGGGACAGCCTCATCAGGTTCTCCCAGGTCTTGTTCTGAGCAAGCTCGAGCCTTTGTGGATGACGTGACTATTGAAGATCTTTCAGGATACATGGAATACTACTTGTATATTCCCAAGAAGATGTCTCACATGGCAGAAATGATGTATACTTGACTGAAAGCAATAGAGAATCATGAATCAGTTTGTGGTAATGGTTGGGTTAAATGCCTTGTCAGTGCCATGTTTTCACTGTTGTGTTTGATCAAATATTTCTTTGCCTCATACAGTTTAGTTTTCTAATAAAATAAAAAATGGAATATAGTTTCTGAGCTTAGTTCTAACAAGAGTGCACTAAAGTCTCTGAATACCATAACAAAAGCACTGTAGATCAAGTGAACTCCCTTTGTTCTTTGGTTTGTGCTGTGGCTATCCAAGCTCTGTATGTAGTTTTCATGATGTTTTGGAAAAAAAAAAAAAAAGCCGCCTAGGTTTTTTTTTTCTGAATATTTGCTTTGTTTGGAAGGTTCATTCTTAATGTCTCCCAGTACTTAGAGAAATGTTTCCTAGCTTCAGCCCTGCCCTCCTCATCCTGCTCTAGACAGAAGAAATGAGAAGGCGTTCAGTATTTTGGATAGGATGGATCTCCTTTCATTGAACACTGTCTGCCTCGTTTTTAGTTGAATCAAATTTTGAATGCTTCCTCCTCACAAATTTGTTGGGAGGTGCAGAATGTGCGGGTGTGTGCTTTCATAATCTAACTAGCTCACTCTTAAGCAGTTCTATTTTTCTGCAGATAAGTGAAGCTTCTAGAAGCAAAAATATATTTTGTTACTTGTGCTTTACAGATGGAATAAATTAGTGGACAATGAAGCAGGTATTTTTTGGCCATGCTGTCTCAGAAGTAGAGATGGTGGAGCCATCTATACAGACTGTTTCTGAGTATGTTTGATACACAAAGCAGCGTGGAAGTAGGGTAAACAAGAAGTGTGTATTGTACAGGCTTTGTGGTGTAGAGCCACAGCATTCCTTCTGGTTGAAAGAATTGAAATTGAAAGTATTGAAAAGTTCTGTTGCTGCGACTTGCATTAATAAATGTTTGTCAAAACCCAGCAAACTAAAGCCTGAATAATTTGATTTACACTCATCTTCCCTCATGACCTTTTTTAGTTTTAAAATACTGAAAGCAGACTTCTGTGTCAGCTGTTCACATGTGCTAAACAACTGTGTTTGAGAAAAATACTGTGATGTTTACTTATATGCTTGAAAATCAGTGGTCAGCAAGTCAAGGACTCAAAAGCAGTTGTACAAAAATAGATTACAGGAGGCGTAGGCAGTTGGCCTTGTGTTCTGTGCTAGAGATGTCTCAGACATTCTAGATGATAATTACTGCCCGTAGATTGCGTTCTAATCATCCCTCAAGTTCAGATGTGAAGTTCAAATAAATCCAAGTAAGTTAATTTAAGAGTAGAACTAAAACTTGATGTTCTCTTAAGTGCCATGCAGTTATTCAGCCTGTGATATTGGCTCGTACTCTCAAATTGAATTTAACTGGTTTCTAAATTTGGATGAAGTACCTTCCCTTCCTCTTCCAGTGCCATCCTCCATACTGATGCACACAGCTTCAGTTGTGCTTTCTTTCCCTTCTTTCTCTTCAGTAAATCTGCACTTTGCTTTTGAAGGTAGATACTTAGTACTTGTTATCTTTGCTGCTGCTAATTATCAAAGGCCACTTCTGCTTTAGCAGAGGGTGTTTGCTCAAGTTTCTATTCATATGTTGGTTTTGTGTCCTCTAAAATCATTTGAAGGTATTGTAGATGCAATTTCTCCCGTTTAGGCTGATGATTACCCTGTCTTGGCAAGTGTTGCCCTGGGGGCCGTGTGTTTGAAGCTGGGACGCATCTCTAACACGCACAAGTACAGTTACTTAGAACTGCTGCTGGTTGTCTCATCCCCTCTGCAGCTGGAACCCTGTGAAGGGGCACAGCGAGGCTCTTGTCCCTGGAGATGTGGGCTGCCTGCCTGGCTAAAGGTCTTTTTGGAGCAGTTGCTGCTGTGAATTTGAAATGACAGAAGGAGGGACTGGAGAAACAGTCTGAGAGCAGATGCTCCAGGCACATTTCCATTGTGTCCTGGGCAGGACAGAAGTAACGTAGTGAGGGGGGAACAAAAGGGGAAAGAAGAGAACAACTCAGCAGTTTAGTGTTCTGCATGAATTACCGTTTGTGGTTGTTTTTAAGGGTGCCCAATGCTGCCTGTGGCAGAGGAAGGGCGGGTGTTTTGGGTTCTTGAATGCAACAATTGGGCTTGTAGCAAACCTGCTTGAACACTGCTGCTAACTTGGCATTGCTCAAACTGACTTTTTGGAGAACACAATCCCAAACTTTCGGTTTCCACCAAAGCCTCCCCAGTTCAGCTCGCTCACTTTACTCCTCTGACGATTCAGTGACTCCTGCTTGCTGCCTGCCTGCAACCTCAAGCCATTACTCACAAATGTTATCATCCCTGGGAATGCCTGCACAGCACAATTAACTTGATCAACGAGCATCAGCCCTTGGCCTCAGAGGCACTTGATTGCAAGTGGTGCTGAGTGTGGCCTTGCCAGCCTCCTTGCTCCCAGCCTGCTGCTGTACCTGCCCCAAGAGGATGCATTTTCTGTCCAGAGGTGCTCCAGGATGGGTGCCCCATCAGTCTACAAAGGAACAGGTCTAAAATTTTCTGAGGAGGCACTGATGGGCTTGCAACACTCCCAGGACTTTCCTCAGAGCTGATCTGATCCTTCCACTTCCTATCAAAGCAGATCCAGGCTGGTTTTTTTTCCAGTGGCTTTCCCCCACCCCAGCATTTTGCAAGTCACTTGCCCGTCTAGTTTCAGGACTCATTCAACCAAAGCGGGATTCAGAAGGGCACCCTGGATCAATGAAATGTATTTCTCACCTTACAGAAGCCAAACCGAGTCCTAGGCTATGCATTACATTGGCAGATGCTGAATCAGGCCACCAGGAAAAAAATCAATGGAGTTGATTCTACAGCTTGATTTCCAACCCTTCCCTCTAAAACAGGGAAGGTGCTTTTGTGCCTGCAAAGTCCTGTAGCCAGCTCCGGCCGCCTGCTCTCTCCCCTGCATGATGTTTGCATCAGCTCTGAGACATGACACCCCAGACTGTGTATTTTCAAACAACTGGCACCTACAATCCTGCCCCAGTGCCACCAGGTCTGGCTGCACAACACCCCATGGGGCAGCCCAGCACTGACCCCTCTCGCAGGCTGGGGACAAGAGATGGAGAAGATCTCAAGGTCACACAAGGTCAGGGCACTCCTAAAGGGGGTGACACCAATCCTGCCCCTCAAACCTTGCTCACTTCATCAAGCCAAGGCCCAGCTAAGTAAGTGCCTCTGCAGGACCCAGAGGGATGCAGTGACTTGACAATTTTTATTCCCAACGGCACAGTATTAATTAATCACAAAACATGCCACTAGATGGGGCTTTCTGGACAGTGATCCACAGGAGGGAACCACTTCTGCTTGGTCAAGCTGCTTCTTTCCTCAACCTAAAGGTGAAAGGAGCCCTCAAGGATGCTTCCTGGGCAGCGAGGGTTCTCCTGAGTAGAACAGGCAGGAGGGGGGGGGCTGCGGAGCAGAGGGCAGGGTGGCACCGGGCAGTGGGGCTGACATTTTGTTCAAAGCTCAGGTTGCTGAGTTTGCAGCAATGTGGGCGGCCGACCTGGTTTTGCAGCCCCGAAGCAGAATGCAAGCAAGAGCCTTTCCTTGTGGATGTCTCCAAGACCAGTGGCGGGGTTTCCAGTAGCACTTGGGAAACTCTCAGTGGTAGAAGGAGGATGGGTTTGAGGGCTGCTACCTGAGGGAGATGGCAGGGATGAGGCAGGACATGGCATAGCTCTTCCCACCCTCCTTCGTGTGCCATTTCCCTCCTGGGCACCCTTAGGAACAGGACGTCACAACATCAAAGGATGCATTTGCACCTCCCAACCCCTAGAAAGTTGCTTCTTTCACTATGTTTGTGCAGCTGGGTACCAGTTTGGCCGCGGTCCTTTCCAGAGCTCTTGGGCAAAGTGTGCCTCAGTTTCCTCACTTGAACCAGCTCTCCCAAACTCTCCCCCATTTCCCTGCTCAGCTGGGGCAAATGCACCAGTCTCAGTGTGGGTGGAGATGGGAGCAACACATGGAGGAGCCACATTCATAGAATCATAGAATCACCAGGTTGGAAAAGACCCACCGGATCATCGAGTCCAACCATTCCCGTCAAACACTAAACCATGTCCCTCAGCACCTGGTCCACCCGTCCCGTAAACACCTCCAGGGAAGGTGACTCAACCCCCTCCTTGGGCAGCCTGTCCTATCCCCTGTCACTTGGGAGAAGAACCCAGGTCCCTCCTCTCCACAACCTCCTTTCAGGTAGTTGGCCAGAGCAATGAGGTCTCCCCTCAGCTTCCTCTTCTCCAGGCTAAACACCCCCAGCTATTCAAACCTGACCCCTCGTGCAGCCCTGACGTGTGAGCTGGCTCAGTTCTCTGTGCCTGCACATCCCTCTCCTCCATTCACTCCAAAACCTGCCCCATGACCCCCATAACTGGGCTGCTTTTACCCCCAGCACCGGCAGCCTGTCCCGTGCTTGGGAAATCATCCCCAGACTCCCACATTGCTGGCGATGGAGCATGACAAAGCCAAGTCTCATAAAACACAGGTCCGAGTGTCCAGGTTGCTGTGTCCAGAAGGGTGTCAGCTGCCCACACATGTTTGACTGCAAACCTCTGAGTGATGCTCGGAGTGCCCAGAGAACAGCAGTTCCAGAAGCCCCAGCACCCTCTGAGCAGTGGAAACCCGTCTGGTTTGTAATTGTGACACACCTAATTCTGGGAATGCCCCCCAGCCTAGGCTGCTTTAGTGCAGGAGGGCTTGGCCAGGCACTCTGAGGCTCTGGTACTCAGCGAGGACTCTACCCTGATACAGGCTACAGAACTCCCCATAGGCACTAATTACTTGTGCTCTCCAAAAATCAGCGACTACCTTTAAAGAGCCGTTCCTGCTTCTTTCCCTGAAGGTTGCAAGGCAAGCAAGACACCTGCTCAGCATTTTAAAGCCGGCATCGATCTCTGTTGCTATTTATTACGTGTCTGCCATATCTAAACCAGTCAAAATCTCGATCTCTGCTGCAAAATATTCCCGAGGAGCCGCAGGGGCTGGAGCTGCCCCGGATTGATGAGCTGGCAGGCGGGCAGGCAGCAGGAGCCTCCGCTGCTGACTCGCCTACTGAAGCGATGCCTGCGAGCGTGGCACGTTTCTGTGGGAGCCTCGCCACGAGCGGCCACGGGCTGCGATTCAGCCCCCGCCGGCACCACCATCCTCGCCTGTGACCCCCGGCGCCCACCGCCCTGCGCTGCCCGCCCCAGCTGGGGAGATGGAGCTGCCCTGGGAGTGATGCTGCTGGCAGGAGCCCATGTGATGCTGGGCTAGCGCCGCGCTCGCTCCCTCGTCCCTCTCCCGCTCGCTCGCAGGCTGTCATGGCGACTCCCAATAACGTTACTCCCACCAACTGCAGCTGGTGGCCCATCTCGGCGCTGGAGAACGACGCAGGGAAATCCGCGGAAGGCGAGGAAAACCAGGACCCGACGGACCCCGCTTTCAAGTCCCATGACAGATTGGTTTTGTACCACTGGACCCAGTCTTTCAGCTCGCAAAAGGTAAAATATTCATCTCTCGGCTGGGTTCCTGGGGAAGAATCACCTCTGGTCCCCAGGGCGTCCCCTTGGCTGGGGAGGATGGATTGCAGGGAGAGCAGGGGGCTCATTCCCAGGGCTGGCGAGGGTGACAGCGTGCGGCCAAGCAGCTCTATTGTACCCGGGGTTCTGTGTTTTAAAAGCATCTGCCTGGGGAGGGGATTTGGGGGGGCTCAGCCAAATCCTGCTTTTGCTTTGGAGCCGCCCTGGCTTTGTGCTCGCTCGCAGCCGGGAGTGCAGACAAAGAATGAGCCAGGCCCTAGGACCCCCCTGAGCCCAGCTCCCCTCAGGGAATGGACCCTGACATTGCAGCAGCACCCTGCTAATCCTATTCTCGGGGTGCCCCGGCACTGTGCAAGGCTCATGGGGCTGAACAGCGGGAAATCCCATTTTCCAGGCAATAGTAAATGCTCCTTTCTTCAGCACCGCAGCTTTGTAGCAAACCTGACCTTCCCCTCTCAGCCCCAAATCCTCCCCTCCCGGCACTCTCACACCATTAATAACACATGGGGTATTCAGAAGGGTGGGGGCACCACAAAGTTCCCCCAGTGCAAAGACCCCCTTTAAGCCCTGCAGGGAGGCCAGATGGATACTGGGGGCAGAGATGCGTGTTCCTACTTGTAGACACAAAGAAGGAGGAGGATGCCCAATGCAGCAGGGTGGCTGCACATGGTCGGCTTCACCGCTGCCAGCAGCCGGTGACTAATGGGCTTCTGATCTGCTCCGGCAAGGGATGCTCGTGCCCAGCTTTCCCACCTTGTACTGGGCTTGCTGCTTGTTTAGCCACCAGCAGCAGGGACGCAGCAGTTAAGACACTTTATTATACGGGGTTTCCTACAACTGGCTTCACCTCTGAGGGGCTGGGGATTCTGGAGACGGTGCAGGGCACACCTGGAGCCACCTGGCACTGCTTTGAGCTTTGCCTTTGAGGTCACTTGCAAGGAAAGACTGTTTGCTGGAAGGGGGACGGGGACAAGCTGCTGTAATGGACATCGTAGGGCAGGAGCATCAGGGGCTGCACGGGAAACCTCCTGCAGAGGAGTTTTATTTGGAGCTGGCTGCAGGCGAAGGTTTTCCTCTTCTTAGAATCACAGAATCCTAGAATCACCAGGTTGGAAAAGACCCACAGGATCATCGAGTTCAACCATGTTCTGCCCCAGGAGCTGCTTGGAACCACCCTCCACAGTGCTGGGGCTATTTGTGGATGGGTCCTGAGCCCCCACCAGGTTCCAGCCCTGCCTGCAAAGGGATTTTCAGAGTCTTAAGCCAGCATTGTTTTTTTTACACAAGATCCCTCATCGCTGCTGTGCTGGCACTGTGGGCACCAGCTGGGGGGTCTGGGCATGTCATCACCCCTGGCTGGGAGCCTCTCTGGGGGGGTGGCAGGGGCTCTCATCACCTGGGGATGATGCTGGGGGTACCCCAGGAGCTGAGTCCTCCTGCCCATACTGCTTCCCACCCAGCAGCTGCCTCCTGCCAGGCCTTTGACCTCAGCTCTTGATAGCAGAACACAGAAGCAGAGGGAGTTTGACTACTAATGCCCTGGGTGGTCCTGGCTGGGGTCTATCCATCAGCTGGGAGGAAAAGGCCAAGAGCAAGTTGCAATTGAAGGGCCAAGGCTTTTCTTTGTTTGACTTTAAAGGAAAAAATTAATTTGCCAGCCCTTTAAATTATTAATGACTAATTCCCCAGGAACTCCAAAGTACTCATAGAAATGCTTATATTTGTTAATTGTATTTTTAGCCGCTGCTACTTGGAGGAGAACAAGTGCTTTTCGTGCATTCAGTGGTTCCATAAAACAGGGCTGCCTCACATCCCAAAGGGGTTTTTTGGCTGTTTGACATATTTAGTTCTAAAGGGTCAAGTTTTATAACTCGGAAGCCTAAAATGCCATCCCTGAGTGAATATTCAACACAGTCTCAAGCACAGAGCAAAGCAGCAGAATCAGCCCCAAGGGCCAGCCGTGGGTGATGGGAATATTACCCCACATCCAGCCCCACTCCTGCACTTCTGCACAGCTGGCTTGGCTTTCCCACCCACAACACCTGCTGTTCACTGGTCCAGGGAGAAGGAAAAGAAGCAGGTTTGGTATAAGAGGTGTGAAGGTGGCAGGCGTTGCCCCTGGGTCATGGTACCGTGGAGCAGGAGGGATGCCACGCAGGCTGCAGGGGCTGCCTGAACCTCCCTCCTCCCTCCACAAAACAAAGCGTTCTCCCTGCTCTGGCCTCAGAGCCCACCCTCAAGCTCAGGACACACCTGAGTTAGCATTCCAGCCTCCTTCAGTGGAGCAGTAGCACCCACTGGGTGCAAAGCTCAACATCGCTGCAGCCTCCGCCGCCTCCTCCTCTGGTGTGTGCTGGGCTATGTTGGGACCCTCAGCAGCATCACTGATCCCACCCAGCTGGGGAGCTGCTGCCTCCCTCCTCCCACTGCCCCTCCACCTGTTGTGTGGGCCACTAGCAACCAGAGGGAGGATGGTCCATGATCCTGTGAAGTCAGGATGGGCTTGGGTTTCATCCTTTTGCTGGGGAAAGAATTCCTTGCTTTGCTGCCCAGGTTTTGCAGCTGCCCCATGCCAAGAGCTGCTTGGCTTCTTGCAGGACAAGCATGTGTTGTGGTGCATTGCTGTGTTTAATTGGTAGGTGAGGGCTGGAGAGGTGTGATGGGATGTCAGCTGGTTTGCTCTGAGCCCTTTCTCCCCGGCCTCTCGCCCCAGGTGCGGCTGGTCATTGCAGAGAAGGGGCTGCCTTGCGAGGAGCGGGATGTCAGCATGCCCCTGCTGGAGCACAAGGAGCCCTGGTTCATGAGGCTCAACCTGGGGGAGGAGGTGCCCGTCATCATCCACAGGGACAACATCATCAGCGATTACAACCAGATCATTGACTACATGGAGAAGAACTTCACAGGAGGTAAGGTGGGGTGGGTGGGCTGTGTCTCAGGGGAAAGGGGGGAGGGCATGACTTGAATCTAATTCAGGTGCTGTTTAGCCAAATGCATCTGCTTTTGCCTGGGAAGTTTCAGCTTTAACCCAGAAGAGCAGTCAGCCACCAGCCCTCCCAGGACTTTTATGTTTTCCAATGAAAATGAAGGATTTCTGGTGGAAATCCTCAAGTGTCCATTGGAAGTGATGCTGAAGAGCCTCTGTGAGGGTGCATTGCTGGGTCTCCCTTTTTTCTGCATTAGCAACCACACTCCAAAACAGGACAGTTTCCTGTCATCCCTGTGGTGCCCAGTGGCATCTCACCAGAGCTGCAGCTGGGGTGTAACCCATGGGAATGCATCTGAGTTTGGCCATCTCTGTACTTCAGGCCCGGGTAACGATATAAAAACTCCAATAACTCCCATGGCCCTGCAGAGAGAATCATAGAATTTCCTGGGTTGGAAAAGACCCACCAGATCATCGAGTCCAACCATTCCTATCAATCACTAAACCATGTCCCTCCACACCTGGTCCACCCGTCCCTTAAACACCTCCAGGGAAGGTGAATCAAACACCTCCCTGGGAAGCCTGTTTCCAGTACCCAACGACCCTTTCCATGAAAATTTTTTTCCTAATGTCCATCCTAAACCTCCCCTAGCAGAGCTTGAGGCCATTCCCTGGGTTTGAGACAGCTGCTGCTGCCCTTCTTCCCTGCGCCACTAGCCATGGGCAGGAGACTCTGCTGTCCCCAGTGCCACTTTGCTTCCAAGAAATCTGCCTCTTTAAGCTCTAACAAAACCAGCCATACTGTGGACCATGGGAGGACGATGTGACACAAGCTCAGAGGAAAGGACAGCCAGGAGAGGGAAGCTTGTACTCCCTCCAGAGCAAAGCTGCAGTCGGTGGCCAGCAAAGCCCCGTGCACTAGGATGCTGAGGCAGTGCTCAAAGGTGGATGTTTGCTTGGTCGCTTCAGCAAGCAGCCTCTCCCCAGCATCTCACGTCCCTTTGCCCTCATTTCCCCAAACCTGCAGGCTGTCAGGCTGGGATGCTCCACTGGGGACGCATCAAAGCCGAGCAGGGAGCTCTGGCTGCGCCATCACGACGTTCGCCCCAGCACTCATCCCCCTTGCAACAGAGATATCAAAAACATCTCAAAATAGCTCCCAAAGAAAGGGCGTCTTGCCAGCTCAGCTGCTGTCCTCTCCCGGCCCCGCTGTGGTGCTGCTGCTCCGCAGAGGTATGATGCTCGCTCACTGGGGGGACAGTAGGGATGGGATTGGTCAGGAGGAGCCCATGCTGGCCACAGGTCCCAAGAAATGGGAGCCACTTTCCTGCCCAGAGGCAGTCCCAGGGCCAAGGGGCAGTGGGGAGCATCGCTTCGTGGTCCCCACACTGTGCAGCAGCATCACCTGGTCTCTGCAAGGGGCAGGTGGCCCAGCATATGTGACAACAGGCTGTCCCCAGCAGGAGGAGGACACAGTGCTGCCCGTGTGCTGCTAAACTGCTGTTGTTGAGGTTTTCCAGCCAGGTGCAATTTCCTGCCTTTTCACTGAGAAATCGTGTCGAGAAGCTCCAGTGAGGAGGACCTGAAGCCTCACTCCATGTGCTCTGCCCTGAGCCTTTGCCTACCAGCACTAGTTAGCAAAAGCATCATCAGGACACTGTGACATTGGATCAAAGGGGAATCACTCACTTTGCAAGAATGAGCAGAGTTTGAAAAATGCCTTGATAAGGAGTATTCAGGGACATATGTTTTCCCCTGGACTGGGACCACGGCCTTTTTTGGCTGCCTACACGCACTCTGAGGAGCAGCTATCAGTAAAGGGTGATGAGCAAGGTTTGTCTTTCCCCAAAAGAGCAGTAAATGGTGCCACTAAGCCACCTTCAAGAGTGCTTCCCACTGGGATACAGCCCAGCGGTGGCACCACTGCGGAGTGGCTGGTGGCAACACATCTCAGAGCCTGGCTGAGGGTCTCCTCCAAGGGCTGCACCCCCAGCCCCATCCTGCAGGCCCCCCCCAACACCTTTGCAGAGCCCGTCAGTTGATGAGCCCACACGTGCAGATCTGCCATGGTGTGCAAAGGCAGAGGGAGCACTGTCCTACCAATAAACCTCCCTGGGACATACTGAAATACACAGGCTGGCAGCCAGCATGCTGCTATTTCATTGTGGTTGCTCTGTCTCACTGCTGGACAGGGCAGTAGCTCTGGATGTGCCTGTTTCAATCCTCAGCACCAACCCATCAAGTGCTGGCCGAAAGCCTTATAGGAGGGGCGTGCATGCTATAGCTTGGTTATTATTATTTTATTCAGCCGTTCTGTTTTCTTAGATGGAAAATCCCTGCTTGGAGTCCAGGTAGGGCAGGCAGCGAGCAGTCTGTGGGCAGGGAGGAGCTACCGAAGCCTCCCCTCACACAGAGGACACTAATCGTGATGCCCATCACTCAAAACAACCTTATGGAGCCTGCCAGTAGAGACAGCCTGGAATCAGAGCTGCTGGGATGTTTGCTGTACAGGAGCAGCCAAAACAACCCTGCCTCCTGTCCAGCTGCAGGTGCCAGCTGGTGCGACACTGCCTGGCCCAGGGCAGGGCGAGGCGTGCATCTCTGCTGGGTGGGCATCATCACCCTGTGCCCCAAGCCTTGGCTTTGCCACCAGCAGTGGAGCTGGGCAGAACAATAATCACAGGTCATTAATTAAAGAGCTGTGTTGGCCACATCTGCAAAAGTCCTTCTGGTCAGATACTCTTAACTCAGCTCGAGATGCCAGCGTGTGGTGAGCCCTGCACTGCGGATGGCATGTGGGCAACCAGCTTTACAGAGTCCCAGCTGTAAATTTACTCACTACCTATTAACTACGATCTGGAAATGTTGTAAACATTTATGATCCTGTTAAAAACCCCAGACTTGATATTCTTGGGGGAGACAAGAGCAACGTTTCACTCCTTGTGGTGTCATCTGCTATATATTTTGAGCTGAAAGTGTAATAAAAAGAGCACAAAGCAAACTGCCAACTGTGGAAGATGAATAAAACCCAACAAGGTGAGAAGAAGCACAGCCGCCCAGGCTGAGGGGTGCTCCTGAGGCTGAGGCACCAGCTGAACAAGGAGAGAAGACGTACTCAGCTCTTTTGGTCATCTACTCCCTGCTTACCCAAACGAACCATTGCTACTGGTGTAACGAGTGCATAACTCAAGAGACCCCAAACCCAGATCCCTGTTTCACCTCTTTTCTGCAGAACAGGAAGATTTTGTTCCCCTTCTGAGAGGTGTGAAACCACTTTGTACAATTCAGGGGCTGCAGAGGTGAAGAGCTCACTGCCCTGAGCTCCTGGGGCTGCAGGGCTGGGTAACAACACACTTAGGCATAACTGTGGTCTTGTGGGGTTGCTCACCTCTAGGCACACGCTGGATGCTCTCCCAGTTGGGATGGGCAGCAGGGAAGGAGCAGAGTGTGTGTGAGGCACAGTTTTGAGTTAATGAACTGCCACATCCAGCCCTGCTCAGAGGGAGCTCAATGGCACATTGGTGTCCTGTGCAGGCTAACGAGCCACTGATGAGCATACCTCTAACAGTTCTTCCCTTTTCCCCTTGCAGAAAATGTCATGCAGCTGATTCCAGAGCCGGGCAGCCTGCTGCACTCACGGGTGCTGCAGTACCGGGAGCTGCTGGACTCGCTCCCCATGGACGCCTACACACACGGCTGCATCCTGCACCCCGAGCTCACCACCGACTCCATGATCCCAAAGTACGCGACTGCTGAGATCCGCAGTAAGTTGCCTCTCCAGTGGGGCTGCCCAGGGCTGGTGCCAGCAGGATGGCTCACCCAGCCCTTCCTTTAGGCTCTGAGCGGCTCCACAGCCTGGTCAGACATCCTATTCTTGCTTGGCTCCCCTTTCCAACAATGCAGACAAGGACAGGGCTGGGAAATGGCAAAGCACAGCTAAATTTTGGAGCTACTGATTCCCTCTAGAGGTTTTGGAACCCCAGGGGTGTCTGGGTTCACATGGGCCATGCACACTTCTTGTCCAGCTATTTCTAGGGCACGTGAATTTACTCTATCTCCAACACATCCTCCACTCCCTCAAAGCTCTAAGGGCAAAGGTGGGTGACTACAAGCTGATTGAGTTGCAGATAGTGGATGAATCGGCATAAGACTGTGTACCTGACCTTCAAGCGCTCATGAAACATTGACGATGCTTAATATAACTCCAGGGCAAGGACTGCTCCTGGAGAGAGTCCCTTGCCAGAAAAGCGACCTTGTTAGGAGGGCACTAGTATTTCTCCCCTCCTTTAGGCTCCAGACCCCTCTATTCCTCTCTTGTGAGACCTCATCTAGAGCATCGTGTCCAGTTCTGGAATCCTCACCATAGGAAGGAGATGGAACTGTTGGAACAGGTCCAGAGGAGAGCTACAAAGATGATCAGGGCACCTTCCATACAGGGATAGGCTGAGAGAGTTGGGCTTGTTCAGCCTGGAGAAGAGAAGGCTCCGAGGAGATCTTGTAGTGACCTTCTAGTACCTGAAAGGGGCTACAAGAAAGCTGGAGAGGGACTATTCATAAAGGCTTGTGGTGATAGGATGAGGGGGAACAGGTATAAACTGGAGAGGGTCAGATTTAGGCTTGATATAAGGAAGAATTTCTTCCCCATAAGAGTGCTGAGGCACTGAAACAGGTTGCACAGGGAGGCTGTGGCTGCCCCATCCCTGGAGATCTTCAAGGCCAGATTGGATGGGGCCTTGGGCAGGCTGGTTTAGTCCCTGCAGGACCTTGTAAAGGCCAGGGAGGGGGATCTGCCATAACCTGCAACCATCGCCACCGGGCTATGAGTGGATGGGAGGGCTGAAGAAGCTGTGTGATCCTTGGGAGGACATGTGACGCCCTGGCCACCCACCTCTATGGCAGCACAGTGGCAGAAAAACATTAAATGGGCTCATTTTATCTATCTGGGGTGTTTTTCTTGGTGCCACAACATTGTTTTGCATGCAGAACAAGGTGCTTTGCTACCAGACACAAGGTCATCCCTGCCCCTGCCAAACACAGCCCCCCTCAACCCTCTGTCTCTCTTCCCCCAGGACATTTAGCCAATGCCAGCACTGAGCTGATGAAGCTGGACCATGAAGAGGAGCCACAGCTATCAGAGCCCTACCTCTCCAAGCAGAAGAAGCTCATGGTATGTGGGTCAGAGCCTTACATGTATCTTTGACACTGGGGGGAAGCGACCCATAGGACCTGCCATGGGCAGCTGGTGCCTCATGTCCCTGCACGGTTGCAAAGTCCATCTATCCATCCATCCCCCCATCCTAACCCCACTTTCCACCCAGGCCAAGATCCTGGAGCACGATGATGTGAACTACTTGAAGAAGATCCTTGGGGAGCTAGCGATGGTGCTAGACCAGATTGAGGCAGAGCTGGAGAAGAGGAAACTGGAGTATCAAGGTAGGTCCTGGGCTGCATTTACGGACAGTTTTTCCACATGAGGCTGAGGTGCAATGCCAGGAACAGTCAATGGTTTTGCACTTGATGGACATCCCCTGCAAACAACCACTGGTGGTGTTGGGGCTGCTGCTGGGTTCTCCTCTTTTTGTGTGACTGTTGTTTTTGCTGCCGTGGTCTTATGAGCCTTTGGCAAACCACCCCTGCTCTGAGGAGGCCTCTTCGTCCTTTGCCACAGGGGACAGTGGGACCCCTGTCCTCATGGCTGCTGTGGGGGAGCTCCAAACTAATCTCAGGGTGATTGCAGGTCCCTTCTACCCAGCAAGTGGCTGCTGGCAACTGATGCCCTGGCTGATTCAGGAAGGAACAGGCTGACCCTGGGCTCTTGCAGCAGAAGGAGCGCAGACTGCTGAAAGAACAGGGTTGAGGATATGGCCTGCAGCCAAATCCCCGCTGGCCACGGGACTGTGGCACATCCTAGTGGAGCACGGGCAGGGAAACCCAATGGGAATTTGAGGGGCCCCATAACGGTGGGAGCTTTTATAGTACCTGCGTCAAACACCAGCGGGTGGGAGAGAGCAACACCAGCCATCCCCGACATCAAATACATGAGACTGGGTGCCTGCCGAGAGTCACCCTGGAACCCTGGCAGACAGGGATGTGTGGGCACAGCTGGGCATCGCTTGTCCCATCATGGCCTCAAATGACACTGTCATCCTCCCATCCCCAGTGCCAGCAGGGTTTGTAACCCCAGCTGCAGAGGCTGTGGCTGCCAGCACAGCAATGCCAGGGCGAGAGCAGAGCCCAGACGCAGTTAATCAGGCCATGGCCCCCCTGCTTCCCCTGTCCCCAAGCATGGCCTCAGCCGTGGGAAGCCATGCGTCACACTTGGGGCTGCACCAAAGGGCACTTGGAGGTGCCAAGGTCCTGCAAGGCACCAGCTTGGGCATTTGCTGAGAGCCCTGATGCATTTCCAGCAGCACCCTGCATTGACCTAATTGCCTCCAACAAACACCCTCAATAATTAATCTGAGTGCTGGGACAGCTCCGCAGAATCCAGACTAATGAGGTGCCCTCAGAGGACTGGCTGGAGCAGAGTGGTGACTGCTGCTGCCAGCACCCGGGCACTTGGCTGCCTTTGATCCGTGCGTGCTGCTCTCTGTGCGTGCTGCTCTCACCCTCTGCTCCAGGTCCCTGAGCTCCCCCTTGCCATGCCCACAGTCTGGCCAGGATCTCAGCCGCGGGCACGAGCACCAGCCCTTTGGCAACTTCCCAGGAGCCGCAGTGCAGCAGTTCTCCTCCCACGCAGCCCAAGCTGCCGGCCCAAGGCTCAGGACTGCAGGCAGAGTAGGGCAGGAGGAGGGTGGGAGATGCTGCAGGAGTATGAGGTGAACCCTGCCACAGGCGCTCTGCTTGGCTGGGACAGGCTGAACCGAGCTGGGACTGCTGCAGGTACAAAGGGCATGAATTGCCCTTGCACATGCTTCTCTAGACCTCAGCAGTGGGTGAAAGCCCAGAGCCAAGAGGGGAAGGGCCAAATCACAGCTCTCTCCCAAAGTCAGAATCATAGGATCACCAAGGTTGGAAAAGACCCATCAGATCATCAAGTCCAACCATTCCCATCAAACACTAAACCATGTCCCTCAGAATCTCGTCCACCTGTCCCTTAAACACCTTCAGGGAAGGAGACTCAACCTCCTTCCTGGGCAACCTGTTCCACTGCCCAATGACCCTTTCTGGGAAGAATCTTTTCCTAATGTTCAGCCTAAACCTGCCGTGGTGGAGCTTGAGGCCATTCCCTCTCGTCCTGTCCCCTGTTGCTTGGGAGAAGAACCCAGGTCCCTCCTCTCCACAACCTCCTTTCAGGTAGTTGGAGAGAGCAATGAGGTCTCCCCTCAGCCTCCTCTTCTCGAGGATAAACATAGAATCATAGAATCGTAGAATCACCAGGTTGGAAGAGACCCACTGGATCATTGAGTCCAACCATTCCTATCAAACACCCTCAGCTCTCTCAGCCGTTCCTCATAAGGCCTGTTCTCCAGCCCCTTCCCCAGCTTCGTTGCTCTTCTCTGGACTCGCTCCAGAGCCTCAACATCCGTCTTGTGGTGAGGGGCCCAGAACTGAACACAGGATTCAAGGAGCGGTTTCACCAATGAGTGAGTCACCATCCCCCTGTGGGCTTTCTCCTTTGCCCAGGAACATATCAGGCACGTCAGCCCTGCTTCTCTTACCTCCAAGCCAGAACATCCTCAGGGTCCCCAGAGCACCCAGGAGGCTACGACTGCAACACCCCCCCAGATAATTAATCATTGACAATATTTATTGACTAATTATGCATAGGCAATCTGTCCACTTGGCTTGTGCCTCTAGCAGGATTAGGCAGGTTGCCAAGTGGCTGTAAATGAGGGCTGCTAATTACCAGTAATTCCCCTGGCCTGGTCCTGTAGGCAGCCTGGCAGCACCAGTGCCTGCATGGGGTGCAATGAAGGTGCTGCTCTCTCCCTCCTTGATATAACAGCTACAGGACAGTGAAAGAGCCCCAGAATTAAGGATCTGGTGCAAAGCTGTGGACTCAGGCTTGATGGGGACAGATTTTGTTTCCATTCTTCTATTCTTCCTTGCTTGTGTCAGGCTTCATCTGCCTAAGCTCTATCCCTACTCATAGTATTGAAAGGGAATGGTGAGAGTGTTTAACACTATCCTGGCCTCAGCCTACCTCTTCCAGCCTAACAACAGCTTGGTTTATTCCTGGGCTTCTCTCTGGTGAGTTTATTTCCAGGATTTCCCCTTATCAGGGGCTGTCACTGCTTTGGTACCTCTTCTCGCACCCAGCATTTGCACCAAGCTCTGCCTCCCCAAAAAGCCTGGCTCTTGGTGTGGATGTGCTGCCAGTTTTGGTGTCCCAGAGCTGGGTTCCTGCTGCAGGATATGGGACGGAGGCAGCACAAAGGGAGAGCAGCCAGGCCAGGCCAACAAATGTTTTTCATTCCTGAGGATTTCTTACAATCCTAAAATAGGACAAGTTAAACGTGACACTCCTGAAACAGCTCCTGGTGCAGCCAAGGGCAAATGCTGCTGCTGCCCCCAAGCACTAACACAGCAGAAGAGGTCACTGCTCTGCATCTTCCTTCAAGAGGGGCCAAGGGTCTTTTTCTAGAGACCTCCTGGCTACAGGAGGCTGCCATCTCCTGTTGGTCTTGGCTTGGGAGAGAGGTGACAAAAACATTTTGCAGACAGCTATTTCTATCTTCATGTGGGCTATAAATGATCATCTTGTATTCCCAGCTTTGTGGCCATGCATATCCTCTATCACATAGCCTGGTAGGTGGGGTCTGATCCCTTGGCACATCAGAAAGCTGAGAAAAATCACCCTAGGTCCAGTGCAAATGCTGCAGCCCTCATGGGTCTTTTGAACAAGCCTTTAGGTGCCCACCTAAGGTTTTCTTCTTACCCTCCCTACTCTATCACTTCTCTCTCCAGGGCAGAAGTGTGAACTTTGGCTCTGCGGATGCGTCTTTACTTTGGCCGATGTCTTGTTAGGAGCAACCCTGCACCGCCTCAAGTTTCTAGGACTCTCTAAGAAATACTGGGAAGACGGAAGCAGGCCTAACCTACAGTCCTTCTTTGACAGGATACAAAAACGCTTTGCCTTCAGGAAAGTTTTGGGAGATATACATACCACACTCCTCTCCGCGGTGGTACCCAATGCCTTCAGGCTGGTCAAGCGGAAACCTCCCTCCTTCTTTGGAGCCTCCTTCCTGATGGGATCTCTGGGGGGAATGGGATATTTTGCTTATTGGTACCTAAAGAAAAAATACATCTAGTGCTGGCTGCTTGGTGTTTAGTTTGGTGTCTCTGTGCTGTGTGAAATTATGATGAAGCCTCAGTAACTGTAATGAAATTTGAAGCAAGGTAATGAATAATTATATTGTTTAATGTAACATTCCATAGTCTAGAAGTAGAAATGTATACTGCAAGGAAATAAGACAACAAGCACCACAAAAAAAAAGTGTCAACTTGTAAATGCCTTTTTTAGGTTTCAGTATTCAACTCCAGCAAGAGGCTCAGGGGCTCATGGGCTCAGCTGTGCCCACTGGGAAATGATGCCACCTCCAGCACCGGCTGGCTCCAGCGGGAGAGATGGGAACCCCAGGAAGTTTACCAACACCCAAGTTAACTATTGGGACTTGGATATTCAGTCTTGTATGTTTGTGTTTCCAAATTGTTCACCGGCCACATTTCACACATGCAGGCAGCAGGGACTTTCTTCTCGCAGGAGTTGTGTTGTCGTGCTCAGAAGCCTTCCTGGGAGCAGGGTGCAGTAGCTGGTCACAGTCAAGGCGGATTTGCGTTCTTCAAGTATCCATTTTTTAAATTATTTTCATTAAAGGGAATGTTTTTTTATCGAGCTGCTCTTAGAATGTATCCACTTTCTACGTCTGGTTCTGGTGGGCTTTTTTTTAAAAGACTCGAATGTCTGTCTTTAACTGCTGCTCTTTTTTCCTGAGATAAATCATTTTGACTTCCATCCTGCATTTTGGCACATGAAGGAGATTATTGTTTTAAGCCTTTTGTCTCTGTTTCTTGAGTTTTCCTTCACGGATTTGCAATGCGTCTTTCACCGACTGAGCATATCTGGACTCTGAAAAAGTACGACCGTTTTTAGACCTTTTCCAGCACTTTCCTGAAGGCACTTTAGCTTTCTCTGCCATCGGGACTCCTTCCTGTCGTTTCCTCGCTGTGTGTTTTCCTAGAGAGACTTTGCACAGAATCACGTTGATGACTTTCTTGTGCCTTTTGCATGCTGGAAAGAATAACGGGCCTCACTGCTACTCATGCTTTGAAAACTGAGAACCTCAATAAACCATATGGGAGGAGTAACGGCTTCACATTTCTAGATGCGTTTGACATCCTTCTAGTCTTACCTCAAAGCATGTCTGTGGGCTGAGGGATGTGCAGGTGGTTTGTGCTTTTTCTCATGTACTGCATTGGTATAAAACTCGCATGGAAACAATAAGAACTCCTCTTGCCAAGCACTCATTTCTGTAAATACTCAGCCTGCTAGGACCTCCTCTGGCAGGCTTTCCAATCACTCCAGTGATACCCAGCGAGTTGTGCTGCATCTCCAGGCTCAGGAACATATGCCAAGCCTGGCTGAAGCAATACAAATTGCATTAGCCTCTGACTCAAAAATTAGCTCTATGTATTTGAAAGCAGCAGAATTTCCAGGAGCTTTGGTTCTTGATACAGCCTTGCAGCCATGAAACTGGGAATGTGTAGCAGGAATTACAAAGGATGAGCACAGAGAGATTAGACAACGCAAAATGCACAAATTTATGCTGGGCTTGTCACTATTAGGCCAGCTGGTCTGTCATACTTCTGGAATTCAACGCC
The DNA here is from genome assembly GCA_013389865.1 of Piaya cayana. Lineage (NCBI taxonomy): Eukaryota > Metazoa > Chordata > Aves > Cuculiformes > Coccyzidae > Piaya > Piaya cayana. The sequence continues at coordinate 85,760 of WAAB01008604.1, forward strand.
ATGTGTAGCTGTAAAGGCACTGGGTTATCCTTGCCACCCCCAGTGACTATGGCCACGTTAAATATTGGCATGTGAGAACCCAAATCCGCCACCTGCAGCCGAGGCTGCTGAGTGAAACATGACAGACACACACTCCCCCAAATACAGTTATGTGTTTGCTTCATGGTGTCAGTGACTTAGGGAAGAAACAGTTATTTTGCTGCTTTGTGAAGAGGGAGGCAGGAGGGCCCCCAGAGACGATCCCTTTATTAATCTGAAAGGTGTAAGAACACAAAGCATAACCCATGATTCATCTGGTCCATCAGCAGGTACCAAAAGAATTTATAAAGATTTACTTATCAGGATTTCAACCTTTTACCTTTCTCAGCTGTTCTACACACACATTCCCTGGTGATACCCAAAAGCTCACGATTCCTTTCTTTTTTCTAGCAAGGAATATTTATGAAGTAAAAAGTGAGGAAACCTAGAGAGAATGAGAGCAAATAATTTCTCAGTTCCCAGGATTTCAGCCCAAGAATGAGGGAGAAGGAAGCTGCTTAGCCAGACTGTTGCTTGTTACTGTGCGCCTCCTTTTTTTTTTTTTTTTTTTAACCCAAAGAATAAATTTAAAGTCACAGAGAAAATCAGAACTCTAAACTCTGGAGAAAAGGGGTGTTTGTTTGGGTTTGGAGCACACTGTTAAAATTCAGCTCTTACAAGGAAGCCAGCAGAGGCAGCAGCTGGAACAAAGTGCTGATCAAATGTGCTAAATGGTCAGTCATGCTGCTTTGTGGCTGCTGGGAAGCCACAGATGCTGTAGCAATGAGCTTTCTACAGGGTCTCAGTTAGGACTATTCACTAGCAAGCCTGTGTTTTGGAATAAATTTGACAAAAGTGAAAATCTGTGCCACTCCCTGTCACCGAGACTTGTTTCCTTGCTGTGGTAATGAAAAAAACAACAAGACTTTGCTCTAGGGAAGAGCAGTCTGCGAAAGTGCTAAAAGATAATTACTGTGACTGGCAGAAACTGTATTGATATTCAAGACCATGCTGAAATGAACAGAGATGAATGTCACCACCCCAGTCAATCAAGATTAGTAAGTTCCTATAAGCAGCCCTGTGGTGATTACAGGCTGTCATCATAAAAAGATGCTGTTGCTCTAGCAGATCAGACTTTTTCTGCTCTAGTTCCATTTAAAAGGAGAGACCACTGCACTGCACAGCCAATAAGCCTGATGTTTGCTCCCCAGGGTGTTTTGGTACAGAGAACTATGAAAATGAGTAAGTGAGGAGCTAACTACTATAACTCCACACCTGCAGTAACCAGTGGCACAGCAGAGGATAAGAGGTAATTTCACACCTGTTTAAACCATTGGCAAATCTGCTATTACTACACCAGTCCGTAGGAAAGCTAATTCTGCCTTGGTGGGACAGAACAAAGTCCCCAGCCCATGTTCAGCCGATTCTGCTTGAAAAGTTCAAACTCACAGGTAAGAATGGAAATGAAAACATCTGCATAAGTACTTTGTGAATAGGGACAGATTTTATATCCTTCAAGTGCCTTCAGTGATAAATCAGAGGTTTCAGACCAAGCCATTTCTAATATTGAATCTAAGGTTTTAAGCAGTAGCAAAGGGACACTAGAACTTGTATTCTCAGATAAGGTGCATACACAACAAACAGATTTCGTATTTTTTCACCTCATGCTGATTTCCAAATGCGCCCAAATGACGTATTTTCTGTCACAGTTTTCCATGCTATTTTATATGCTTTGCTCTGAAGGATTAAACAGAGAGAAGACAGTCTGCTTTGAATGCCTCACTGTGAAAGCAAGCATACCATATACGCCATCAATAATTGAGATGACCCCTTCTTCTGTCAGAACACATCTGTCTGCCACTGCAGGAGCAGCGAAGGCAAGCAGAGGCTACGAAGTGCAGCAACCTGTGTGCTGCAGGCAGCAGTTGCCACTGCCAAAGCAGATTATTTCTATTTCCACATGACTTTGATGCTAAAGAACATCCAGAAGCGAAGTGTAAACCTCCACCCACTCCTTGGGAGCTCACAGTAGTGGCTTGGGGTTTTTTTTCCTCCTTTTTGTCTTTCTGCACTGCATAATGATCTGCTTTGAGCTCTTTTTATCTTTACCCCTCCCAACCATCCTACCCTTCTCTCTCTCCCAGTGTCCCCTCGTTTCACTCTCCTGATGCAGACCTCCAAGGATATGTCACTGTTCTCAGAGACGTTTCTGTTGTGAGGAGCTTTCTACCTTCTGAGGAAGATCTGCTAAGAAATGAAGGAGAAACAATCTCACTGAAAAGCTCTTAACTAACAGCACAGACCAACGATAACTTTGAAAGCCTTTATTTAAAAATAACATTGTCCAACCCCCTGCTTTCACTGCCTCCTGTTTCAGCCCTTTCCTGCCAGCACCTCATCTCTCCCGCGACCTAAATCCTTTTTAGCTGCAGGAGTGTTATCCAAATAAAGCTACTTTGCAATCAGAACAGAGTGTAACCAGGTTTGAGGGTGCTTTATAATGCTGCAGGCATTTCTTGACATGGAACTAAGTACTGTGCAGTTAAGAGCTGTTTTGCACATGCTCTTTACATCACAAGGTCATGTCCCTCCACTGCAAGCCTCCTGGAACACTCTTCTATTTTTGATTACCAAAAGCAATTTCTTTCCATTCCATGCCCTCAGAGCCAACTACTGCAGAATAGCAGTAGGAAGCATTCTTGGAAAAAAAAAAAAAAAAAAAAAAAAAAAAAAAAAAAAAAAAAAAAACAAACAACCCAAAGCACAGAAAACAAACAGAATAAAGCAAAAATAATCTCAGCATAATTTTTTCTCTTAACTTCCAAATAATGAAAATCAACAGAAAATAATATATTCATAAAAACTCAAACCATTTTTACCTCCTTTCTTCTAAAACCTAAACTAGTCGGGTCAGCCTAGGGCAACGCTGGAACAAGAGTGCACAGTGCTGGGAAGAGCCGTGGTCTAGGCTGACACTCCACCAAGCACGTATTAAATGTTTGCTTGCTTCCATCATCTGCAAAGCACAGAAGGCAGGCGCTGAGCACCATCCTCCATCAGCACAACCTTGCTAGGTTTGGTGCAACAGCTCCCACATTGGGATACAAGGCGAACAGGCTTTGTAGGTTTAACAACATCTTTCTTTTTCAATGAGTTTTGTATGGCTTTCTCCATCACAGTCAAGTATTTTGAACCACAACGTATTCAGCTGCATTTTCTCCGGCACTGAATTGTGATGTAGAGGCTGTCACTGATAGAGTCACAGTGTGTAACTTCTTGGCACTGCTTGTCTTCCCAGTACTTTGTTCAAGTACTAAGGTACCCTTCCCACATTCAAAATAATTAATTTCAGGTTCTAAACACCTAAAATGCAGTGCTGGCTCCCCAAGAAAAGGAAAATCTAACTACTAACACCAAGCCACTCTGTCTCATTACCATGTCTTTCTTTCTATAAGTTCATGCACATCAGGTGTAGTTCTGTTCCAAAAAACTAAGCACGCATTTTTTTTCCAGGTAAACATCATTACAGTGACAGACCAACTCCTTTTAACAATAGTCAATTATGAGTTCAGAGCCGTAACAGCCTTTTTTTGCTAGTATTACATACTTTGATCTTAAGCTTTAACAAAATACTTAAAAGAAACAAAGACAAAATATACATAGAAAAACACGCGTCTAGCAGAGGTAAAGAGCATTTATTACTAATCTCTGCTCCAGGAGGGGAGATGAAGCTAAGAAAAGAAATAATCCCAGCAAATAGGTTTCTGAGCGAACAGAGATAAGGGCTGATCAAAGGGAAAGAGCTGCAAAAGGCTGATTGTGGAGAAGCTGCAGGGAACTGCTTTAAGCTACAGTGGAAAACCCAGATATTATTGTACTATGAAAAGTAACCATAGACTTGTGTTCACAAGGAAAGCCTGATTTTCCAAAACACTGAACACATCACAGCAGCCCCTACAGTTATTTCCATTGAAGTGCACCATAGGGCAAAACTGGGAGTTTCTCTTTGTCATGAAAACAGGTTCTATTTTTTCAGCTGCTCCATAACCCAAGTTTCAACACACACAAATAAACTGGCAAACCAAGAATACCACTTAGCACCAGTGAAGCATTCATGAAATAAGTTTGCTTTGAACAAAGCCTCTGAGGAAGAATTAAACCCCAGGTTCATATATATCTAAAGTCTGAATTGTTCAGAAGGCTCTTACGAAAGATCTCAACTTTCCTGTTTGCCTGATCTTGATTTCAGTGATGCAAACATCTGAAAGACTCCCAGGTAAGTGAGGAGTGAAATAAATCCTAATCCAGTTAATGTTCCCACTGTGCTCCCTTCTTTGCTGGCCCCAGTGGAGGAACATCTTTAAAGTACCAAGACCAAGAACTGCCTCAGCCATGTCAGCCACACCAAATGCTGCTCTGGACAGAACTGTGATGGAGCCTGCAGAACAGGCTGGACAGAAACACAGGCAATAAATTAGCAAACGTGCTGAAATGAGTAATATGCCAGTACGGTGTTGGGAGACAAAAGTTCCCTAAATAATTCTGCAGACACAGAAAGACAGCTCAGCAGGAACAAAAAGAATACTGTACTAAATTAATTGTCATGCAGAAAAGCAAAAAAAAAAGAGAGAGAAAAGACCAAATGTTTCTTGTGAGCACAGGTGCTGTATTTTGGAGCCCACTACAAAACGTGAACATTTATCTTTAAAATGTTGTAGTTTTAAAAAAACCTTAAGACAAATTAACATCAACCGCTGACAGCTGAAAGGATTTGTGCCTTTGGCAGAGGACATCAGCTCCAGCTCCTCAAACAATCCTGCTCTTTGGCTGCAAATCTGTTGTAGAGAGACCACGTTTTTATTTTAATGATTAAAGTGTATTTGGGGGAAGGGAGTCAGATAAAGGTGATAGCAAGTATGTGAACAGAAAATCTGCAACCTGTGATTTCCAGTTAAAGTATAAGGAAGTAAAGACTTACTCTGAAAGAGTCGAAAAGTGCAGAGAAAAGGTCTGGAGCATGAGGGAACCTTCTAAACCAAGAGCTGGCACATGGACTCTGGGGACTGAGCAGGACACATATGCCAAGATTTCCCAACTCTCAAGCAGCATTACAGCCCATGAACTTTTCCATATATTTCTATGGATTAGGCTTTCACTTTGCTTCAATAAGCAATTGTCCACGTCTACATAATCAGCTGCCTGGTGTAACAGGCACACGCTAGGAATCCTACTTTTGTCAGGCATGGCTTTTTTTGTTTTGTTTCTTTTTATAAACTATACTTTTGAGAATTTGTTCTGTATTAACCCATTCAAATACTGCAGAATTGTCGATGTCAGTTTGATCACGCATCTCAGAGTCAGAAAAATACCACGAGGCTGGGTCAGTCAGAGACACAAAGAGCAGCAGCAGGATCTTTACAGACATCAGAAACAGCTTCTCAAAGACACAAACACTGATAAAGTTTTCAAGTGGTTTTCTTTCATTGTTTAAATAGAAGTTTTGAGAATAACCATATCCATAATAAAAACTGTGTATGACACTGGTTAGCAGACAGAAATGTCCACGTAGTGATTGCACAAAAACATTTGTGGAACCAAATGCAACTTCAACAAGTCAGTTGTTTTAAATAAATAGCATTTCCTGTTCCAAGGTCTTGTCTCTACAGCAAAGGTACATTAAGATAACCTAAAATAGAAGCTTACATCTATTGAAATTAATCAGAAAACCTTCTGGGTATATAATCCTTTCTCATGGTGAAAGTGGCTTGCAGTCTAGCTTAACTCTATTGGGAACAGGTTTACACTACATCAGAAGAATGTCTGCAAATTAATTTGCATTGTTAAAACAAATTTTGTTAAACCCAATATGAGTTAATCTGTGAAAAATTTTTAAAGAGTCAGTTTAAAATACAATTCAATGCAAAAATAAAAGGAGGAGCTTGACAGAAAATATATAACCTGAAACAGCTCCTTCCTGTGAGGTGATTTGTGAGGATTTGTGGGCAATGCCCACTTGCTGCTGAATTTAGTGGAAATTCAGGTGAATTCAGCTCTCCTCACAAGCAGACCACAAGCGTGGAGTTAACACTGCTGCGATACTACCGCTCTCTTGCTGGAAGAGAGCTGTTGAGATGGCAAAAAGAAATGTGCCAATATTAGACTATGGTGCATCATACCCTGTATTCAGCAGAATGTTCACCTTGGAGTCAAACACCACAGAAAGGTCACGTTCGGTCCTGGTCTAGCAGATTTGCCCACAGACCTTTCTGGCTGTCTTGCTTATCACTACAACCATCAAACAAATTGTTTGCAATTGCAACACGAATTAGCCTTTAGGAAATAATAAAATGCTCTTTAAGACAAAAGCTATGCTCAACATTGAACTGATATGATGAGTAAACCCATCCCACTTCGTACCTACTCATTAGATAATAGTAGTGTTTTATTCAGTAGTGGGCTACCAGCCACATCAAAAGTGGCCACAGCCTCCTGTGCAACCAAAATTAAGTAGCTTATTGATACTGCTAGATAAGCAAGCACAAGTATTGCTTCAAGCACGTTGTTTTGCAGCTCTTAGAATAAGCAATGCCTTTCACTTATTACCAAGCAGACCATTTAGGAAATAGCAGGTTAAGTTAACTCAATCGTAACACCAGAATTTCATCATTCTTACAGAAGAAACACAGTACAAAGCAATCATTGTTGCAAAGTGTGCAACTCATAAGGTTTTAAAAAAAATGTATACTCCTCCCCCCTCAATATTAGACTTTAGAAAAACTGGAAGAAGGGTTTTTTTGTCTTAAGAATAAAATGACAAAATATTATTACATATACTTCACTTAAGGGAAAAGTTAAGGCTTGTTTTTCAAGACTTCTTGGCAAAGGCAGGCACAAATTTCAAGTCAGTCTGCTCAAATTATTACATCTCAGACTTAGTCTCTTTGTTGCAGAAGGTGCAGACAACTAAGAAGCATTTGTGGCTAGTAAGCGTATATAATACTTGATAACATGAGATGATCTAGTTTCACAACAGCGCTATTTACTGCTTTAACAAGTAGTGATATTTTTGCAACACTTGGCAGTATTGTAGTTCTCAGAGCTTTCTCATAAGGCAATACAAATAAGAGTATCAAAAAACCAAGAAGTATGAGGCTTGGATCCATGATACTTTGACACAAATAAATAAAAAAGAAAGAGGGAGAATTAGTTTGTGGTCAGTCAAGCTCTTAAATAGCAAAGGCTTCTGTCAGCCTGGGACCTGCTCCTCCATTTATTAGCTAGAGAAACAGATCCAACTTCTGATTTCTTTGCTGAGAGTGCCAGTCAGCACCTCCTAAACAACAGCAGACCTCTTCCCACACCATTTTTTTTTCGCTCCCAAGTAAGAAGGTCGATACCACCTGCCAGCCATCAGCTAGTACAGATTTGGATTCCTTCAGCCCATCACCTTGTTCCTTACAGTGGAAATACATTAACTGTTCCTACATTCAACTACTCCAGTACTGAAAGCAACATCCTGAATTTTTAAAACTTATTTTACCTGCTATAACTATATTTCTTTGAACTCAATGGTATATTTGGAAGAGGTAGTCCAGGAGAAAAGGGTTTCAGGTACCAAAATCTGTACGTCCCGTACCAGGCTGCCACACCTATCAGCACACCAAGAAGCTTTTGACTGAAGTCATGGAAATATACGGCAGTGCAGAGAAACATGAACACCCAGATCATGGTGAGAAAACACAACGAAACAAACAGGCCGTTGACCACAACACGCAGCCTAGAGTTCAAGTCTATGGACAAGCCTTCCAGCACAGCCACTTCCTCCATAATCATCAGAGCACAGTACGAGAGCAGAAAGCAGTGCCCTGAGATATCAAAACCATTCCAGATCCCGTTGTCCTGGTGGCACTCTTGCTTGGTGGCGTACAGCCGGTGAGGCTCACTGAGCTTCCCTGAAGTAGAGCACGTGCCGGTAAGGTTCTCAATATACATGAAGAATCCAGTGCAGACGTACCAGACCGCTGTGCCCACCAGCAGGGCACTGAGCCGCCGCAGCGCTGTCAGAGCACTCTTCGTGGGACCGTAAAGGTACTTGGTCTCAGCAAATTGGTAGGTGGTGACTGCAATGAAGGGCAGCAGAAGCCAGAACGTCCATGCCCAAGCCATCTTCACAAAATATCTGCCAGAGAAAAGCCAAGAGAGAAACATGCATGTGTGAAACTTCATAGGAGCAGAGGTTTAGTGGCACTGTTTGAAGAAGTGTGTTTTCAAGGTCAGTGTTTAGAACTACCTAAATGAAGACACTTGTGCCTTCTTCTCAAAGTAAAGCCCAGCTAGAATCTTAACCCTCTCCCCACTGTTCCTCTGAGGAATGACACCTAAACACCCCCTCAACCAGGTACTTCACCTGCTTCCCAGGCAGCATTCCCTCAGACCTAGAGCCTTGTTCAGACTTGCAGTTCAGTTTTGCAATCACTTTTGCCCTACAAACCCGCTCCACTCTGCCCTAATCAGAATGCAGCTGCAAAGAATGTATTTTTAGCTTGCCACCCTGACCACAGTCAACGTTCTTCGACCCTTCCCCTTCATCTCAATTTGCAACCTCACCCTCTTAACGCTGAACAGGACAGCCAAGAGAAGGGCTGACTCTTTTCCCTAATCAGCCCAAGAAACTTTCCCCCTGTTATCACCTTATAAAAGAGCAGTGTAATACCACCTTTGCTCCTTTGCTCTCCTTCCAGGTGATGAGAGCTTTCCTTCACCAAATACAAACCCTCCCATCACTGAATTCATTCTCAGCCTTCAAGACTTTTGCTGTGATGTCATGAGAACCATTGAAGCGCAGCGTGGTTTTACTGCTAGATCAATGCACTCTCTCAGCGTTCTTTTCAATGGCACTAAAAGCAGCTGCTCTCCCACACTTCACCAAATGACAAACTCCCATCAACAAGGTGCAAAACTCCCCAAGGCACAGGGGAAAACAAAGATTTCAGTTTTCCTTTTGGTTTGCAGCTGGTGCAGCACAGGCACCAGCCCCGCTTATAGAATCATAGCATCACTAGGTTGGAAAAGACCTCCGAGATCATCGAGTCCAACTATACTTATTTGCCACTAAACCATATCCTTAAGTATCTCTTCTACCCATCTTTTAAACATCTCCAGGTCTAGGGACGGAGACTCAACACCTTCCTGGGCAGCTCCCCCCGGCTATGGAAACACTACCTCTGCCAGGCCCAGACAAGAAACAGTTGCCAAGTACTAAGAAGGTCTAATCTTCTGAAGGCAAGTTTCTTCATTTACTTGACAAAAGTACAGTGCAGACAATTTATTGAGAACTCTCTCATTATTATTATTATTATCTCATTATTGCTCTCCTCACACTGTTAAGTGTCCAAAGGCAGCTCTGAACAATTCCTAATCTGGTTAAATCACTGTCCAAACACTACACAAGGGCTGCAGTAACTCTGCTTGCACTAAAGACACTGAAACACCTGTTTTCCTCCTCTTGTGCTCGGGACAGCTCAGTGACAATCATCTACACTGCCCTCTGATCTTTCCTCCTACCTTGGCTGCCATCCAAGGCCACCTCGGCTCCCCAGGCTGGGGACCAGACCAGGGTCACAGCAGGTGCTCCCGTTAAGGCTGCCCAAGTCCAGAGGCAGATGAAGGGCTACAGTAGGGCCCCAACAGCCCCCAGGGCCAGGAGCAGATCAGGGGTCACTGCACGGCTCCCCACAGCCTCCAGGGCCAGGAACGGATCGAGGGCCGCAGCAGGGTCCCCACAGCCCCCCCACCAGCCTATGAGTTGACCAAGTCCACAGCAGGGACTCCCATTAGGGCCCCACGGCCTCCCCAGACGTAGAGGCAGACGAAGGGCCACAGCAGAGGCTCCCGTTAAGGCCCCCCTCAGACCCAGGCGCGGTCAGGACCCACGGCAGCCCCCCCGCCACCGCCCCCTACTCACATGTTGAGTGGGTTCCGCTTATTCCGCATGGGCGTCTCGGGCACCAGGTCTCCGTCCTTGAGGGCGGACCCAAGGAGGACGATGGCGACGAGAAGCCAGGGTAGCCTGCGGCGAACCCGCCCGGCGGCCAGCGCGGCCCGCAGTCCGCGCCCGCACCGCTCCAGCTGCTCCATCACCACGGAACCCGCGCTTCCGCCCCGCCCCGCGCTTCCGCCCCGCCCCGCGCTTCCGCCCCGCCCCGCGCTTCCGCCCCGCCCCGCGCTTCCGCCCCGCCCCCCCCCTNGCTTCCGCCCCCTGTATGCACAAACCCCGCCCCTGCGCACAAAAACCACGCCCACTCGCCAAACAGCCAATAACCTGAACTCACAAGCCTCGCCCACCGCTAGCACAAACCACGCCCCCTTACCCCAAAGCCTCGCCCATTCACAAAACAGTCCGCGCCCCTGTATGTACAAGCCACGCCCCTTATCCACACAAGCCACGCCCCCGCACGCGCCCCCGCTCCCGCAAAGCCTGCATCCACAGGCCCCGCCGCCCGTTCCCACTGGACACGACCCGCCCGCTTCCTAGGGCGCCGCCTGGCGGACTGTGGGGGCGCTGCCGGGGCCGGCGGCTCGCGGTGTCTCTGGCGCCCCCGGGGAGCCCCTCGGTCTCCGAAACCGCTCACCCGGGTGTCTCACACGCGTCAGGTTGTTCCAGAGCAGAGCACTGGGTGAGACACCAAAGGCGCTGACGGGCTGTGGTAGATGTACTGAAAAGTCACAGAATCGTGGAATTGTTTAGAATCATAGAATCACCAGGCTGGAAAGGACCCGCTGGATCATCGAGTCCAACCATTTCTATCAAACACTAAACCATGTCCCTCAGCACCTTGTCCACCCATCCCTTAAACACCTCCAGGGAAGGTGAATCAACCCCCTCCCTGGGCAACCTCTGCCAGTGCCCAACGACCCTTTCCGGGAAATATATTTTTCTTGGTGTTCAGCCTGAACCTCCCCTAGCAGAGTTTGAGGCCATTCCCTCTTGTCCTGTCCCCTGTCACCTGGGAGAAGAGCCCAGCTCCCTCCTCTCCACAACCTCCTTTCAGGTAGTTGGAGAGAGCAATGAGGTCTCCCCTCAGCCTCCTCTTCTCCAGGCTAAACACCCCCAGCTCTCTCAGCTGTTCCTCATAAGGCCTGTTCTCCAGCCCCTTCACCAGCTTTGTTGCTCTTCTCTGGACTCGCTCCAGAGCCTCAACATCCTTCTTGTGNGGCCACTGCTAGATCATGTTCAGTCGCTGTCAACAAACCTTCTCCTATCAACCTTCTCCTCCAGGCAGTTTTCCAGACAGACTTCTCCTAGTCTGGAACTGCACAGGGTTGTTGTGCCCCAAGTGCAGGACCTGGCATTTGGCCTTGTTAAACCTTGTTTAGGTTGGAAAAGGTCATCAAGTCCAACCGTTAACTTAACATTGCCAAGTCCTCCACTAAAACATGGAATCATGGACTCATTAGAGGTGGAAAAGTGCTCCAAGGTCATCAAGTCCAACCTTGAGTGCAACAACACACAGGATCATAGAGCCACTAGGTTGGAAGACCCTTGAGATCACCAAGCCCAAATATGCCTGTCCACTACTCAATCATATCTCTCAGCATTTCATCCACCCACATATACTCGTCTTTTAAATAACCCCAGGAGTGGAGACTCCACCACTTTACTGGGCAGCTAGCTTCACTAGTCTTTCAATAAAGACATTTTCCCAATCTAAACCTCCCCTGGCACAATTTGAGGTTGTTTTTCCTCATGCTATACATGAGCAACCACAGGAGTGCCAACTCCTCTGAAAGAGAGCACCTCACCATAAAATTCAACAGAAAAATGGAGAATTTCCTCACTCTGTAGAATTTTTTTTTTGTTTTTCCTGAGGCTGAAGAGAGAGGGTGAAAGTATTTCTGGGCTCTTAATGCTCCTGCTCCTTTTCATTGTCTGTATTTTTAGCTGAAAATGATGTCCAAGCACTGGCTGTCACTGCAGTATTTGAAAGCTATTTCATCTGTTGAACTGCTGCCACTGTCATTTCAATTTAGTTTTTTAAAAATAAAAAAAATAGCATCAGCAAGCAGAGAAATGACTAAATGAACAAAGAGCCTTTATTCATACCAGAGGCCTCAGTACCAAAAATGTGAGGGGGGGAGAGAGAAAGCAGACCCTATCTGAGATGGGATGGGAAAGTATTTCTTGCCAGAGCGCGTTTCAAAGCCGGCTCCCAGTCATCGTCAGCAAATCTATGACAACATCTGGGCTGAAAGAGCAGAAGGACACATCAAAGCAGCCCCGGCAGATACGGAGAGTTTTCATCTAAGGAGGTTATCCAGGGGAAATGGCATTTGGCAATTTATTAGATGTTGTTTTTAACAAGACCGCCATGACCACATCTAGCACTTCCAGTCACAGCATTGTACCCTTGAATTAGAAAAGACAGACAGCTGCGTTCACTCAAACGAGTGAGGATGAGAGGGGCTGGGAACAGGTTTGACAGAGTCCGGCATTGTCTGCCTAAATCCCCCTCTGCCTTTGAAACCTTGCCTCCTTCGCTTCCCAGGTTTGGGGCTCTGATCTCCAGACTGTTTGCAATGCCTGAGAGCTGGAGGTAGTGAGCTGCTCGGCTGGCTGCTAATGAAGCGTGCCGTGGTGTCTACCACACGGCAGGAGGATTTCATAAGCTTGGCACCTGTTCCAGATGAATGGAGTTGATGGCATGGGCTAGAAATGTGTCTATCGTCAGCCCAGCTTGAAATGTCTGAGGATTATCTCTGTAAATCGTGGATTGTCGCAAGTGCAGTGAGCAAAGCTCAGCTGGGTCCAGGTGTCCTGCAGATTTAGACTAAATCTCTGCTTTCGGGCCATGTATTTGCTGCCATGTGCATCAGCCAAGACCAATAGTCCTTCTGAGGAACTGATCACTGTTCCTCTTTAAAGAATCAGAGAAGCAGAATTTAGGTCTTTCAAAAATGCTGGAAAGGCTTTTAATCTTACACAGGGAATAAGGTTTGTTCTAGGGGGACGGCAGAAGGTTTCTAAAGAGCGGTCACAGACATCTGGATGAGCTGCTACAGGTATAAACCATACTAAAATTAATTAATTTGCCAAGTATAGTAGATTATTGGCTGTCCTTCCCTTTCTTTGCACGTTTTCCCTTAACCACACCAAATTGCTGCCTGATTCAAGTCGAAACCTTACAGATTATTCGATTTTAAAAAGTGGTTCGGTGTTCGTTGGTTTGGCTTTTTTTTTTTTTTTCTGGTTTAATTTGAACAAAGACCCCCAAGAAATTGTTTCACTTTCATTGAAAAATCACATTTTGCCTCTAAAGCATGCAGGGATAGATTTGTTAAGGGCTGTAGAAGCACTTTGAGAGCTGAAGAGCGGTTGGTAAGTCTTGTCTGAGCAGGCTCAGTCACCCAGAGCTTAGGACACTTACGTGAACAGGCGATGTGGAGAACCCAGCCACCTGAGCAAAGATTTGAAGTAAGAACCAGTGCGTTTGGAAAGAGTATCTTTGCTCCTGAGCTGCAGCAGTTTTGAGGGGAATCTGTCCTGGTCATAGTGTTCATGGTTTATCAGGTATTTCACTGTGCCTTGGAGAAAGAACAATGACATTCTGAGTTGTAAACTATTTAAAATAATTAAGTTGCTTAAAAAATTAAGTTTTCTCATTCTGGTGACACAGTTTTTTGACCACATTGTTTTACAAAACACCAGCAATGGTTGTGTTCTGAATGAAGTCTGGGCTAAGGTGGGTTCTCACAGGCTGAAGGACCCTGCAGCGAGGTGTGCTTTAGGGGCAGCAGGAGGGGATGCTGGCTGCACCCCAAGAACACAGCCCCAGTAAAACTGAATTACCCAATTTGTAAGGTCCCATTCCAACCTGGGAGACCCCTTCTCTACCTCACAACGATTCCCACACCCTGCTGGCATCTGCTTACCCGTCACTGCCTGCCCAGCCCTTCCATTTGGAAGCCAGGTGCTCATGGCAGTTGAGCTGCTCATTCCTGCCGAGCCTCCCCTGCTTTCTGTTTTCCTTGGTGAGCGCTGCTCACATCTCCATGATTGATTGTGTTTGAGTTTGATCGTGGAGCGTCCTGGGATGTTTGCATGAGAGGTGCTACATAAGCATTATTTATGTTGTATTTTCTTTGCCTGATAGGAGGTTACGCTTGGAGTTTAAGATAGTTTTGGCCCTTTACTGAGATGCCGTCCATCAAATTCAGTGTTTCAGCCCCATAGACTTCATGGTCAGTTTAAAAAACCAATAAAAGAGAGAACATTTTTCTTTGTTCCCTTATGTCAATGATGCTTTTGAAATGCAGCCTAGGGTAGAGGCGTAGCAGCATTCCCTTTGCACTTAGGTCTTTGCTGCCCATCTCTGATAGTAAAGAGATGCTTTTCCTAAGAGTCCTGTAACTAGTCTGGGCAGCACCAAGTCTTGCTCCTGCGAGGGGATGTTGCATTAATTACAGCAGAGATACTGAGCTGAGAGACAGAAGGGAGACGATGGTAACCCACCACTGGTGTGGCTGCCCAGACAAATGGGAAAGGTCATTCCCAGTCCTGAACCCCCAAGAATTTTGAAAAAAAGATGAATTCATACAGACTGAACCATTGCTGGATCTATCCTGAAACCTCTGCTGGTCACAGGTTTCCCCTCTAACTCTCTTCAAATGAATAGGAAGGGTATGATCTGAGCTGCAAGGAATTTTCAACATATTTGGTGGTTATATCCAAAAATCAAAATATTTTGGATTATGGGGCAAAGCCTAATAAAGAACCAATTCAGGGTTCAGTGCTGCAAACTTTATTAATGCTACAAATTAATACCTACTGCTACAAAATATTTACATTTCTTGTTCTGCACAGACAGATCGCAGCAGAGCAGACTAATGACAGGTTTTAATTTACAGGGGAAAATGGTCTTGTGATGAGCGTGGACTCCCAGGAGCTGGGTTTAATTTATGGTCCTGACAATCTCCCTCCCCAGCCATAAGCAAGTCCCTTAACCTCTGTATCCTCACACCCTGAGCAGGATACAGGAGACATTCTGTTCTCCTCCTTCCTAAATTTCTTTCAGAGATGATTGTTTGGTTGCAGGACACAATAACGGTCTGAGGAGCTTAAAATAACTGGAGTTCAGAGAGGTAAAATAGTTACCTCCTACAATACAAGTTAAACAGCCCATTAACAGATGAAGTGGGGAGGAGTTTACACATGGAAAAGATAACATGTCATGTGATTAAGCATAAATAAATGCACTTGGACATTAAATGTTCTAAATCACAATTACCTGACTTCCTTGAGTAGCTGTGGTGGCTACATGTGCAGCTCCTTGCTGAAATATTTCCCTTTTTTTAACAATATATGATGCACACCTCCTGTGCTTGCCAAAGAAAATCCTCACCCTCAACAGCTGCATATTTGAATTAGTTTGATTCTTGATGGGCTGTCTTTTAAGGGCTGCTGAGTAGGATTGTGCTTGCAGACCAAGTGGACAGTGATCTCCAAGCAGCACGGTCAGTAGGAAGTGACTCCTGCCCAGTCCAATTAGCCTTTCCATTAGCCATATGCTAAAAGCATAATTTGTTGTTTCCATTTATTCACTTTCTATAATGATTATCAATTACAGATCAAAAATCATGAAAAACTCACTGTGATGATTTCCATTTCAACAGTGCACAGGGCAGGTGACACCAGCAGACCAAGAAGGATGTAGTTGATGAAGATTGTGTTCCCACTGCCTGAACTCTACCTGTTCTGAAAATAAACAATTCCACCTTATCCAGCTTTAAGTTTGGTGAAAAATAAAATTACAGCCAAATCCTAATGCCTTAACTAAATCAGAGCGTTTACTGGCTTCACTTAAAGAAACAGGATTCTTTTCACAAGTGCTTATTTGTACAGTCCAAACTGACCATTTTTTAAAAATATGAGCCCACCACAGATGCACAGCTGAGCCCAATCTCTGTTGACACCATTCAGAGGCTAGAAATAAAAAAAATGAGCATATTCTGCCACTTTGATGGAAAAAGGCCTTTCTTTGAGTTGTTTACTTAATGCAGACTCCAGACAAATGGCAAAGCAGCTCTTGCCCTGGTGCGGGGAGACGAATCGGACCCTGTGAGGTGATGGAAGATGCCAGCGCTGCGCAGGGTCCCCTCCAAGAAAGGCAGGGCATATGGTTCCCCTCCTTGTAGACCAGTGTTTTTGCACACAGGGGAGAGCTTGCTCCCCCCCCGAGATGTCGGTATCGCTGGGTCTTTGAACTCCACTTCAAAGCTGGAGCTGGAGTGAGGTTTCTGTAAGCCCAGAGAAACAGGTAAATATTTGTCAGGGTCAATTAACCCCCCTCATCACCTCAACGGTCATCTGTGCGAGACGGCTGGTGGGGTTTCAGCAAGCACAGAGGTAAGCATTGTTAATTTACTGACCCACTTTGGGAGGTGGGTAGACACAAAACACTGCGGTGAGGAGACCTGGAGGTTTTCCCCTTAGCACGGTCCATGAACTCATGGAGACATCTCATCCTTTCCATTACTAAAACAGGCAGAAGAGGAAAATCCTGTGCTTGTCTGGGGAGCAGAAGAAAGGACCAGTCCTGATCCTAGCACTTCTACTATGTCTTTATAACCACTTCTTTCATACCAGTTGGCCCAGATGGCCATCAGCTTTTCACAGAGCTGAGAGCTCATTGTATCTCCCTCCTGCTATCCTGGGTTTAATGCTGAACGTGGCAAACCCATACCAGAAGAAGTAACATCATATAACTCTCCATGAATTTATCAGGTTCCAGTGTCTAACATTCCCACAATTCACTTGCAAGACTTCCAGGGCTGGTTTTGGAAAAAGGATCTGGCTGGGCCCCTCCATCACTGGTGCCTGTGCTGCAGACACCCAGCAGCTAAGCTCCAGCCACCAAACCACCCACTCCTAGGCCTCTTTTCTCTTATCAGCACAGCATGAAAATACCAGCTTAAATGAGAAAAAAAGGGAAGGGGAAAACTAGAAACAGCTGAACACCAGATGGGAATCATGGGGCTAGGCTCATTCCTCACCCCCCTGCCCAAAGCTAACCAGGCACTGCCCCTACTCTGACATGGCCCCTGGGGCAATGCCACCCTCCCCTTATCTCAGCCAGGAACCCACAGCTGGATGTTGACAAGCCCAGAAGGAAATGCTGGGGCTGTAACAGGGTCCAGCTGGGAACTGTGTGCAGCCCCTGGAAGTGTCATTCCCCTTGGCTCTGAGCTGTGTCCTGGGAAGATGCTGGGGGAGGCTCCAGGGACGCTCCCCTCCTGTCTCCCGCACAGCGCTCACCTGCCCTGGTTTCAAGGCAGGGAAAGCTGGGCACAGGGGTCCAGCTGCCCTGGTGGGCTTGGCTCAGCAGCAACACATGGGCAGCAGATGGGATCCTGGGGTAAAATGCCACTCCGTGTCTGCTGCCTGTGGAAAAGCAAGTGGAGTGGGGAAAGGGACGTGCCAAAGGCAACAGCTCTCTCGGTGAGCTCAGTGTTTGCTGTCCTGTAAAACACTGGCCACGGGGCAGATGGGCTCTGTCCTTTCCTTCACTGAGCACTCCCCTCTGACCTGCCAGGTGCCTCTGCAGGAGCTGGCACAAGCACATCTGTCACCAACATGAAGGTTAGATTATACCTGGTTTACTCGTGCAGGTTAGATAAATCCCACTAGCAGCAGCAGAGAGGATGAGGCAGCATGAACCTTATCAGCTGTGGTCCTTATCAGCCACAAGCCCAGGTCCCCATGGGGCAGTAGTGTGTGCCCAGCTCCCCATTACTCATGACACATGGGCAAGGTTACACTAGTATGGATGTGTCAGCACAAGACAGGGAAGATTTCATCTCAGCTCTGCACTGCAAACACAAGTTCTTCTCTTTTCCTCTGTGCATGGATTATCCATAAAGATGTTGTGCTCTTCATGGCTTGTTTCCCATTTCAAAACCCTGTGGGATCACCCAGCATGGGAAAGAGGCATCAGTGAGCGCCTCACAGCACCTTTGTCTCTTCTTGCTGAGCTTCTGCATCCCCAAACCTTGTCCATGCCCTGTTCACGTCCCAGCCTGACCCTCTCCCAGCTTCTGCAGCACAACACAGCTCCACAGCGATGCTGTGACACCAGCACTGCATGTCTGGATGGGACCTTCAGCTGCACAGTTCCTCATAGGCTTTTACCTTCTTGGAACAACCAAAAGAATCACTTATGGCAGACACGGCATACAAGTGAGTTCAGGGACTGCAGCTCCCTCTTGCAACATCTGGCACAGGCTGAGCCCAGGGACCTCCTTTATATCACCCAGCAAATACTTTTGGAGTCAGAACTCTGGTTTTCCATTCCTTTATTTTTCACATACGTGCTTGGCTGAGCCTTGGGGTAGCAATTCAAACAGCAGGAGGTTGCTTTTTGGATGGTCAAGTGCATGCAGGTTCCCATCATTCACATTTTGCCATAATAAATGTGGAATCCAGGACAGAGAAGGAGCAGATGATGCCTTGGTAAGTCTGGCATGAGGCAGCAGTACTGGTATGTCTATGAGCTCTGCAATTCCAGCCTGGTGTGCCAGATCATGGGCTGCATGATCTGTGTTTGCAAGGTAGCGTGGTCTCCCTGAGGCAAATGTTAAAGAATAAGGTAGAAAAGACTACACCAAGGTCCTCGTTTTCTGTTTTCTCAGTCTTTGTCCAGCTTTGAGCAAAATGGTACTTGCAAACCTCCATGGCTGAACCTGAGAAATTTCATGCTTAGGCAGACAGAAAAATGATGTCTTGGATCCAGCCATCTGGACATGGGGAAGCTTGGAAGTCCCACAAGAAAAGAATGGGTTCTGGGCAAAGATTGACAATAAATCTTTATGGGAGAATGGAGGGGTGAAAATACAAAGGGTCCATCAAGCTGCTTCTGTTCTGTGGGCAGAAGCAAGCCATGAAGCCCTGTGATGTGCATGTACACTGAAAGATTTTTAAAATGAGCAAAAATATACCAGGGTCCTTTCCACTTCAATGCCAGAAACAGGCAGATATCACAGAAATCCTGCGGAGCCCTACCCTGCCTGCCTGGAACAGCAGGACTAGCTTTGAGGCAGTGCTGGTCATCAGCAGCCCCCAAAGCCCTCTGGGAGATGTGACCGTCATGGTAGTGCAGATGGAGAAATAGGTATGGGAACTGTTTTGCTCAGTGTCACTCAGGAGACCAAGAGTTTCAGAATTAAACCCCCATTAGGTGCTTGCTCTGCTTCAACACTGCTGACCTCCCTGGGGAGCCCTAGGAGAGCTGAGTTGCTGCTGCTTCTAAGCTTCGTGAAGAGATGTTAATACGCCAAGAACCTGTATTGGCACGTCTTTCTTACCCAAATCCCCTCCATCTCCTCTGGATGTCCCCGAGAACTCCTGAGCTGCGTACTTCTTTCTGCACCACCTCCCTGCACTTACCACTCTGCTTTTAAAGCCAGACAGGCTTTGAGTGATCTCCACCCACAGAAGCCACATCCTCCTCCTTCCCAGATGTGTCCCACGCAGACCCTGGGGAAAAGCAACACTGTCAGTAGACCCCATCCCATCATCCCAGGGAAAGATAAACCACTGTGGATGTTCCCCTATTCCTTTAGAGCTCTGGAGGAAAAGCAGCACCTCTTTTAGGTCCATGGTTATTTAACCCAAGACAAACAAACAAACAGCAGCAACAAATTTCTGTGGGAAAATAAGCGCTTTGCATCTGGAGACAATGAGCCATGCACTGGTATGGATGATTGGAAGGTGTTTGCTGGTGCCACAGTGGATGCTCGGGCACGTGAGCACTGGGGCCACCCCCAAGAAGAGGAGTAATGAGAACAAGACCTCCCTGTGCTGCCACGAAAAACCCGCCTGTGAACTGGTGCCAGGTGCTCAGTTTCTATCTTAAATTTGGTCTTGGAAAAAATAGGAAATAGACTGAATACACAGGGGCTGCAGTCAAACTGTGGCACACACCTGTCCAAGCAAGAAAATTACATAGTAAGGCTGCCAGGGTGTCCTGACTTCACTTCACTGGGTCTGGGCTTTCAGGGCTGTGTTCCACTAGCCCCTGACCAGCAGATGATCCAGGGCTTTGCTGAAGCTGCAACATTTCCTGACAATTCCACTGCTAGCGCTTACTGTGTTAGAAACCAAGGAAAGAAATAATCTCAGCTCACTGCTGCCCTTTGTATAGGCTGATTTTGCCCCATGGGAAGGGGAACTCCCACTTGGGATCCCCGGACTGATGGTTTTTCCACCACTGAGCCTCAAAAGCCAACCATGTAGAGAGTAGGTGGTAAGCACAATAGAACCTCCACCACCATCATCATGTTTCCAGGACTCTGGCATCTCCATGTGCATGGGCAGATCTGGGTGGGTGCAGCCAAGCAGTGGGTGTGCAGTGGGGATGGTGAGCAAAGTGCTGCTGTGGGGAGGGGGTCCCTGTACGCAGCCCAGGTGTGGCTGGTAAGGAAGTCACAGCTGATATTTGACTCCCAGGCTTAGGTCTATCTCCATCTCATCTGACTCATGGTGTAATGGGCCCCTCTTTCCACTGAACAGTTAGATTCTTCTCATGTTGAGAGAGTGCAGTGAGACCATCACACACCTACAGAACTCTGCTAAAAAATAAGTCCTTAACCATCAGTAAATTATCTGTCTCCTGAACTGTGCTGAGAGAAGCTTCCGTGCTATTTGTAAGTAGGTTTCTAAACTTAGCCCAGTTACCATAAAAAATACCCTTGCAAGAAACTGCCATCCACAGCACTCAACTTCAGAGACATTTATTTCTAGAGCTGGTGGAAAAATTTCTCACCTTTCAAAGGCTCCAATTATGTCTTGGTGCTGGCTGGAGTCAGTGGCCTTCGCAGCTTCCTCACTGTGCTGCTGCTGGGGTCCACAGCTCTATCGATGCTGTGTGGGATGTGGGGAGAGGTGGGAGGACTGGTACCCTCCTGTTGACCAAGGAAATCATGTAGGATCCTGTTGGCTTGATGGACACTTTACTTAACAGCACAAAACAAGTGGATTTTGCTTTATACCACAAAGATTAGTCCTGCTGTTTTCAGCAGCTAGATCTAAAGATTCTCAGGACTGGGCTCCTATCAGAACCTGGCCAGCTGCACCACTAAAAGGAACAAATTGCAGCCTGTAGAGCTGGGGTGATGCCCAGGCAGCCTTTGTCTAGTGGGTTAGTAGCCAGGCTGTGAGCAAGGCTGCTCTGTGCCATCCTGCCAAGCCCAGCCTGGGTGGTCGGACCCACACATGCAGGCTCCTACCCATGCTCCTGACAGCTGGCTCCCCACAGCATCACTGTACATAAAATAGGAAAGGTTTTTTTTCACCTTTATTTTAGTTTTTCTCATGTCCTAGTGAATATGCAAGTGGAAGTGATCGGTTATGAGAGGACATTGCACCTAAAGTAGAGGTAAGCACTAAGCATCACATGAAAGGCTCCAAGATCATGGGCTCAACAGACAAATCAGAGAGGTGTTCAATGTCTTTGTGACTGGAAAAAGCAAGAGTGAGCAAAGCAACTCATGTTTATTAATGGAAGTGCTCTAAAGCCCCGAGTTTGGGCTAGGCTGTCAAGCTGTCACTGTTAGCCTGCTGTCACAGGCAGGCCATGATGCCTTGAGTAGTTGAGATAAAGATTGGAGAAGACTTGGCCCCCTCCAGTCCATCCTGCTGTCCTCCCTGCTATGATCTGTGCTCCCTTGGCTGCATATTCTGAGTTGCACACATTCCCAGCTATTCTGGGCTCCAGGGCAGCTGGAGCCATTGGTGATATTTGGGGCAGGACTTGGGGAAACAAACTGCCTCCAGCAAAGCTGGAAAATGAGGCTTTCCACCAGTTCATTAGAGGTGTATTTTACTAGAGCAATAAGGACTGTACATTACCTGGGAAAACAGTTCTGCTCAAATAAAGCTTTGGTCTGGGTTTGGTTTACCCCTGGTAGAGGGAGCTCCAGCTGTGGAAAGTTGCCTCCATCTTCTCCATGCCTAGAGGTGCTCAGGGTGGCAGCATATCCTGTGCTCCAGCAAAAGGCAAAGCTCCCCTCAACCCTGTGTGGGCTCATGTCACCACTTGTCCCCTTGATACATGGGTTATGGGGGATGCCTGAAGCCAACAGATGGGAGAAACAAACATGACCAAGGAATCCTGTGTGTCTTGTCATGCTTTGTTGTGGGGTGAGCTGCTTTGTGTGTCAGTCTTGAAGGCATCAGTAGGTGTCTCTGCCAAGAAAGGGTTGTGAACCCAGTGATTTGTCGGTGCTGCTGCTGTATCCAGCTGAATGCGTGTTCTTCTTGGCTCCCAGCAAGGTCCTCGCTGTAGATACCGTGTGCTTTGGCAGCCAGGCCAGTCTGGGCTGCAGGATATTACGCCTGGCAGGGACACAAACCCCTTCCAGTTCCTGGAATTTGGATTGTCTCATGGAGTGCTGATTAAGCAGTGCTTTCAATCTGCACTCAAGACAAAACCCTTGCCTTTTCTCCACGCGAAGCCTTGGTTATGGCTCAGCTGCTGTGTGGCAGTGGGGGCTGCAGGGGGTTTGCTCTCCCTGAGACCCAGGGAAACAAAAACTCCAAGAAAATTCTCAAATCCAAAGCTTTGCATTCATGGAGCTGGATTAGCTTTCACTGTGCAGAGCTCTGTCTTTTGTGAAATAAATCAGTGAAAAACCCAGCCCGTCACACAGCCCCAGCGCTCTTGGTGGCGGCTGCTCCTCCTGGTCTGCCCAGACCATGTCCGCAGTTAGCCCAGTTGAGATCACTGCTGTGTGTCCCCATCTGCCTTTCTAATCCACTGGGAATGAAACTGCCTTTCCCAGCCTTACTAATGAGAGATTTGATAGCTGGGGTTGAGCAGAGTGAGGCAGCCCTGGATTGTGCTGTGCCTGTGCCATACGAAGGGCTGACCTTTGCTGCCTCTGCATACAGGTGGACATAAAACAGGAATCGTAGAATCACCAGGTTGGAAGAGACCCATTGGATTATCAAGTCCAACCATTCCTATCAATCACTAAACCATGTCCCTCAGCACCTCATCCACCTGTCCCTTAAACACCTCCAGGGAAAGGGACTCAACCACCTCCCTAGGCAGCTATTCCAGTGCCCAATGACCCTTTCCCTGAAAATTTTTTTCCTATTGTTCAGCCTGAACCTCCCCTGGCAGATCTTGAAGCCATTCCCTCTCATCCTGTCACTTGGGAGAAGAGCCCAGCTCCCTCCTCTCCACCACTTCCTTTTAGGTAGTTGTAGAGAGCAATGAGGTCTCCCCTCATCCTCCTCTTCTCCAAAGTGCTAGCAAATTGGGAGTGTTGCTTTGCCTGACACTGTAGAGAGGTGGCTGATGTTTTGGGGTGATCTAGTGGTAGGAAGGTGAAGCAGAGCTGGTTAGATCCCCTGTAACTAGCAGGCTGGAAAGCCAGTGGGCTCTGGGAACCACCCTGACACATCAGCATACCAGCACTGGCATCCACAGCACAGCTCGTCCTCCAGCAGCCTGCCCAGTCCTGCTGGTTCATGGAGTGTGCTGCTTTCTACATGGAGGGGTCCCCTTCCATGGGACACGGTGGGGCTGGAAATACCTCAGTAACAATTCCCCTGTGTCCTGGCTGGCACAATCATCATCCCACCCACTGGGTGGGAAGAGGATGGAAATATCCCTCCAGCATGTGTCTCCAGCTGCTCCCTGGGGCTGACAGCATCTTGATTTGCTTTATGGGAAAGTGGATGCCAGGAAAAATATACACAGGGGACTATTTCAGTTGAGGCTTACAGCAAGATGAGGCTGTGTTGCTACAGCACAGCAGCTCAGCACTGGGGCTTTATTCCTGACCCACACTCCGATCTGCCTCTCCCCAAGCTCCTGGATGGCTTCTGTTGCACTCTGGGTCTTGGGGTCTGTGGGTGAAGCCAGTCAGGCTTTGGGATATGCTGTTGGTCCTGGCACAGGGAAGGAGTTCTGTGACTGGGATCCTCAGTTCTTATCCCAGTCCAACCACTGAGGGCAAGAAGCATCAATGGGCTGTGCTGTGGGACTGCCTTCTGCTCCCTGCACTGTCCTGGCAGCCTCCTTGTCTCCTGCCTGAGCACTAGCTTTCCCCCAGGCACACTCTACTCCCAGCACAATGCCTCCTTCTTCATGCATCCCACCAACTCAGGAGAGGGAGTTTGGCCTCGATACTTCCCTTTAAGCAACCAAGAGCCAAATCCTGGTTCCAAACCTGCCTGTGTGCTGGTGAACCCAGATCTGGCACCTTGCTTACCTGGTGTGCCGTGCCATGGGGTGATGCCTGCAGCAAGCCCTGCCGCGGCTTGCACACAGCTGCTTGCTCTGGCTCTGAACATGGCAGGAGGAAGGAGAGATGTGGCGAGCATTGCAAGCAGCCCCTCCAGCCTGCCAAGCTTGCATTTTTGTGATCTGCAATAATTCTGCCAACCCCAGGCATCACAACAGCTGGGACGTTATAAGGAAACACACTTGATGCTGCAGGATTGTCTACAGCTTTCAGACTTCTGCAGCCATTTCCCCTCCCTGGGGACAAACATCTGGAGGGAACACAGCCCGCAGAGGAAGGGCTTTTTCCCCCGCTCCTGGCCAGCCCAGGTCAGTGGTGGGAATGTGGGCAGAGTCCCCCATAGGCTGTGGCAAACCCTAGTTCTTGGGAAACCCACACAGTAAGCAGCTTCATTTCTAACGGGGAGAAGCTGCTGGCCCAGGGACATGCACGGTTATTAGGTCCCCTCCCAGCCAGCCCCAGCAAGAGACATCTCTCCCATCTGCTCAGTTACACCAAGGAGGGTGGCCCTAGGTCTCCCGGTGAACACCCGTTCCACTCCCCTCTCCACATCCATCTCCAACCTGGATTATCTTCCCTGTCCACTGCTCCCAGCAAGACCGCAGGCTGAGGGTGATGAACAGGGCAGAGACGACTTTGGGAATCTCTCCGTCTAGGCAGGTCATAATATACCCCTCTGCCAGCAGCTGACGAGCAGCCCCTCTGCCCACTGGACTCCACTGGCTTCCCCCACCAGCACCGTGCACGGCTCAGCGTGAATGCGTGCGCGCCTGTGCGCACGGATGCATCCACCAGCCTATAAATCTCCTAGCAGGGCTCCTTCCAAACTTCAGGACATTCCCTGGGGGAAGAGTTAAGATGCAGCTTTTGCGTCAGATGCCACGGCGGGCTGCCCGGCGGGGCTAGGCTAAACCTCTCCCCCACATCTTGCTCTAGCAGGTTGTTTGCAAAGGTCAATCCCACCGGCTGCCGCCGCCGGGCTCGGCTGCTCTTGGCTCAATCTTCAAGGTATGTAGTCAGGGAAATATCCTCCCTGCTGCTCTGGGAAGGGCTGGCAGGGATGCTATGAGGTGCATTGGCTGACAGATGAGGAGATATTCCAACTTTTTTCCCTTTTTTTTTGAAGATATTCTGGTTTCGCAGTGGTTTATTTTTCTTTCTCTGAGATAAAGAGTTGTTAGGATTTCTCACCGATGCTTTTATAACTTTCTGTGCGTTTCTTTATCTGTATGAACTTTCCATTTGTTCTGGGGATTTACTCAACACACCAAGTGCCTGGGAAGTTACAGAGCAGGCGGCTGTGGTGAATATCTCAGCATGCTCCTAATTAGTCTTTGCCTGGCAGGTACGTGTGATGAGTGAAAAAAATGGGGGAGATTCAGTGCCTATTCTGTTTTATATTTTTAGAAAAATGACAAGAAAACCAGTTCCCCAGACATAAACCTGCTGGTCCTGGGGAATTTGCTGTGATAAATAGTTATCAGAGATTAATTAAAAGAAAATTATTTTGGAAAGGAAAAAATAGGAAAATTTATTGCGAACTTTGTTTTGAGAAGTGATGTAAACGGCAAACCTGATCGGTACCTTTGTTGTTTTCTCTCCCAGAGCCCCGCACCAGCAGCAAGGACCAGAGATCTGTCTTACCTTTGCTTAACTCTGTGAGGGAGTGGGAAGCCACCAGCCGATCCCACCAGCCAGGCATGACCGTGCTCCACTTGCACCTGTACCTCACTGCCCTGAGCTTCTGGATGATGCAGCAGTCCAGCTCCTTCCTGCTGCCCAATGCCACTGAGCTCCTGTCCCCCCCTGGGGTCAAAGCCACGGGCTTGCTCTGGGGTGTGGGAGTCCCTCGGAGCCGTCGGAAGCGATATCTCTCCTCCCACGACATGAGCATGATTTTGGACTATCACAACCAAGTGCGAGCACAGGTGTCTCCCCCCGCTGCCAACATGGAGTATATGGTGAGTTGGGCTCTGACAGGCTGGTTTTGGGTCCTTGGCTCTCGGCTGCTGGGGTGGGGTCGAGGGGCTCACCTGTGGTGTGGGACCCAACCTGATAGGGACAATGTACCCACAGGCGGTGATGTCAGGGTGCTGCCCTGAGTTCATAGAATCATAGAATCACCAGCTTGGAAAAGACCCATTGGATCATCTAGTCCAACCATTCCTTTCAGACACTAAACCATGTCCCTCAGCGCCTCGTCCACCCATCCCTTAAACACCTCCAGGGAAGGTGACTCAACCCCCTCCCTGGGCAGCCTCTGCCAGTGCCCAATGAAGTTGGCAGCTGAATGCCTGTCCTGGGGCATGTTTTGCATCCCCGCTGCAGGGCAGACGCATGCAGCCTCTGTACAGGAGGGTCAGAGTCTCAGTGGAGGGATGTTTCCATCTGGGAGCGGATGTAGGACCCATAACTGGGATATCTAGGCACTTGCTGGCTGTGGGATGGCAGGATCTGTCCAGCCAAGCTGCAGAGGTAGCATTAAGAGAAGAGCAGCAGTTATGAGCGTGAAAAGTTCAGGTCCCAGCCCAAAACCCCAGTAGGAAGCCTTTCTGCTAACTGCAGCCAGTAAGGACAGACCCCTCCAAAGCTCCAAGATCCCTCAGGTGCAGAACCATTCCTTGGGAATGCCAGCCCCTGGGAAAAGAAGCATTCAGAAGTGAGACAGAGAGAAACTGAGCAGCCTCACCAGATCAGGCACTTCCTTTGGACAAGATCCATACTAGGCAGAGCTTTCCCCAAGCTGTCACCACCCAGGGAGGGGATCAGAGCTCCAGTGACGTGCCTGGGTAGTCTCTGGATGCTGGTTTTGGAGAGACAGGGGCAGCCCTGCTCGCTGGGTACCAGGACAGGTCAGATGTGCCCGGGAGCATCCTGCATCGCTTCTTGCTTGGCCTAAATTCCTGTCTTCCAAAATAACTCTCCCAGGCATCTTCCCAAAACAGTTCAGGATGTGTGAGGAACCTTTAAATAATGCATGAAGGAACCAGATGTTCTCACTGGTTAGTCTGTGGTCAGGGCTGCAGTGGAGGGCTGGGGACAGCTGTGAGCCACAGTGGCAGTGCAGGGCTGTAGGATATCACCTTTGGGTTCAGCTCCACCTTCTGCAGGAGGAGTTCATTCCTAGAGGGAATTACAAGCACACGGTCTGCACTGCTTCAGGGCATCTATGCTCCGCTTGGGCAGTGGGTACTGTATGAGCCCAGTGGTTCATTGCTCTTGGACATGCTGCCCTGCTTCCCAGAGGGTTTTCCCCAGCCTGATGTGCAAGTCACTTTTTTTTGGACATCTGGGGGTGCTCAGAAACGTCCCTTGAGCCCAAGGCAGCAGGTTTCTCCTCTTCCCTCCTCTGGGCAGATGAAATCCATGCCTGCCCATTTCTTTTCCTCCTGGCCAGGTATGGGATGAGCGGCTGGCCAGGGCAGCAGAGGCTTGGGCTGCGCGCTGCCTGTGGGACCACGGCCCCCCTCAGCTGATGAAATACGTGGGGCAGAACCTCTCCATCCACTCAGGAAGGTGAGTGCCCCCTGTATAGAGGGAGCTCCTTCAGCCTCCCCCACAACCCACGATGCTGGAGGAGGAGAGGAGCAGCAGCAGCCCCTCCTTGGTCAAGGAGAAACACCTTGGTTGCAGAGGACTGGGATGAAACAAAAAGGCACGTTAAGCTCCCCCAGGGAGGAGGGTCCAACTCTTGTGGAAGGATGAATGCAGAAAGCCAGAGGTGCTTGCTGCTCCTCTGGGGAGCGTGACACTGCTCTCCCCTCTGTTGGGCACAGGGGACACATCTTCTGGCCTTGGGCACAAGTGGACTTGGCACAAGGACATGGTCCATCCTGCTGCACCCTGCTGCTCTCTCTCATTCTATCTCTGTGGAGCCTTCCTCCCTCTCCTTTCCCTCCCTTGTGAGCTCTGAGGGAGAGGAGTTACACCTTACACATGGCTTTTTTTTGCAGGTACCGCTCTGTTGTGGACATGGTGAAATCGTGGCACCAGGAGAAGAAGCATTACTCTTTTCCTTATCCCCATGAATGCAACCCCCGCTGCCCCTCCAAATGCAGCGGCTCTGTCTGCAGCCACTACACACAGGTGAGCACCACAGCCTCCCCGCTGTCCCCTGCAGCCCCCCAGGACCTGGATGCAAACTGCTGTAGCACCCCAGGCAGTGAGCAGCCCTTTTCCCAGCAGAAGCTGGGATCTGGGATTGAATCCTGTCAGCTGCCTGCTTCAAATCAGGGCAGGCAGGTTTGGCAGCAGGCACTGAGGCTGCTGGAAGGGTGCAGGCAGCCAGCAGCAATGCTCTCTCATCCTGGACTCCCGCAGAATCCACACATGGAGGTCCCAGAGGTTTTCAGCCCTCTGAAGTGCAGCTGAGACCTAGATGTTTGGCTGGGAGGTTTTCACCTTTTTTAAGCTTTTTTTTTTTCCTGCTCTGACCTTTTCTCTGTCTTACCGCACTGGCAGCTCAAGGGTGGTGAAAAGGAAAAAAAAAGCCCCTTTGTGCATCTGCCAAGCACAAATCCTCTTGTCTGTAATGAAGCAGCTTTATGGTGCCCACCTGTGTTCGGCTCCCCAGGAATTCAGTCCTGTCATCCCCTGGCACATCCATGAGCAGCTGGGCTAGAACAAGGTGGAAAACCTTCCTGTGCTCTCTTGTCTGGGGGTAAAGCTGTGCCAACCCCTAATTACCTCCTCCACATGGCTCCGGCCTTTACCAGGGCATCTGCATCCCCATGCGGCTCATCTGTGGGGATGCTCTGGGTTGTAAATGTTCAAGACAAAGAGATTGACAGGATGAGAGGGAGGAGGGGCTTTAGGAGGAGATTTTGGCTCTGTTTCACCTCCCTGTGTGCAGGGTAAGCTACCTGGCATGTTTCAGGGTGAGGTTTGGGAACAAATTTGGGTAGGTTAGAGAAGTACCCCAGATTCTACTGCTCATTTAAGTGAGCTAGGCAAGGCAGCCTCTTGCAGGGTAGCAGAGGCTGTAGAGAAGGTCAGCAAGAAATCACCCTCTGGTGACAAAGCACTGCCTGTGATGGGCTCAGCACCCAGCCTAAGAAATTTGGATGGGTAGGATGTGATTCCCTGATGGGATGAAGCCCTCCCAGACTCCAGGATGACTGGCTTTGGGATACGTGGGTGGGCGGTTGCTGACAGCGCCTGTTCTTTCTCCTGGCACAGATGGTGTGGGCATCGTCCAGCCGCCTGGGCTGTGCCCTCAGCACCTGCACCAACGTGCGGGTGTGGGGCAGCACATGGCGACATGCCACCCTTCTCGTCTGCAACTACGCCATCAAGTAAGTGTGTAGAGGGTAGTTCCCCTGTGCTGTTTGCTGCCTTGCCAGCTGCTCCAGTGTTGGCAGCGAGGTGATGGTGCTCAGAAGTGATGTCGTCTTCTCTTTTAGAGGCAACTGGCTGGGAGAAGCGCCGTACAAAGTGGGGCGGCCGTGCTCAGCCTGCCCCCCAGTCTATGGCGGAGGCTGCTCCAACAACATGTGCTTCACTGGACTCAAATCCAACCAAGTTAGCTGGTTCTAGGGCTGCAGCCCTACAAGGAAACCCCCAGGGATGGGGTGAATCGGAATTATTTATAACACTATTGTGTCCCCCCAGCTGCTTTGGCTGTTTCTCAGCCCCATCCCTGCACCATGTTAGGTGGCTTTTTGGCAGCCCAGTTTTCCAGCCTGCTTCACCCATGTAGGAAATGGCTTTTTTAACACACTTTCTCTGGCAGCGCTTGCATTGTCTGGCTGTTTCCCACTTTGGGGGAAACTGGGATGGTTAAGGTCCCTATTTCCCCAAACAGGGATGGTTTTGGGGTGCATGGAGGGAGCGGGGCAGGCAACTGTTTTTTTCCCCCACTGCCCGTCACACACACTAAGGCAAAGACTTGTGTAAGTGGATACCAAGTTGTTCCCCTTATGGTGAGTGGCTGGAGGAGAAGTGGGGAGCCCAGAGCGTGCCCCCTGCTCCATGGTTGCCCCTCCAGTCACAAGACCTCCAGCTCTGAGTCCCCCAATAAAGCAGCCTGGAGACACCCATGCTTGTGTTGGTCCTCCCTCTCTCGCAGCCTGGAGCCTCGGGGTAACACCAAACTCTGTTTTTGGGGGGTAAAGAGTGAAGGGGTGCAGAAGCCCTCAGTGCAGCCGTGGGCCACAGCCGTGGGAGATGCCTGGGTGCTTTGCTCCATCGTGTGGGAGAAGACAGCACTGCTGGGGCACCCGGTGATGATGATGCTGGAGAGCCATGGGCTTCCCGTCCCACCCAGGCTTCCCCAAGCTGCCCTACTGCCCTGCCTCGCCCCCAGTGCTGCTGAGCATCTCATTGTCCACATCCCCTCCTTTTCCAAGACCACTCAGCAGACTCAGGGGTCTACACATTCCCAGGCTTTGTGTCTGAGCCCCCAGCTGTGGATTCCTGCACCACAGCCCAGCGTGTCCAAGAAGCCCCCTGCCCACGCATACCTCCCTGCTGCGTGTTCCCTTGGGTTGTGCTTTCCCATCCAGAGGGGCAGATGTCCCTAACTTTCTCCCCTCTGGGCTGCAGGGTTTCAATAGCGGGGGTGCCAGGGGCTGGCAGGGACCTCTCG
This sequence comes from Piaya cayana, assembly GCA_013389865.1. Taxonomy (NCBI): domain Eukaryota; kingdom Metazoa; phylum Chordata; class Aves; order Cuculiformes; family Coccyzidae; genus Piaya; species Piaya cayana. The sequence continues at coordinate 116,670 of WAAB01008604.1, forward strand.
TTGCCTTCTCCAGCCCAGCCCCTTCGCGAGTTATACGGGAGATGCAGGAGGCCCTGTGATGCTGGCCAATCAATTTTTCAGCTCCAGCTCTGGATGACCTGCATATTAGGTGCCATATAGGAAACACCTCCTGTGTTTTCCTCTCCTTGACTCAGTGCAGCTCCTGCCACAGAGTCACGAGTAGCACGGGGGCTCTGACCCAGGGTCTGCATCTGCATCTTCGTGCCCTGGACCATGAGGACCCTGGGGCTTCTCCTGGGAGCTGCAGTCCTAGCACAGCTGCCCATGAGCTGCTGCGCAATTTGTGGGTCCCCCTGAATTGGGGTGCAGAGGGAGATGGGGAGGAGCTGCAAACACCCTGTGCCCTGGCTGTGCGCTCAGGGTACCACTCTGCATTGCATCGATGTATACCTGCAGCACATCAATGTATCCCTGCAGCTCCTCATCTTCGTTACCTCTCTGCTTTTGCACCAAGGAAAGAAGTCCTGACCCACAGCTGGGGGGTTTGGCCCCTTGTGCCTCAACAGGGTTCTGCTCTGCCCTTGACAGCCCCTGCGGCTCATCCCATTGCCCCTTGCCCACAGGTTGGCTCTGCCCAGGTTCTCCCACTGCAGGCAGGTGACAGCACAAAATCCAGCAGCACCTGGGGCGCTGCGGAGCTGGATCCAGCTGCCTCATCCCTCCCCATGGCTGGTGCTGAACCCCAGCCTGGCTGCTGCCCCGGCCTTGACACCGGATGGCAACAGGAGCCCCAAAAGAGTCCAGTAAAAGCCATGTTTGAGTTTCTAGCTTGGCAGCAGTTACTATAGCTACAGCAACGGCACCTTGCAGATTGGTTTCCATAAGAGCTTGGTTACTATTTAACATCTCCACCCACATTAGCCCTGATTAAGCGAATCAATAAGATAACAGGAGAGGCAGGTTTCCTCGCCCTGCCTCTCCGTGTTCCCTCCTGCCTTCACCTACTTCCTTAGTGAAAGACATTTTTTATTTATTTATTTAGATTTCTTTTTATTCCTCTGCTTCCTCTGGGTTTTGCCCCAAGTCCCCATAGCAGTAGCCGGCGAGACATGGTCAATGTAAGCACCCAGCTAAGCGCTAAGATGGAGGCTCCATATGGTGAGTACAGCGTTTCCATCGCCCGCGCGGCCACCCCGCCGTCGCTCTCGGGAAGTGGGGCTGGGAGCCCTGGTCCCACCGCGCTGCCTGGCCCCACTGGCCCAGGCACCTGCGAAGGCTGGAGATGGAGGCAGAAAAAAGGATCCCTGATGAAATTTTGTATAATATATATATATGTATTCTCTCTTTCACTCTGCTTGGCTTGAAGAAGGCACGTGCCTGAGGTCTGACCCACTGGCAGAGGGGCTGCTGCTGGCTTTGCAGCAAATGTGGAAGCGGTTTAGAAAGGAGGTGATGTGCTGCCTTAGGACATGCAACCAGCCCCAGGGTGAAAGCTGTGGGCAGTGCTGGCACCCCCGGGCAGCAGGTGCAGTGGGAGCCCACCAGCGCTGCTGCTCTCGGCTGGGGCCAAGCTGGTATTCATGCTGAGCAGGTTTCCCAGCAGGGAGTGTGGTGCCTGGATGAACGGCAGCCCCCAGCCTCTGTATTGCGGAGTATCAGGTGACACTCCACTGCCCAGGGTTCCCTGGCCACAGGGAGATGCCCCCCCAGGCCTGTGCCGATGCTCCCAGAGTGGCACAGGGGGTACCAGCCCAGGGCAGCCCCACAGTCTCCTTGGCTATGCCAGATGTCAAACCACCTAACGCACCATGGGATGGGTTACCCCAGCCTGGCTGTGGCCAGACCACTGTTATACTTGGGGTGGGTCCAATGGTGCCTGTGCTGCAGCTTCCCTGCACATCAAAGGGCTGGAGTTGCTTTGGTCTCACGTCACTTGGGAACCTCTGTTCCCTGGGTATGCCAAGGGGGTGGAGTGAGCCCACTCGAGACAAGATCTGTCAGCTACACAGTTCTCCATCACACCCTTGCGGCTTTCCATCACTCTCCATGGCTCTCCATCACTTCCTTGTGGTTCTCCATCAGTTCTCCTGACTCTCCATCACTTCCCCTGGCTCTCCATCACGTCCCATCATTCTGCATCAAACACTAANCTTGTGGTTCTCCATCAATTCTCCTGACTCTCCATCACTTCCCCTGGCTCTCCATCACGTCCCGTGGTTCTGCATCATGCAACCTTGCTTCTCCTCACCGTATTTGTCACATCCTGCTCCTCTTCTCCTTTGCCCCACCCCACAGGTGAACATGCACATCCCTGTCAGCCCATGCTCCAGCTGCTGTGTGTGCTGCAGCAAGGTCCCAGGAGGGCTTGTGGGATTCTCAGTCTACCTTCTCGATCTTTGCTTATGGCTCTGTTCTGAGTGGTGGCTTCTCTGAGCTGCAGAAGCCAGCAGTGGGGCAGGAACTTGCACAAAAACTGGGCTCAGAGAAATGCTGAGTCTTTAGTCTGCTTAGTGCAGGCTGTGGGTTTGTGTCCAACTGCTGCAGCTCAGACAGCATGCAAGGAGACACATGGTGAAGGTTGTTTGTGAGCCTGGAGATCCTGGAGTGAGGAATCCCTGTGGGCTGGTCCAGAAGAAGTTAGTGCTGAGCATCCTCCAGGCTGAAGCCCAATATGAGTCTCTGCTATTGGTGGGAAGCTGGCCTGACCCACTGAGTTGGCAAGGACTGGCTTGTGCCTCATTTGCAGGAGAATGGGGAAGCTCAAGTGGTGTCCTGATCAGCCTGGGAGATGCAGGAGTGCAAGATCCAAGGATGCTCCCAGTTCCAGGGTCCCCGTGTCCTGCTTTGCCCTGGAGTGCAAAGTGTGACAGACTTTGCCTGACAGATGCAAGCAAGAAGCTGAACAAACTCTTTAATCACTTGCGATTAAATTATTCCGTCCACTTGCAACTGGCTCTAATGCGAGCAGTCGCTTGCCAGCCCTGGCACATCGATGACCTTAAACACAAGCAGACAAACATTTCTGTTCATTTTTTTTCCTGCTCTTTCTTCTCCTCTGCTTTTCTCCTAATTTTTCAGCCTGAAGCTCAGCAACTGAGCTGGGCCAGGTACTGACAGAGCCAGGCACCGTGAGGTGGTTGGGGAAGAATCGCTGCACATCCTACCTGCAGCCACCCTCCCCATCTGTTCCCATCGGCAAACAAAGGTGCTCTCTGGCCGGTACCCACTGCCTGCCAGCCTTCCGTAGGGCTGGGCTGCCGAGCAGGGGGCCTTGCAAGGGGGAAGAGAGAAAAAGAATAAGGATAAAAAAGTGAGATGGGCCTCACAGACCAAAGCAAGAGGAAACTCAGACTGTTGGCAGAAGGAAGGGAGTCCTCATAAATAAAGTGGGTGAAAAGCTTATCCACATAGAGTTGAGGGAGGGCTGGCAGGGATGGGGGACTCAGCAGTGCCTGGATTCCCTGGCCTGGGCTGGGCAGCAGGATGGGCACAGCAGCTGGGATCTACTGTGAGGCAGAAGGCAAAGAGGTGGTTGAACCCTTCCCGGGAGCACTGGGAAGTTTATTCCCTTGGAATGTGATGGGGTGGTGCACACAGTGCTGTCAGCGCTGAGCCTCAGCCGTGCCCACCTCAGCTGGCATCGCAGTGACATTGTCAGGGCACAGCTGGCAGATGCACACCAGGGGCCGCCAAGGGAGCCTTCATCCTCAGAGGACTTACATTTTCAGTTTCCTTTGATAGATGGAAAGATTTTCTGATTATTCTGTCTCCCCTTCCACTTCAGAGGCTTCAGCATTTCAGCATCCATTTGAAGCCAGGGATGCATTCTAAGGGGGAACCTGGGTGCCAGCTTGGCCTCAGGACAGCAAGCTGGTCTATCCTGCTTTTTGCAGCGGTGGCATGAGTAATAGCAGAGAGCGGGGCATCCTCCTGCTGCAACCCTTCCCGTTCATGCCTGCCCTAGACTGCAACTTGCATTTCCTCTAAGCTCTACCCTGGGTGTGTTTATTTGCCTCCCATCAGGCCTGTGCCTTGTGTAAGGACTTGGAGGATGCTCTACTTAGGTGCTGACAAAGGTTTTCTGTCCCAAGCACCTTACATGGGTCTCTGGGTGAGAAGGGAGCAGCTGAGGATGGGCTCTGAGTTAGAAAAGGTCCTTTGGGCACGCTGGTGCTAAATCCCCATGGGAGATGTGTGAGAGGGTTGGGGATAGAGGGGATGGTCCTCTCCCCAGCAGTGAGGATGTGATGAGTCCCCAGCTCCCCCTTTACACTACCAGGGAGACTTGAGTGCAATTCAGGCAATTGTCCTCAGTCCCAGCCCAGGCAGCACTGCTCCTTCATGTTTTGGGAGTAGCTCTCAGAGTTGGGATTCTCTGGAGCTGATGGTTACAGCAGGGACTGGCACATGGTCAGGGCCAGTTCAGTAAAGCAGCTTTGGAAACTAGCAGAAAAATGCAGGACGTCAGAGCTTCTCAGGCATTTTGGTCCGATGTGGTGAATAGTTTCAGCTGAAGAACATAAGAGGAGGCCGAATCTCTGAGTACTTTTAGTTTTCGCTGTGAAGTAATTATTTGTCATTGCCAAATGGATCTAATTTTTTAATAGGTTTCCCCTAGATACGATCCAAATTGAGCTTTTGCCCCTTAATTTCTCATACCAGCTGTCATTTAATTCCTCTGTTTGCACCTTGTGCTCTGTGTCCATGACCTGTAGGCTGTAAAGGGCCGGTGAGTGTTAGGACACCTGGCACAGTCCCCTTCCCTGTCCCCATCATCTTTGGGGAGTGGCAGGATCTGCACTTACCAGGGCAAGAAACCACTGAGCAGGTTCTTGCTGCACCCAGGAATAAGCAGTGACATTCAGATAAAATGCAAAAGGGACAATCATTGCTTTAGCTGCCTTGGCTCAATCCTGAGGGCTGTTTGCTGGTGTTTGGAGGAGGTTTACTTGAGGAAGCCCTGGGAATGCTTCCCCCATTGCAGGGGGGCTGCAGGGATGCTGCTTGGTGTCATGGGGTGGCCGTGCTTGCCTCATCCCAGCTGCTTCTCAAGCCAGCAGCACACCCTCAGCTTTGGCTTCACTTGAAAGCACGACGGCATTTTTACAAGGGGGAGTGAGCACTGAAGGCTGCTATCAGCCAGCAATGAGCTCCAGTTCTGGAAGAAGAGTGGCGTGAAGCTGAGGAAAGTTTGAGGAGTGTCTGAGAGCTATTTTGAGCTCCACAGAGCAGGTGTAGGTCTGCAAGTCAGGCGTACTCTGTCTTCTGCTGACATTTCTTACATGGCATGTAAAAATGATGCTTACATAAAGTGAGTGCCAAGGAGTGGTGAGTGGTGGTGGTCCTGCAGACAGCAAGCCTGAGTGATTTTCTTTTAAATACAGCAATATTTGCAGCTGAGTCTGGGGCCAGCAGCAGCAGGGGCAGCACATACGGCAGATCCAAGGGGTACCTCAGGCAGGGGGATGCCTGCTGGGGTCTCTGCTGATGGGCTTGGGTTTAGAATAGGGCAAAGAGTGCAAAAAAATGTTCACGGCTCTTTGTGTTCATCTCCTTCATTGTTTGCTTTCCTCCAATATTCAAGCAAATAAGGTTCCTGGCAGAAATGTTAGTGGAAATGGCAAATGTTGCAGTTTTCATGGAAGGCAGATTTCAGGGTAGTGGCTGTATCGTGAACCCAGGGCTGATAGGTGGCTCTCCTCACCTGCACTGGGCAGAGGCACAATGTTCCCACTGGGACCTTCAAGCTAATCTGGCTCCCAGAAGCAAATACTCCCAGGAACAGCTTCTCTCCAAGCTTCAGCCTGAGCATCAATATAAATTACCCAGGAAATTCCTTCAGGATATGCATACCTTAAAAATAATGATGAGCTCTGGGTGGTGCACCAAAGGTGCAAGAGAAGCAGCTCCATGCAGAGTGAGTGGCTGTGGAGAGGCACCAGCAGTTGAGAAGCAGATGGATCCTGGCTCTAAAAAGCTGAGGGTCTGCATGGCTGAACCAGATTTTCTATCCCAAAACGCTGCAGCCACTGGAGTGACCCATGGCACCAGCAGCCCTAGTGTGGAGGGATACATGGGGACCATCACCATAAGCTCACGTTCTCCAAGCCACCAGCAACAAGGTGTCCCAGAGCTGGCATCTCCTGTTGGAAAGAGAACTGGAGGTGTAGAATGGTTGATATTGTGTGCCTCCTGCCATGGCCATCTCCTCTGGGAGCTGTCAGCTCCTCCCTCGCTGGACACCCTGGTTTTCATCACGTCCCTACGGATCTCTCACCTTGCTCCTCCTGTCCAAGGCTGCCCAGGTCAGCACTTCCCGGCAGCTTTACCCACCTACTCTAAAACTCCTCTATCAGGGTGGGTGGCTCAGCTGCTGCCACCAAGCACAGGGCACCCAAACCCACCAATGTGGGACCAGCAGGCACCTTTCACCTGCCTCTGAACCAGAAGCCCGTCCTGGCCATGGGTGTGTGCAAGATTTTATAGGTGATAACCCCTGGGAAAGTGGGAAACGCAGGGAGAGTGGTACACTCAGCTTCCTGGCATGGCCCAACGCTTTCGTTAGGAGAGCCAATGTCAACAGATAGACCTGAAGGAAGGAGCAACACTAAATACATGGGCACTTCTCAGAACAAGAGCTGTAAAACCTGCGCAAACCTGAACAAGTGCCACAACACTCTTTTATACACTCAGAATCAACAGTCGAGCCCACTCGACGTGTTTGCTGACACATAAACGACAGCCACTGCGACGCATTTATGGCCCCGTGCCGTTTGTGGAGGCTGCAAAGCCTGGCTCCTCCTGCCCTTCTCAGCCACTTCTATTCCCCTCTGCTCTCAGGGAAGGCTCATCATCTTGCCACACAGTTCCCAAAGCCGTGATGCTTGTGATAAGAAGTTGCTGATGCTCCTCTCCAATGTGCCAGCTTGCCCCGGCTTCCAGCCATCGGGACAAGTCCCACATCCCACTCCATCATCACTTTGGTAGGGTCCAATCCATTGCTCTGGCAGGGTCCAATCCAGTGTCCTGGTGGAAAGCAGCAGCTCAGCCTGGGAAGAGGTGCTAACATCACACAAGGAAATGTGGTAATAGGTTGTGAAGCTGGGTTGCGTGTCAGGTTAAAGGATAAGGCAACACTGAGGGGCTCAGCAGAGGGCATCAAATAACAACTGCCTCACGGAACAAAGCCCGGCCCATCCTACAGGTGCCCATCCAGCCAGACATGTGGCCTCTTGATTGCAGCCTCCACGGCTCACGAACAGGAGTAGATCCTGCCCCATGGCCAGGCAGGTTCAGGGAGGAGTGGAGAAAGCACCAATGGATGTGCAAGGGAACCAGCCCATGCAGAGAGCCTTGTGCTGGGAAATGATGGGTGGAATAAGGAGGCAGGAGGGGACTAACAAGGCATTTCAGATCCACAGCCCTGGCTGCTTCCCTGCTTGAAGACTTGCTGGGGATAGAAGTGATGGCTGCCCACAGTTTGTCCATTGCTGCATGCCCAGGGACCGCCACCATTGGCAAGAAATCTCTCTTGATCTGGGTGAGTTTCCCTGTTATGGGTGTTAAAACCCGTGGAAACAGAGAGGAGGTGTCATGCACAATTTAGATCTGACTGCCCTCAATGCTGCCTCCTGCTTCATGTGGGCATTTGGTGTATCTGCCTCTGTTGCTGGGACACCCCTTCCCTGGGCATGGAGTGAGGTATACTGGTCGTGTCTTGTTCCTGACCCATCAGGAGCATTCTGGAAGCTGTTTGCAGCTCTGTGCTCTCCAAATTAATTCAAGTGCATCGCAGGCAGCCCCAGGTGGAAGTAGAGGCTACTGGAGACATGACAAGAATGGTTTAGTAATGGTTTTTCTCCATTAGACTCATTGCCTGTGAGATGGTGCTCAGAGTCCAACACCTCTGGAGGGCAGGAATGAGCCTTCTCCTCCTTGGTGTAGTGGAAGTGGAGGTGGGCTCAGCGGAAGCAAAGCCATGCAAGGAGGAAGGGAAGTGCAGGAAAGGGAGTGTTCGAGATGTGCTTGGCCACAAAGTCAATTCCTCTGGGCACTGAGAATGAACAAGGCCAGGCTCACTCCCAGACCTGGCTGGTGCAGCTCAGAGCTGCATTGCATAGATGCCTGGTTCTCCCTTTCAGCATCTAATATATTCCTCAGTATCTGTGAAAACACAGCAAAGTGGCACTCTAATCCTTTACCTAATTTTCCTCCTCCAGGCTTAGCATGGCTACATAAGCCAGCACGCACTGCCTGCAGAGGAGGAAAATTTGGTGCTCTGCAGCCTCTGTGCTCCCCTCTCACTGGGGCCAATGAGTTGACATGAAAGTGTCACAGCAGCTTCACCCCAGAAGAAAAAGAACAGAGAGCCTAGCACTGCTGTGGCAGAGAGGAGTTCCTTGTAGCCTGGCAGCTGGGAAATCCCTTTTCCTCCTGCGGGGCTTGCCTTGGCCAGGCTGTGGTGCAAGATGTTAGCTGAAATCTTGGGCTGCCTGGGACATGGAGGCTCCTGGACCTCTCACCAACAGCACCAATATCCACAATCAATTAAGAAATATCAGTTCTGAAATTTTTCCAGTTTCCTTCGGAGATTATGGGGAGAGGAGGGCACTGGCACAGAACAGGGAAGCGCCTGGGGAGCTACAGGCAGGCTCTGGCAGTGATGTCCCCAGGATGGTTTGAGCCTGGAGCTGCTCTCTGGGGTCTGCAGGACACAAAGCTCAGGGGCGCCCGAAGATGGGGATCGCATGCACATGTACCAACTGCTATCCTGCTCCTTCCTTGCTTCTCCTGTCCCTGAGCGTTGTGATGGCTGCTGGGAGGGGAGGCAAAGATTATTTCTTAAAGATAGCGTGTTCTGGTCATTTATATAGAGACATTTTAAAGCAAAAGTGGCCAGCCTCTCCCCAGAGGGGGACTCAGATCCACTCCCACTGTTAAACACACCTAGGTACATTTTCTGGGGCAGCTTCCAGAGATACATATGGAGTTGGGCAGCCCCTGACCGTCAGAAATACAGCCACAGGACTGAGGGCAGGATGAGGGCACCTTGGAAAGGTGGTCCAGAAAGCAGTGGACGTTGCTGTGGGCACTGGCAGTGGGGCACAAACCCAGAGCCACCTTATAATTCCCCTCTGGGTAGTAGTCAGAACCCTTTAAAATCTGTGGCTCTGAGGCACATACTCCTGCTCCCCATCAAATCTCATTGTGACCAGCATTAAGGGATTAGCTGGTCCCTGCCGCTGCACTAGAAGCAGCTCCTGGGCATGGCTCGTGCCCGGCAGCCCACGGGGATCTGGTCGGCTGGATGGCCCCCTTTGAGGGTGAAACTCCCTTAGCTCTGCCCGCAGAGCTGAGAGCCCCTGGAAGATGAATGGCAGCAGATACGACCTGCTCCAGGAAACATCAGGTACCCCCCACGGTCCCCCTGGCACCGCAGTGAGGAGAGAAGCAGCAGTGTAGCCAGGGCTGCAGAGGTTAAGTGAATGGAGGGCACCGGCAATCCTGATCTGGAGGATCAGCTGGGGTTTCAGAGCAGCCAAAACACACTCATCCTCTACATAAATATTGCTGGTCCCCATCAAGGGGGACACTTGAGTCACTGGTTTCTGGTTTTCCATGTGTCTGTGGGGAGGGAACATGCCTAATTGTGGGTGGTGACGGCTGATGCCCCCAGGCTTTGTTCTGGGGGTCTTCAGAGACATACCCCAACGTGGCTGCATGGTGGAGCTGGTGCTGTGACTCCTGGGGGGAGAGGACACCCTGGTGACTGCCTGAGCCACCCGGGTAATTAATTTGTTGTTCTCAATCCTGTTCCCAGAGCCTGGCATTACTGTGCTGTGCAAGGACGGATCCTGCCAGCTCGCAGCCCAACCTCAGGTGCTGCCCCATTTGCTGCCTGCTCCTTAGCCAAGGAGGTCTGCAGCAGGGCTTACCCAGCCCTTAATTAAAGCTTAAAAACAACTAAAAGAGAAACACTTTCAGTGCTAATCTTATTGCTTGCACAGAGCTTTTACTAGAAAGGTGCTTTGGGTCCCCCTCTGTGACCCCCTCCAGTGCAGGTCTCTCACCTCTGTGCTCAGCCCTTCATCCCCAGCAAGGAGGCTGCCCGGGCTCTGGGTGCTGCTGGGGGCATTGCAGGCACCCAGACATGTTTTGAGCACCCTGAGCCCTGAACTACTGCTTCCCACAGAGCCTCATCCATAAAACACCCCAGCGGCCTCTGCTGAACCCCAGGGTACAGCAAAAATGCCGAGGTCCCTCTTGCTTGAGCAATTCCCCCAAGCTGCTATCCCAGAGGACGAGCTCCCCATGCACTGGGAGCCACATGCTGGGAGCTGCTCCCAGCAAATACCCATGCTCTTAATCAGCTCGCGATCGATTTCAAAAAGTTCATGGCTCAGCATATCATGGCTCAGTGTCTCATGATACATTCATTATAAGTGGTTCATTTCCTCAAATGATGTAGTTTATGGTCATAATATATTTTAATTTCTTTATGAGACAAGAGGTCAATGGCACTGGGCCTTGCAGGAGTGTAAAGGGACAAATAATAGCGCTATCCTATCTTGGAGACACAGGCAGAACGGTCAGAGGCTAATTAGCTGTTTGCCTTGTTGTTGTTAGCTGAGAGCCAGGCAGTTGGCACTGCAATGTCCTGGCCATGGGTTAATGGGATTGTGGGGATGTGTGTTCCCCTCTCTGTGCTGCCCCACAAAACTTGCATGTGGAAAGTTGCAATGTGCCTGTACCTTGCTTTCTGCAGTGTTTTCTGTTTGTGTGGCGCTAGGCAGGATGGTTGTGCTGTATAATAGAGTGGTGGCCACGAGCTGGAGGGGTTTGAAGCTGCTGTGCAGGTGGGAGCTTCTGAGCAATGTTTTGCTCTTATGCCCTGGCACTTGCTTTGCCGTGTTCTGCCGACTGAGGACACTGAGGACAAGACAAGCCAGTCAGGCACCTACACACCCTCTCAAGGCATTCTGTACACATCTCTCAAATTTTAACTTACCACCCTTTTTTGTTGTTTTGGTGTAATTCCCATGCCCAGCCTACCTTTCCCAGTTCAGACCTCAGCAGCGTTCCAACCTGTGGCAGCTTTCCCTGTTCCTAATGCTGCCTCCCATCAGACACATATGTTGTTGTTTCCCAAGATGTTCCCCCAAAGCTCAGCTCCTCCACCAGGGCTGAATTTACCAGTTACGCTGATGCAGGAGGAGAGCAGCTGGAGTGGCCCAAAGCTGCTAGATTTGCCAAGATGCTTTCCTGCCCTTGAAAAGCCTTTGACTTCCCTTCCTGTGTGGGCACCGGCTCAGCCTGTCCCCTCGCTGCCCTCACCCCATTGCAGCTCTCCCTCCACACCTCCAGTAGCTTTGCAATTCTTTGCCTTCATTTTTAGTGAGGGCTGATCCAGAGAGACCCAATAGTGGTTGGAGGTCACTTCTAGGCATGGCTTGCTGATGCACCCACCTTCACAAAGAAGATAAATTTAAAAAAAAAAAGAGTAAAACTTGCTTTGTAACCTTTGTTGATTTTGGCTGTTCTCCTCTTTCACCTATTGCTTCATCATCTGGAATGATTCAGGGGCTGTTTCATGTGTGTGTAATGAGCATATAAAGTCAATGAAACCCAAAAGCTCTACAAAAAGCTCCAGGGGTGAAGGGAGAGACTTGCTTGCCTGCCAGACTGAAGTCAATAGGGATCTTTTTCCTGGAAAGCTTCAGTATTACTTCAGTTCCAAAGGGATCATATCAACCTGTTAAACAAGTTCTCACCAGGTCCAGAATTGGACTGCTGAGATCCCTTCCATCCTAAAGGCATGAGCTGGCAAGGCATGGAAAGTAACAGGTGCTCGTTGTTGGCACTAAATCCTCTCTCAGAACTGCTCTTTCCCCAGGGCTTCTGCTCCCCAGTTAAATGGAGCTTATAGGGCTGGATTTGAGATGAGCCAGTGGTGACAGTGAATCTAGAAGAGCACATGGCAAAGTCAGAGCCTTCCAAATCAGCAGGAGAGTGTTTTATTGGGAAGCGTCTGCATCTCCATTGGGTTGAAGTTTGGGTGGAGTGCAATTCCCACAGCACAGGGATGGAGGTGGGGCAAGTGGGAGCAGTGGCGGGAGCTATAGCTTGGGCAAAGTTGCAGTCTGCCATGTAATAGAAGAAGATGAATCGAACAGTTCCTCTTCCTCGCTTGGTCTTGAGCTCATTGTGTGATTTTGCTTAAAAACACAGAAGCAAGATTCTCAGAGTCGCAAGTGCCAACATGTGGGTCCCAGAGGACAGATACTGTTTTGGGGGGCTGTATTGCAGCTGGAGTGATTGCAAATACACACCAGCAAATGCACTGGCATTTTCGAGGCAGAGCTGCCCTTCTGAGAGCAGCTCAAACTTACTGTCCCTGCAAAACAACAGCTCCCAAGTGTACTAATAATTACTTCCTCAAGTGTTCAGAGCCTTTAATAGGGCAGGATAACAAACCCATTTCTGGTCCTGGGGTGAAAGACGCACGGTGTTATCACTAGAACAGTATAGGATTAAATGGTCTGCCTGTCCCCATGTTTGCAGTTCTTTCCCACCACTTTTGTATAGCAGCTATTCATTTTATCTCTAATAATTGCCCCCAGCTCCAACATCCATTCCAGCTTCAGCTGAAATGCACATGTGATTTTTGGAGAGGAGTTAAGCAGAGTCTGCTGCTTCCTTTGAAATGTTTCTTCCCCATGTCCAAACCCTGCCTCGCTTCTATGGTGATTTTATGAGCTGGAGACGTGGACTGTTCTGGTTGGTTTGGCTACTTTCTGATAACTTGGGCATTGCTGAGAAACAGGCTGAGATTGCAGTGAAGGTGCCTTCCTCACCCCTAGCTATGCCAGGGCACCCAGGGTGCCACCACACGTCACACGCTCACTAGTGACAGTGTGTCCAGTATCTCTTCAGGCATCATCTGTCCTGGGCCTTACCCCCAGCTCCAAACAGTGTCTGTCCCGAACCACAGCAACAGGCACTTCAGCACTGGGGAAAAGAAATCCCCAGGAACAATTTGTTGTTGAACAGAGCAATAAAATGCCAGCATCCTCCTCCATGTGTGGGTCTGACACACGGCTGTGGCCACCTCCTGCTTCACAGGACTGGATCTTTCTGATCCACCTCCCTGGATGGAGGTGGTGGATCTTTCTGGTTCACCTCCACAAAGTGTTTTGCCAGGGCAGGGGCGTGCTGTGTGCAGCTGGCAAGGGGCAAACAGACCCTAAACAACTCCTACTGAGACATCAGTTTTTCTGGAGACTTCTTGCTGCTGCTGGGTACATCCTGGGGATGAACATGTGAGCAGAGCCCCATCTATGTGTCCATCATATGATTGCTCGTAGTGGAAGCAAAGATCCACTGCTTGAACCGGGTGCTTGTTTTGGGTGCAGTGATCTGCAGCCCCCCCAGCTCCTGAGAGGTTCCTTAGAGCTGCTTATTAACACACTGACAACTCTGCTCCGGAGTCACAGTACATGGAGGCAGAAGACAGAGGGATTTGACAGTGTGGCCTAAATATCCCTGTTTACAAAAACTCTGACAAAATACAAGCCCTTGGCTTTATCTTTGCCATTTGGAAATAGCCACAAAGCAAATATGCTTAAACCATGAAAGCAGGGGGATTTATATTGACTTTACAAAACATTGGTCTTTAAAAACAGGAAAAAAATGCTCATCCTCGGGCTGTGCCGACTGGCTGCTAGAACCAAAAGGCTTGCATACAGGCTTAAAGCCTGCCTGCTAATCTGTAGCAGTTCTGTGTGAACAAGTCATGCAGTAAACCACTCTCTGTTAATTTTTTAATGCAGAATAAACAGGTCAAGAAATGATTAGCATGAGAATAAGTTGAGCTTAATTGGGAGATTCAGAGAAGATGAGAGGGAAGAGGCAAATTGGAGTTATCAGTTAACCATACAGAGTTGCTCTGCCTCCACAAGCTCGTGCTCCCTCTTGTTTTCCATCCCAGCTGAAGTTGCCCTTTTTTCCCCCCTTCCCTAATTTAAATGATGAGTTAAAATTGCTGGTATAAGCACAATGGAAGCTCTTGTTTCTCCTTCTTGTTTTCTACCTCCAATGGCTGCCCAAATGAATTGCAGGTGATAAGGCTCCTACCTGTTTTTTCCTGATGGTCCTTCCCATTCTGCATGTAGAAAGGGAGCTGCTGAGGTTAAGGTCGAAATGCGTAAAATCCGCTTTACTTACTTTGTGTAAGTATGAGAGCTCTGCTCCAGTGCAAAAATTTCAGCGCAATCCCAGCAGATCCGGGGACTAAGTGTAGACATCCATGGGCAAGGGGAAGAGCAGCCCTCGGAGCTGCTTGGAATGGAGTTTGGTCAGTGGTCGGAGATCTATATTCTCAGATAGGCAGGACTTTGTCCACAAACTGGAATTTGAAATTTCAAAGGGGAAAAAAAAAAAAGCAGAAGGGACCTTTGCATGTGTGGAGATGACTACGGTGGTGACATTCCCCTGGGACTTTTGTTCTTTGTCTTGTAACTTGGCTTTGTGCTTCCCCGACAGCTCACTCAGTGAAACAGTGATGGGCTGAGCAAGGGCCCTGACCTTGTTTGGGACTTTCCTGCTCTGGAGAGGTTTTAGATCCATCTCTACTTCACTTGCATGCCCCGGGAAAACCACTCCAGCCCCACAGCAGCCTTGGGGCTGTGAATGACATGGCAGGGTTGATCTGTAGTTGGGATTGCATGGGGCAGCAGTGGCATCACTGATGTAAGCTGAGGTTGGTCCTGCTGGTTCTTGGCATCTGGTGGGGATTTCTTGAGAGTGCAGAGCTGTGAGAGTGAAAAGCAGAGGGCAGGAGGGATCCAGGCTCCTGACTCTAGCCTGATCACTGTCTGTGCTCAGAAAGTCCACAGGCGGCCCCAAACAAGGCGTTTGTTTGATGCACTGGAGGGCAGGGCTGCAGTACTGTGTAGGCTGGAGAAATGGGCCAGCAGGAACCACAGCAGTAAAGCCCACGCAGAGGACGCTGAGAGGACAGGGCCAGGCTCTTTACAGGGTGCATGGCGAGAGATCAACAGGTATAAGGATTGAATTGAGAGTGGTTCAGACAGAGTCTAAGGAGAAACTTATTCACCATGAGGACAGTCAAGCATTGGTGCCAGTTGCCTAGAGAGGCTGTGCAACCTGAGTCCTTAGAGGTATTCAAGACCCAGTCAGATAAAGCCTGGAGCAGCCCACACTGCTCTCAGTGTTGGCCCTGCTTCCAGGAGGAGGTTGCAGTAGAGACTTTGAGGATCTTTCCAATCTCAATTATCCTTTGATCATACAATATCCTATTAAGAATTCTAGCTGATGGCATCCTTACCATAAACGCTCTGCTAAATACTCTATTCCTGATTCTCATCTACTGAGAAACATGGCTCTTATTTTCAGGGAATCCCTTTTTGCTTTGGATGGATTTGCCAGTCAGATTTCTACAGATAAGGCAGAATTAGCGTCGTGATGTGCCAGTGTGGGGAAGGATTTACTGCTAAACAAATACAAATTAAGCAATAACTTAGTGCAGAACACTTTATGCTCTGGAGCTGTCACGGTCTCCTTTGCAGCCCTCTCCTGGCATAGGAAACAATGAGTGGAGGGCACAGAAAATGAGGACAGGAAGACAGAGGAGAGGGCCTGAAAGCCGAACTGCCCCTGAGCACCTGATGTGGGAACAGCCTTTGCCTGCCAGTGGGAGTTTGCCAGCTAAGAGTTGTCTCTTTCTGGAATAACAACAACAAAACATCTTCTGTGTACAGAAGTGTTTGAATCAGTCCTATAGCCAGCTACTGACTGCAGCATCTCAAACCTAGAACAGCTGCAGGCCTCAGGGTCCTGTTGGCTAGTAGGAGCTATGACTCCATTGGCAAGCTGTCCCAAAACCCACCACACAGGGATATTAGAGGAGATAAGGACTCCCTAGGCAGAACATCTTCAGGGAAACATCCATCTCCTGCAGCAGATCATGCCTGGGGAGCCACGAATACATTTCCACCATGAGCCCATTGCTGGGGCAAAGAAAGCACAGAGTCTCCTTGGCTGGTCTGGTCCTTGACCTCCATCCTGAGACAAGGGGGTTGGGAGGGGACACGATTGCAATTGATGGAAAACACCGGTAGTGAGAAAACAACAGTCAGCACAACCTCAGGGAGGAAAATGCCACGTCCCATTGAGAGTTCCAGCCTCATGAGCCACCTAATACTGTCCAAACTTCCCCATTCCTTATCTGCTGCTCTCCTGCACAAGCTGCCTCTCCAACGTCTATTCCTGGCCCTCTTAATCCTTCCATCCCAGGCAGCAAACAGCCTTTGCAGCCTTCCTTGCTCAGCAGGCTATTTAAGCAAAGGGTTTGTTTTGCTGAGCAGAGCAAAACGGACCATGCATTTACGATATTTTACTAGACGCTGAGGTAAATCCTGCACATATTTGACCGAGTGTCTGTAGTGTTTATCTAATCAAAGGGATCACCATGGCCTGGCCAGGATTGGGATGGGGGTCCCTGGGACGAGGCCATGGAGGGGCCTGTGCTTTACCTTAGCATCATCCCCATCCACCTTGTAAAAACAATCTTTGGCTCAGGACTGCTCGTACTGAAGGGAAGAGCCACTGGCACGTGAGCGTGGAGACCTCTGGCCTCTCTCTCAGGAGCACAGACTGGATGACTGTTTTCCCTGCAGCAAAGGATCCTTTATCACCAGACCCAAATGAGAAAGCAGAGGCTCTCTGCTGTTCTCAGCTTTGCTGCTGCAGACATGTAGCCTTAAGGCAGAAGAGCTGGTTGGAAGTGCTACACTGGTCATAGTTTCAGGGTGAAAGGGCTACTCGAACAATCATTTTTGTGCTCTTAAAATATGAACAGCAAATTGTCGCCAGCATCACTGCCCAGAGCCATGTGCTGCTGTGGAGCCAGAGACCTTGGTGTCATGATGTGGCAGCGCTGCCACCATGTCCAGGGCAGCTCCAAGTGCCAGTAGGGCTGGGGCTGCTGGGAAGCACAAATACGAGTCAGTTGTGAGCCCAAATCAGCAGCGCGTGGACACAGTCACCCGCTGCTGGTTGCGAAATCATGGGGATGTTTTCAACACTGAGCAAGCTGATAGCAAACCATTAATTGCTGATTCTCCTGTGCCATTCAGCCAGTGCTGTACAGCAATCAATTATAACCTCACTCTGATCTTGTAATTACACTGAAATATCTCGATCCTGTTTAAAGTGGAGGAGTGATGTGCCCAGGGTCAGCTGGGGAGGAGAACAACCAGGTTAGCAAGGAGGAGAGGATAGGCAGCTCTGCCACTTGCTCTTGTCCCCAGTACCAGCAGGATCGGACTCAAGGTCTGAGCAAGGTGGTAGAACCATGGTTGTTGCCAACGGCAGAGAGCTGGCACCAGCTGCACCCACAGAAGGAAAAATCTTGCTGCAGAGTAAAAAAACTCTGCTATGTTGTAAAACACCTAATGAAAATTTTAAGATACGGCAGGCAAAACCTGAGGCTGGGGGTGTCCGGCACTGGGTGACTCCGGTGGTGGGACAGGAGCAGCCCCCGCGGTACCCAGGACACCCTCACCACCCCTCGGTCCCACTCGCTGTCTGGGCACTGTTACAGAATGGGCTCTGTTTGTAGGGCATCCAACCCTTGTAAAACTCATTTTATAGGGAAGTAAAAGGAGTTGTATGTCATTACTTTGCATAGCAACGTGTAAATTGCCAGGCAGGTGCTGACCTTCCCTGACAGGGAGGGAGAAAAGGCAAAAGGTGTGGGAGAGATGGAGGGAGTGAGAGAAAGGAAAATAGGGGGGAGAAGGCAGCCGGTGGTGAAGAGGGGAAGGCAGTGACAGATGTGAAGAGCAACCTTGTTCTCCCAGCATTTTTTCCAAGTTTGCCACTCCAAGTACTACTAAAACCAACACAAGCACCCAGTATCAAGGTCAAAAATACCCCGGGAAGGTGCTCCCTCACTGACAAATGCCTGTTCCCTTGGTCTTGCCTGCACCCAGGAGCCAAGATTGGCAAAGAACCTTAAGATTCAATCATAAACAGTCAACAAGAATCACTGCTGCTCCACCAAAAAAAAACAGCTTAGCAGCGTTCGGCAGTGGGTGAGATGATTAAAGATTAACCCCCTACCTCCTGCCTCCACCCCTCTGGGGAGTATAGGCCTTGAGGCTCAGCAAATCCTTTCAGAGAAATATTTGAAATAAAAGACAACAGATAGGGGACGCAGCGAAGGCAGAGAGAGGCAGAAGGGCCAATAGCCTCGGACAAGGGAATCGGTACAATCTGGCCCGTGTTTGCTGATGATAATGCGCCTTTCCAAAGCCCTAATAGACATGGAGATGGCAGATTATAGCGCAGCGCTAGACCCGGCGTATACCACCCTGGAGTTTGAGAACATGCAGGTGCTGGCTATGGGCAGCGGTAAGTCCCCTCTGTCTTCTTTCCTGGGATCAGTTGGGACTGCAGGAGAAGTCCCCGGGGTGGCCACTGAAATGGTGCCAGGAAGGGCTGGGGGACAGCAGGGGTGTCAGCTGGGGGCTCACTTGGGGGTGTCCATCTCCCCTACGGAGAAATAGAGGTGGTGGAGCAATAATGCTGTGATGAGTGCAGGTGGGATGATGACTTGCAGCCCAGACACCTCAGGGATGGGCATACACCAAGGGTTGAGTGCAATAAGAGGTGCCTACCAGACATTCAGCCAAGGCACCAGGGCTGAGCACCCACGCCAGACCCCAACCAAGAGAAAAAAAAACAGCCAAAAGCTTCTGAACGAAGCACTGCTGACAGCTCACCAGGCAGACAACGGAGCCCGTGGCTCCAAAGCAAAGAACCATCCCAGCAGCAGCTAGAGGTAGGTTTTCCGGGAGCAGAAAGCCATTTAGTGCCTGGCAAAGGTAGAAATCGCTGTGAAAAGCTATTCAAGCACTGACGCTGCAGCTGCCCTCAGGCTGTGGCCCTTCCCTGTGAAGGTCTTTGGGACAGGGTAGGAATCCCTTTCCTGGGAGGCTCAGCTCTCTGGGAGAGGGGCCAGGGGACCTGCTGGGGTTAGACAAGCATTCTTGTCCTTTCAGGAGGGTAAGATCACACTTAACTCACCAGAATTTGCAATGCTGGCCCACCCATTTGGAGACCAAGGAGTCCTGGTGATTAAATGCTCAGAGATAACAGGAGATTCCTCTCCAAGTCCCCCCTAGAGCCTCTCTAAATATGGGGTCAATAACTAAATGAACCTTGCTGCAGAAATGACAAACCACCACCCCCCCAAGCCTTTTCCTCTTTCCTGCTCTGTCACCAAGGCTGCAGGGACACCCCTGTTTGGGGATAGTTGTGCTGGTGGCTTGAGCCCTCCCCTCATAGCCTGTGTGGGTCTTTCATGGATTAGGGCTCTCCTCCATCACAGATGTGACTCCACAGTGCTGAAGTGGCTCTGCTGTGCAATAACTCCCTGGCACTCTGGGTCTCAGCCCCTTCTCAGCTCCCCGGGCTGGCCCTACCCACACAGTGCTCTCACAGCCCACTTCGGCTCTGCTGATGCCCATCTGGACCTTCCAGGACAAACGCAGGTCTTGTTCCTTCTCTGTACCACTCTCCCACCCAGCACAGAAGCTCCTGCACACAGGTGATTGCTTCCCCGTGACTGAGGGCTCCATGGGGCAAAGGGAACAATAATTTTATATGCTGAGATCAGGCGCCATAGGAAATACGCCCTGGAGGTGGATGAGTCAGGTAGGTCAGGTGGCACTAACACCTCTCCTCCTCCACTGCCCAGCTCCAGATACGGGGCAAGTCTCACCTCCAGGGCTGCTTAGGCACTCCAGCAACCGCTTGCACCTCTGCCTGCAAAACCTCCACCTCTTTTTCTGGCTGAGGACTGCAGGAGAGAGAGCTTGGCCACTGCCCTAGCCCAGAGTTGGCTGCTCAGCAGTGAGCAAGTTTGCCATCATCACATCCCATGTTCAGTCAGGCTTGAGAAGCTCCTGGCCTCCTAACAAAAGTTTCTACTCTGAGAGCTCACATTTCAAGTAGGATTTCTTCTTTCCTTCATTTACCTTAACTACAAAATAGCCCCATTAAACCCATTTCATTGCAGCAGCCAGAAACCTACATTTCTGGCACTATAAAATAAACTTAATTGGAAAATTACCCATTAGGCAGTAATTTCATTGTTGGTTGACTGTTAGACTAAGATGTTGTAATTTCTTTGATACTGGTGCCAGTTTTTCCTGTTCTACGTTCATCTGATTACAGCATGATATACTGCTGGAAAGGGATTTATCTAGGCTGTCACAGATATCCACTTAACACGATTATAGGCACATTGGCTCTTCCTTCTTCCCTAGTGTGAGCCCAGGTTTAGCTGAAACTGGAAATCTAACTTTCTTCTGGAACGACCTCCATCCAACTCAGCCCTCGGGATGTCTTTGGAGGAAGGATTGTTTTGGATGCAAGCTGGTTGCAGGGATGAGAGACAGCCAGAGCTGGCTGGGGAGGAGTTCAGGGCTTTGGGAGTGGAGAAGTGCATTGCACAGGCAGCGCTGCACACACTGAAGTGCGAGTACACAACAGGGTGTGCCAGGCAAGGACACAGAGAGGCAGAAAACTGGCTTGGGTAAGAACTGTAGGAGGGACACGAGGGATTAGAAAGACTAAAAGCAGGCAGGGAAATGAAAGCTACTGCCAGAGCCAGGGAAGGGGGTGTCTTGAGATTTCCCCATGCCAATTTACTGCCAAGGAACACAGGATCTACTCCAGATTACTTGTGCCAAGGCACGGCTTAAGGAAGCTGTGCAGCACCTACCACAACATCCCTGTCTCTACAAAGTAGATGCTAAAATTGTAGCACTATCCCAGGCAGCATCACCTTAGCCCCCTCCAGCACCCATGCTCCAGCCACCAAAACAAGTTGAGAGCTTTTTATAGCACCCTTTCTGCTGGGTGCTAAGTGGGAACAGCTGTGGTCCTCCCAGGGTGAGAGTTAATTGTGTCCCTGCCAAAACCAGAGACCAGGGACTAATAGACTTGGGTATTAAAACCTCAGCAGGTTTCTATAGCATAGTAGATCCTGGGTGTCACTTGCAACTGGGTTTTCCACTGAGGCAGGAGAATGTGCCTGTGCTGATACAGGAAAATGTGCATGGGAGGAGACAATTAGATCAACTGAATTAAGGGCTGATCCCTTCAGCCTTGAGGTTTGTTTGGCTTTGCTGGAGGGGTTTTAGTGTAGGGCTTGTATGGTTTTGAGCCTTTCAGATGTCCTTTCCTACAGAGGCTGCTGTAATTCCCCGTCCTTCCAAAACAGCCCTGCAAATGCCAGTCCTCTTTGGTCTGTAAGGACATTGGTCTCAGCCTTGGTGTTAGCAGACTCTGGAAGATAGACAGCACACAGCCTCCTTCATGCTACAGCATCACCATTTTTTTCTGGGTTATCTTGGTTAGTTCTTCCTTGCACAGTCAGAGTTTGCCCACATGAGTTTTCCGCTGAAGTAATTTGAATTTGTTGTGCCCTTCAAGTCTTTTTTTCCCTGAAGAATCCCCATGCAGGTTGGAACTCCATGCCTCGCAGAAAGTCTCTTCAGCAAAGGGAGCTGGTCACCTCAGGGCTGCCTTGGGCTCTTTTGGTGCTATAACACAAACAGCTCTCTAATAAATCAGCTGCTCACCCTGAGCTGTAATACCTCAGCTTTAACTCTGGGCCAGCTTTTTCTCTGGCCATGCTACTGCAGCCCAAAGCATCTGCAAATCCCTGAGGAATTTTGGCTCTGCTCTGTGACTCCTGAAAAGGGGGTTCTGCTTAGTCTGAAAACATTGGTGGTGCGAGGCTTTTAGGAAGAGCTTTCACACTCTGGAGGGCTTTTCAGCACTCAAAATGCAATGACTTAAGCACCTACCACTTCTTACACACCTCTCTGCAGGCCCCTGCCACTTCAGCTGCTTGGTTCCTCCAAAAATCAAGTCTCTTACTGGAAACCAAGTTAGGAAATGTCTGTCTGTCTCACTGTTGTCTTCTTCTTCTGTCCTCCCTCAAGCAGACACGTCTCCATCAGAAGCAACCAACCTCAACACTTCCAACAGCATCGGGGTGAGCGCTCTGTGTGCCATCTGCGGGGACCGTGCCACGGGCAAGCATTACGGGGCTTCCAGCTGTGATGGCTGCAAAGGCTTCTTCAGGAGAAGCGTGCGGAAGAATCACATGTACTCCTGCAGGTAAGGACAGAGTCATATGTGTGAGGCAAACCAGTCCCCAGGGTCTGAACAGCAAAGGCCCCCAGTGTGCAGCAGCATTGTCCTTCATACTCTTCATCCTCCCTGCATACTCCATCACCTTCCCTGACCTCACTCTCCAGCTGGGAAGGGCCAGAGACAGCCCTTGTTCTGGGATTTTCCTCCACCAATCACTGCAGAAAGACCCTGGGAGATCTTACTCTGTTCTTTAGGGGCCTTTTCAGATGTATATGGACAACTGTCGATGTGACCAGCAAGCAAGGTTGTCCCAGGGGGAGAAATCTTATTAGAGGGGCTGAGCACCTTACTACTCTGTGTCCTGGGCACAGCGTGGACCCTACTCACTCCCTGGGGTCACTTCAATGGCCTTCCAACCCTTTTCCATCACGAGATGGAAGAGTGCCTTCTCTCTACCTAAAACGCTGTCACTGGTTGTTACATGAAAAAAACAATATCTAAGGACAGAAGCTGGGTAGTGTAACATGCACATCTACGTGTATGAGACAAACATGTTGCTCCTGCAACTCATACACGCTGCCTTGTGTTGTTGGTGGCAGCTCACAGCTCTGCCGTGCCATCCGGGGCTGAGACCTCCCTGCTTTGAGCAACTGAGACAGAGAATTGCAGGGGAAACTGAGGAATCCTCAGCTCAGCTGGTCTAAATCACTCTGGCTTTTTGAATGAGTTACTCCTGATGGCCCGATAGCCACTTGGAGAGTGGGAACAGCAACTTGACTCTAAAATCTGAGTGACAAAAAGAAGCCCTGAGTTTATAAGTGCACATGAAGCACATTAGAGCTTGCATCCCAGGGCTGTGGAGGCTGGCTGCCCAGGGAGCCCCACAGCTCCAGTGGGAAAAGCCAAGGTGCCCAGTTCTTTGGAGACAGGGGCTTTTAGATAAAGAGCTATAGAAATACTTAAAAAGGTGCTTTCAGACATTTATTTGTGGAAATCATAGCTTGGGGCTTTGAAAAGTATAGTAGAAACAAGTCTTTTCAAAAGCTATGGAGCAGGGCATGGCTGAGAGCCCTTTCCCAGCTCTGTAAACCTTTGCCTTTACTTTACTAGTAAATCAGAGCAAATTTTCAAGTGGAATTCATGCTGCAAATAGCTGCTGTGTTTGCGCTGCATGCAAGAGTCACACACATGGATCATCAGTGTTTGCCCTGCTCCATGCAATGTATTTGTAGATACAAGTATGGATAGAAGGAAGGTTGCTTTCCAAGTCCTCTCTGAAGCGCAAGTGGCTGCAGAGCTGTTTGCCCAACAGTGATGCTCTCTAGAGGTCAGAAGCAACTTTTCTGGATCTGTCCTGGAGGGATACAGGGACTTAAACCCACTTCTTAGCTTTACTAACTCCAGAACAACCTTCTACTCTATTCAGAATAAATGCATTCTTCCTCTATTCTAACAGAGATCTAACTTACAATAGAGGTTACAAGTTGGATCAAACCCTCCTGGCTCACACTTTAAAATTCATTGGGGATTCTTAGTCCATCATGGGCATTATACGCCTAGTGGTTATTGTGTCAGACCAGCAACCTGAGCTCCTGCATGCAACTTTCAGCTCTAGCCCATCCTTATTTAACACCCAGAGGTAGAGCAGGGTGCTGAGCTGTTCAGTGCAAAGAATAAACCTCAGGTTAAAGCAAACAGCTATAAGGCACAGACTGGGGCTCCTTTCTCAAGGTGAGCCTCTGGGAGTGTGCCTGAGCATATCTTGGAGCTTGGAGCTCTGTCTTCTCAGGCTCAGTCTTGCTGATCCTCACGCATCTCTTTCTTCCCAGGTTTAACAGGCAATGTGTGGTAGACAAAGACAAGAGAAACCAGTGCCGATACTGCAGGCTTAAGAAGTGCTTCCGAGCAGGAATGAAGAAGGAAGGTGGGTGACGGGATGACTTCCCTGCAATCCCACCAGCAGCAATCATGCTGCTGTACTTGTTCACACAAACTGTACCTGGGAGTCTTCAGTTCCCTCTCACTCACACTGACACACACATCACCTGTTCTCCCACACAGTCAGGGCAACTGAGTGATTTGGGAATGCTTTTCAACATCATNTTTTCAGCACTCAAAATGCAATGACTTAAGCACCTACCACTTCTTACACACCTCTCTGCAGGCCCCTGCCACTTCAGCTGCTTGGTTCCTCCAAAAATCAAGTCTCTTACTGGAAACCAAGTTAGGAAATGTCTGTCTGTCTCACTGTTGTCTTCTTCTTCTGTCCTCCCTCAAGCAGACACGTCTCCATCAGAAGCAACCAACCTCAACACTTCCAACAGCATCGGGGTGAGCGCTCTGTGTGCCATCTGCGGGGACCGTGCCACGGGCAAGCATTACGGGGCTTCCAGCTGTGATGGCTGCAAAGGCTTCTTCAGGAGAAGCGTGCGGAAGAATCACATGTACTCCTGCAGGTAAGGACAGAGTCATATGTGTGAGGCAAACCAGTCCCCAGGGTCTGAACAGCAAAGGCCCCCAGTGTGCAGCAGCATTGTCCTTCATACTCTTCATCCTCCCTGCATACTCCATCACCTTCCCTGACCTCACTCTCCAGCTGGGAAGGGCCAGAGACAGCCCTTGTTCTGGGATTTTCCTCCACCAATCACTGCAGAAAGACCCTGGGAGATCTTACTCTGTTCTTTAGGGGCCTTTTCAGATGTATATGGACAACTGTCGATGTGACCAGCAAGCAAGGTTGTCCCAGGGGGAGAAATCTTATTAGAGGGGCTGAGCACCTTACTACTCTGTGTCCTGGGCACAGCGTGGACCCTACTCACTCCCTGGGGTCACTTCAATGGCCTTCCAACCCTTTTCCATCACGAGATGGAAGAGTGCCTTCTCTCTACCTAAAACGCTGTCACTGGTTGTTACATGAAAAAAAGAATATCTAAGGACAGAAGCTGGGCAGTGTAGCATGCACATCTACGTGTATGAGACAAACATGTTGCTCCTGCAACTCATACACGCTGCCTTGTGTTGTTGGTGGCAGCTCACAGCTCTGCCATGCCATCAGGGGCTGAGACCTCCCTGCTTTGAACAACTGAGACAGAGAATTGCAGGGGAAATTGAGGAGTCCTCAGCTTAGCTGGTCTAAATCACTCGGGCTTTTTGAGTGAGTTACTCCTGATGGCATGACAGCCACTTGGAGAGTGGGAACAGTAACATGACTTTAAAATCTGAGTGACAAAAAGAAGCCCTCTATTTATAAGTGCACATGAAGCACATTATAGCTTGCATCCCAGGGCTGTTGAGGCTGGCTTCCCAGGGAGCCCCACAGCTCCAGTGGGAAAAGCCAAGGTGCCCAGTTCTTTGGTGACAGGGGCTTTTATATAAAGACCTACAGAAATACTTTAAAAGGTGCTTTCGGACATTCATTTGTGGAAATCATATCTTGGGGTTTTAAAAAGTATAGTAGAAACAAGCCTTTTCAAAAGCTATGGAGCAAGGCATGGCTGAGAGCCCTTTCCCAGCTCTGTAAACCTTTGCCTTTACTAGTAAATCAGAGCAAATTTTCAAGTGGAATTCATGTTGCAAATAGCTGCTGTGCTTGTGCTGCATGCAAGTCACACACATGGAACATCAGTGTTTGCCCTGCTCCGTGCGATGGATTTGTAGATACAAGTATGGATAGAAGGAAGGTTGCTTTCCAAGTCCTCTCTGAAGTGCAAGTGGCTGCAGAGCTGTTTGCCCAACAGTGATGCTCTCTAGAGGTCAGAAGCAACTTTTCTGGATCTGTCCTGGAGGGATACAGGGACTTAAACCCACTTCTTAGCTTTACTAACTCCAGAACAACCTTCTACTCTATTCAGAATAAATGCATTCTTCCTCTATTCTAACAGAGATCTAACTTACAATAGAGGTTACAAGTTGGATCAAACCCTCCTGGCTCACACTTTAAAATTCATTGGGGATTCTTAGTCCATCATGGGCATTATACGCCTAGTGGTTATTGTGTCAGACCAGCAACCTGAGCTCCTGCATGCAACTTTCAGCTCTAGCCCATCCTTATTTAACACCCAGAGGTAGAGCAGGGTGCTGAGCTGTTCAGTGCAAAGAATAAACCTCAGGTTAAAGCAAACAGCTATAAGGCACAGACTGGGGCTCCTTTCTCNATGAGACAAACATGTTGCTCCTGCAACTCATACACGCTGCCTTGTGTTGTTGGTGGCAGCTCACAGCTCTGCCATGCCATCAGGGGCTGAGACCTCCCTGCTTTGAACAACTGAGACAGAGAATTGCAGGGGAAATTGAGGAGTCCTCAGCTTAGCTGGTCTAAATCACTCGGGCTTTTTGAGTGAGTTACTCCTGATGGCATGACAGCCACTTGGAGAGTGGGAACAGTAACATGACTTTAAAATCTGAGTGACAAAAAGAAGCCCTCTATTTATAAGTGCACATGAAGCACATTATAGCTTGCATCCCAGGGCTGTTGAGGCTGGCTTCCCAGGGAGCCCCACAGCTCCAGTGGGAAAAGCCAAGGTGCCCAGTTCTTTGGTGACAGGGGCTTTTATATAAAGACCTACAGAAATACTTTAAAAGGTGCTTTCGGACATTCATTTGTGGAAATCATATCTTGGGGTTTTAAAAAGTATAGTAGAAACAAGCCTTTTCAAAAGCTATGGAGCAAGGCATGGCTGAGAGCCCTTTCCCAGCTCTGTAAACCTTTGCCTTTACTAGTAAATCAGAGCAAATTTTCAAGTGGAATTCATGTTGCAAATAGCTGCTGTGCTTGTGCTGCATGCAAGTCACACACATGGAACATCAGTGTTTGCCCTGCTCCGTGCGATGGATTTGTAGATACAAGTATGGATAGAAGGAAGGTTGCTTTCCAAGTCCTCTCTGAAGCGCAAGTGGCTGCAGAGCTGTTTGCCCAACAGTGATGCTCTCTAGAGGTCAGAAGCAACTTTTCTGGATCTGTCCTGGAGGGATACAGGGACTTAAACCCACTTCTTAGCTTTACTAACTCCAGAACAACCTTCTACTCTATTCAGAATAAATGCATTCTTCCTCTATTCTAACAGAGATCTAACTTACAATAGAGGTTACAAGTTGGATCAAACCCTCCTGGCTCACACTTTAAAATTCATTGGGGATTCTTAGTCCATCATGGGCATTATACGCCTAGTGGTTATTGTGTCAGACCAGCAACCTGAGCTNAGACAGGGGCTTTTAGATAAAGAGCTATAGAAATACTTAAAAAGGTGCTTTCAGACATTTATTTGTGGAAATCATAGCTTGGGGCTTTGAAAAGTATAGTAGAAACAAGTCTTTTCAAAAGCTATGGAGCAGGGCATGGCTGAGAGCCCTTTCCCAGCTCTGTAAACCTTTGCCTTTACTTTACTAGTAAATCAGAGCAAATTTTCAAGTGGAATTCATGCTGCAAATAGCTGCTGTGTTTGCGCTGCATGCAAGAGTCACACACATGGATCATCAGTGTTTGCCCTGCTCCATGCAATGTATTTGTAGATACAAGTATGGATAGAAGGAAGGTTGCTTTCCAAGTCCTCTCTGAAGCGCAAGTGGCTGCAGAGCTGTTTGCCCAACAGTGATGCTCTCTAGAGGTCAGAAGCAACTTTTCTGGATCTGTCCTGGAGGGATACAGGGACTTAAACCCACTTCTTAGCTTTACTAACTCCAGAACAACCTTCTACTCTATTCAGAATAAATGCATTCTTCCTCTATTCTAACAGAGATCTAACTTACAATAGAGGTTACAAGTTGGATCAAACCCTCCTGGCTCACACTTTAAAATTCATTGGGGATTCTTAGTCCATCATGGGCATTATACGCCTAGTGGTTATTGTGTCAGACCAGCAACCTGAGCTCCTGCATGCAACTTTCAGCTCTAGCCCATCCTTATTTAACACCCAGAGGTAGAGCAGGGTGCTGAGCTGTTCAGTGCAAAGAATAAACCTCAGGTTAAAGCAAACAGCTATAAGGCACAGACTGGGGCTCCTTTCTCAAGGTGAGCCTCTGGGAGTGTGCCTGAGCATATCTTGGAGCTTGGAGCTCTGTCTTCTCAGGCTCAGTCTTGCTGATCCTCACACATCTCTTTCTTCCCAGGTTTAACAGACAATGTGTGGTAGACAAAGACAAGAGAAACCAGTGCCGATACTGCAGGCTTAAGAAGTGCTTCCGAGCAGGAATGAAGAAGGAAGGTGGGTGACGGGATGACTTCCCTGCAATCCCACCAGCAGCAATCATGCTGCTGTACTTGTTCACACAAACTGTACCTGGGAGTCTTCAGTTCCCTCTCACTCACACTGACACACACATCACCTGTTCTCCCACACAGTCAGGGCAACTGAGTGATTTGGGAATGCTTTTCAACATCATTGAGAAGCAGAAACTTCAGAGAAGGTTTGGAGTTTTAGTAACACCTTAGGAAAATAGCTGTAAGTGCTCTTGCCCCAGAGTCACCATGAAAGTCACAGCTGGATGGGGCCAACTGTCATTTTGCTCCATTTTTTCCTAACATGCCTATAGGTTCTTGCTGACCTTCAGCAGAGAGCTTAGTTTTATCTGATACATCAACCTCGGTTGAAAGGACTCAGAGCAAGGTGGAGCATTTTGGCTATTTAACTCCATTCAAAACTAGCAAAGATATCCATCCCCTGAATGGTTCAGGCTCACCCCACCACTTCCCTGCCTCTCTGTCTCTGTAGCCCTTCCACATCCCCATGACTCAGACGTGACAGGACAGGATTCACCTTTATTCACCTGCTTCATTCTCAGCAGCACTCACAGTGGCAAAGAAACGTAAGGCTGCTGTGGTCCTGCTGGTGGCTCTGTTGAATGAGGGACAAACTGCCAGAAGTGGCCCAGAGGAGCTGCCTGGTGCCTCGCAGAGCTCACCCCATTGATGCTTCAAAGGGACAACCAGGAGGCATTTGGCCTTGTTCTTCCATGCAGAGAAATTAAACCCTGTGCTACCCTGAGTTCACACCTCCTCAGAGAGAAACTTAGGAGAAAAGGGGTCTTTGAAGGCCACAGGGAAGTACCAGAGGTATCTGGGTAACTCCCCCAGGAACACCTACACCCAGGAACACCTCTGAGTGAGAATATTTCTTCCCTGTTAAAGGATATGAGGTATTGCAAGGAACTTGGCTTGACTTTTCCTGAAGAACATAGGAATCCTTCTCTCCCTACAGCGCCTGCTCATCCCATGCCCAGAGCTTTGCCGTTGTCTGTTAATATTCAATAGAAGTTACATTAGGTGCATGACCAGCTAATACTGAGCAAACATTTGGAAAACATCATGGCGTGACTGAACTCGGGGGCCTGCTACTGATAACAAGCTGCATAACCTTGAGAGCTCCTATTTACAGCCGCTGACTGCAGGGCTTTTCTTCTGGCCCAGCCTCATTATTGCTTTTTATCAAGCAGATTTATACATCGAGAACGTATCAATCCAGAGAGCCACCAGCCTAAGGCAGGGACTGTTCTGTTTCTCCTGCCATCGATCAATACTTTATTTGAGCAGATGGCTTTGACTGGCATGGCCATGGTGGGTTACGGCCAGCCCACAGCCTTGTGGTAGATAGAGAGGCAAATCCTCTCCCTCAACATTACTGCTTCTGCTTTAGCTGCTGCTACCTCTAGACTCTAAGCCCAGGTCCTCCTCAAGACTAGACCAAGAAACAAGGTATGTTGGGGTCAATCCTGTCCTGGAACTCTCTTTACAATAAGGTATGAGGGAGTTCTGTTGTTTTTCACATAGGACCTGTTCTGCACTTCCTTCCTTATTGTAGCTTAGATGGAAGCTTTCCAACTGCACCTACATAGTGCAAGAATTTCCCAAATGGAGCTCAAGGAAGTCATGTGGACAGACAAAGAAGCCATGTAGATATTCAACTCCTCCATTTCCTACATAAGCTTTGGCCTGCATGCATAAGTACAGCCACTATTTCAGGCCCCATATCTTGAAATCAAAAACTTTTATGGGAAACTTTCCCATTGAACTCTAAAGGTTTTGAACTCTAAAGGTGTCTTGGTTCTCAAATGACCATATCCCAGAAAAGCTTAATAAAGTGAATGTGAGAACAGAACCACCAGATGTAGTCAGCTCTTACAGGTATCCCATCACAAACCAGGCACAGCTGCACCTCCACCCACCAGGCAGGGAAACTGGGAAACTGCAGCTAAGGAAGGAGAACACCAAAAGTGTGTGCTAATTTTCAGTGTGTGTTGCCATAAATGACTTGCAGCTCAGTCAAAATATTCTTTTGCAGCTGTACAAAATGAACGGGATCGAATCAGCACCCGGAGATCAAGTTATGAAGACAGCAGCCTGCCCTCCATCAATGTCTTACTGCATGCAGAAGTCCTGGCACAACAGGTACCATTTCTTTCTACTTTGGCAAACACAAAAGCACCAGACACTAGTAGAGCCAGTTCAGTACTTAATAACCGAGTTGTCAAATTACCACCTCTTTTCTAAGTAACCTATCTGCCAACTCAACACCAGTTTTTCAAAGGCATTTGTTACCTGAAACCATCTCTTTAACACTCCTTGGTCCAGAGCTCAGTTGTAACAAT
This sequence comes from Piaya cayana, assembly GCA_013389865.1. Taxonomy (NCBI): domain Eukaryota; kingdom Metazoa; phylum Chordata; class Aves; order Cuculiformes; family Coccyzidae; genus Piaya; species Piaya cayana. The sequence goes on from WAAB01008604.1 coordinate 147,405, forward strand.
CTGTTCTGCTTTGATGGGACACATGAAGACTGGAGAGCCTGCTGGAGAAAATAGGGTAGAATCATTGATATCCAAGGAGCTGTGGCTGCCTAAGCAAGCCAAGGGTCTGGTCTCACATGAGCAGCCTCCCTTCCCCATGGGTTACTAAGAAGTTTGGAGTCTGGCTCCTTGCACAGTTTTACAAGGAATCAGTTTCACACTTGTTTTATGCAGATATTCTTTCCAGCATTTGCTTGAAATTTCCCATTTCCACAAATACACTGCCAAGATTTATTGCCTAGAGAGTTTGCCTGAAAGGCTGACTCCAATTTAAGAATCTAGATATTGCAAGTTGTGTACATCAGATCAGCACGGTCTGGGAAGACACAGGATGGGATGGGAGCACACAGGCTGTGGGTTTGTGTATTGGAACAAGTGATGAGGATGGGGCAAGAACCGCCACTCTTCATGGGAGCCAGGGAGAGCAGCACTCCTTGTTTCCAAGGAAAACGAAGAAGGATTCAAGTTGACAGTCTACATTCTTGCTCCAAGGCCACAGTACCCTGACAGTGCAGCATAGGACACGCTGTGCTCTGGGCTCCATGCTAGGGTTTAGGCCCTGCCCCAAGAGGAGATATGCCAGAAGGTCTATGGGCCAAGCTTGTACACCAGAAGCGTATTCAATCTCATCCCACGTCTCACCTTGTCCTACGCAGGCTCTAATATATTTATATACACTATAAAAATAATCTGCTCCTAGAATTGTGAAATAATGGGGTCTCCAAATCACCAGATCTATNAGATTTTTAAAATCTTATTTATTAAATAATAGCTCAGGAGCTGGAAAGCTTCCAGGTAATGAAAAATGAAAAAAAAAAAAAAAACAGGTGGCATTTGAACTCCATTTCCTTGGGGAGATTGGCAAGGTCCAAGCTGAAAATACTGGCAGGAACAGGACAGGAAGAGCTGATGTAGAAGAGGAGAGAGGGCAGGTGGAGGGCAGTGACGGGGTTAATTGCTTACAGGAGCGTGAGGATAAAGTAGTGACTAAGGGCAAATTTTTAGAAGAGCAGCTATGCATGAGAACTGGGCAGGAGATTGGGTGCATAGTTTGGGGCAGATGTTCTTTCCAGCTCTATGTGACCATACTTAGAGGGTTATCAGGTTTGTCCTTTGCAAATAAAGTGGCCCAATCTGCCTTTGCAGTCACAAATGTCTCACCATGCAAAACCCAGGGCCTGTGTTGCAGGCATGTCCGCACATGCACAGTTTTGACAAAAGGGCCTAAAAGTTGTGGGAAGGTGGAAGATTGTTGTGTCTGAAGTCCATTTTTATCATTTCAAGGTGAATAATATCAAATATTAATGACCTGGTTCTCACAGACAGCAATATCAGACCTGGAAAGCTACCTTCAGCAGGGACTTCTTGTGCTTCTGCTGACTCATACAGGAGAAGCAGCGCCTGTGTGTCTCCTGTCAAAAGCAGACAAGGTAGCTCTGGATCTGGAGCAGGATAGAAGGAGGAGCAGTTCTCTGCCCCTTGGTGGGACCAAGCAGCTTGTGCAGCAGCACTGGGTGCACTTGTCCTTGCTACTGGTGGGTCTGACTGCTACACGAAACTCTCTGTCCCCTCCTGGATCTTGACTGAGCACATTTGTTCAGTGGGAGGAAGATCTTAAGTTTAGAAACATTTCTTCTGGGCTCTCCAGTCCGTTCAAAACATCACAGTTTACCAAGATGATCAACAACCTCAGCTCTGAAGCATTTCATGTTTACAGATGCCCAAGCTGATCTCAATTTAAATGAGTTGTGTTGGACCACATATTCTGGGGCTGGGTATGCAACAGTAAAAAGTAATCATGGATGATGGAGTCTGCATCAGCACAACCTGTGGCCTGCGGATTTTCCTGTCTGTGTTTCCTCTGTGACACTGAAAGCTGAAGGTTTTTCTTCTTCCAGATATCATCCTCAGTCCCTGTGGTCAATGGAGATATCCGAGGGAAGAAGATCGCCAACATCTCCGACGTGTGTGAGTCCATGAAGCAGCAGCTGCTGGTTCTGGTGGAGTGGGCCAAGTACATCCCTGCCTTCTGTGAGCTGCCCCTGGATGACCAGGCAAGTCCTCCCACCCACCCCACCTTGCTCTGCCCTGGTGAAGGTGATGAGGAGCTGAGGGAGAGCCAGGCAGCTGAGACCTTCAAAGAAAACATGCATTGTTCACTCTGTTATCCTGACTGCTGCAGCTGATTGGGAACGGCATCCATACAATGCCAGCACGGGCCATTTGCATGTGCAGCTAATCAGTCGATGAGCACAGGCATGATAACTGAGCTCAAATTAGATACATAATCAGGTGTGCATATTGCATGAGTCTATCAGTCAATTATTTATTAATTGTAGTTTGTTCAGCACTTTGAAACCTGAAGTGCTGTACAAATACAGACTTAGTACAACAGATTTCTAACCTAAGGTCTGCTTAAGACTTAAAACCAAATCTGCATGTCTATCTATTTTTCTGTTTCTTGCCCAGGAATACTTTTGTATCCATTCTCCTGGTGTGGAATTAATGAAACTAAACAGTAGTTTGCTCCCAAAGCAATAAGAAAATCTCTCTTCAGAGTTAAATGCCCCAGAAATATATTTGTATTTAATACAAATTACTAAAATGGCATTTGCTGATTCCATAACCAGGTTTGAAATCCTCTATGAAACTACACTGCAAGATCTCAGGCAGCCTCAAAGAGATACAAGGAGATGTCCCCTGTGTAAGCTTAAATCTCAGAGGCTTCAGAGGGAAGGGTTAGCACAGTGGCCAGCACAGATCCAGCCACAGGCAGGAAGGCATTTCCAATCTGACCAGCGTAGAGTCACAAAACCAGCATATGTTCTCTTCAGCTAGGACCAGTCTCCAGCCTTATTGACCTACAGGTAATTTTTGTATCATGAGAAAAAAGATATCCAGAAAGTGAAAGTAATCAGCTGATGAAGCCCCCCCTAAATCCAAAATCTGAGCTTTTCAGTAAACACCCAGGAGCACAGAGCTCTGGGAAATTCAGTGCTGTTAATACAGAAGCATATTTCCCTTTTTTGATTGTGTGCATTGCTAATTTATTTAGAATGGTAAGAAATCTGTTAAACTACTAGGGCAAATACATCTCAAATGATGAGAACTAAAATGGACTCCAAAGGCAAATGACATTTACACAGCAAACAGGCTGCAGCACAGCAGTCTGGGGCAGCTCTGCATAACCTATTGCATCCTTGTGCCATTGGGAACAAAGGCAGAAAACCTGATTCATAACTCTGCAAACTACAGACATTCCTACCTGAGCTCATTTTACAGTTGTGGAACTGCAAAATTTATCAAAGAAGAAAACAGAGCCTAAAAATGACTCTCTCTGAACCCTGCTTTCCCAAAGGGAAACAGCTGCTCTCAGCATGCTTCACAGGTTCGTCTTGACTGAAACAGGTCTCCTGCTATAAGCAGCCATCCCCAATCATGAGTAGTTCCCAACCTGTCCCAAAGAGCTTGAGAGGAAAGACTGTGCCACACTAAAACTAATTGATTAAAGACATCTATGCTTTTGAAGGACTGTGTGAGAATTGAGGCAGCAGATATTCATAGGAGTGCAGGAGGAAGGACAGAAAAGCAAGGGAGCAGGAGTGAACAAAACTACACGCAATCCAGCTCCTCAAGTGGCATGAGAGCCAGTCAAGACATGTCCAGAGGGAACATTTAATGTTGGGAAATGCTGCTACATTGCCATTAAAATGTTGCCCGAGGATGAATCATCTCTGCCAACATTTTTATAGGAAAAGTCATACCCAACCCTTCATTATTTCTCTGCATCAAAATGTCAAAGTACTGGGTTTAGTGGGGCAAAGCTACTTTGTTGTGTTACAACTCTCATATTTATCCTGCTTCACAATGGAATGATGTACATGTGGTTGATCACTGCAAGAACAAATGAGATGGTTTTGTCTTGCTGAAGTAATTTATTTTAACAAGCCAATTTTATGGAAACAAAATCAGTGGTTCCAAACAGAGGTTTCTTGAATTTGCATTAGCAAGGAAATTTCTGTGTGAGGGCTTTGCTTTCTCTAGGGACTTGCAGATTTTCTGTCCTTCTCAAAGTTTTGTCAGATAGAAAAGCTCAGTTTTGTGGAGCTCTGATAATTCCAAGCAGCTCTGCTAACACATCCACCCATGTTTGGATAGCGATAGAGAGAGGCTAGATTTGGGCATATAGATAAAGGTTCCCCAGCATCGTGTGTGTAGTCTTTATGCAAGGACCTCCACTCTGTTTGTTTTGCATAACTCTTTTTCACTCTCTGCAAAAAAGGTCCCCCTCTCAGACATGAGCAATGTTTCTAACCAGAACTCTCTCCTATGGGTAACATTCTCCTGGCATTTCTGGTAGAGTAGGATGAGTTGGCTTTGACCAATGCTGAGGTATAACACACTGGAAAAGGGGACCATTCCCATTGGGACACACTTTTCAGAACTTCTCCATTAATGTTTAATGATTGTTTTCTCCAGCAGAGGCTCCTGGCTGGACATTAAGAAGCCTCTGTGTCAGGCTGTCCAATTGTTAACTTCTGTTTCTGCCTAAATCTCTGAAATTTTTAACTGAAGGAGGGCAAAAGATTCAGAACATTCTCAGGACCCACTGGAGGGTGTAAAATGAAACACTTCAATCATTAACGTCAGAGCAGAAAAACATCCCTTTTTTCTTCCCTGGCCCAAATGGCCATTGCTGCAGAGGGAAGGAAAGGCCAGAGTGTGACCCCACCAGGTGCAAAGACGTGGGTCCCCATAAGCTTGACGTCAGTGGGAGATGGATGTGGCCCATGTGGATGGCAATTATCCACAGCAGTGGATCATACTTTTCCTCGCTTCCAGGCTGGAGCATGGTCCCTGGTTCTGCACTTGGTAGGAGTTGCCTTGTCTGCAAACAGCCCACTTTGAGTACGTCCCACTGCCTGTGTGAGATCCTGGGACAGTCTAGCATAGTTTTGCTCATGACATGTGCCATGAATATGGCATGTTTTGGTGCTGTCTATTGGTTCTGTTGGATTGATAGCTGTTTACACACAGGGGTAAATAATTTTTTGACCTCTTTCTCTGACCAGGACTGGAGAGGGGGTCTGGCTGCCCATCCCTGAGTGCAGTAGAGGAACGCTGGGCTTTCTCTCTTGCTTATGTGAAACCACAGCCTTTTCTCTGTCTCTGCATCACCCAAATAACTTTTCCCTGCCCTTGCAGGTAGCACTGCTGCGAGCACATGCAGGAGAACATCTGTTACTGGGAGCTGCCAAGAGGTCCATGGTGTTCAAGGATGTCCTGCTGCTAGGTAAATAGTGCATTTCTGCTCCCAGTCTGTCTGCATCTGCAAAGCTTTGCTGGCGGGGTGAAGGCAAGGGTGGTTCAGTGTTTGCAGCAACACTTTTGCAGGGTGGTGGCTTGAGCTTTTCTGTATCTCAGTGAGCCTACCAGAACCTTTGAGTGCAGCTAGGCCTGGCTGACATTCATATTAAGGCCACAACATGTGGGAAAGTTAGGGGACAATGAACATTCACACTGTTACCCCAGGTTTGTGTAAACAGGCTGTGGTGGGACTGAGAAAAAGACTCTCACTTCTTGGCCAGCTTCTCCTTGTTTGAGTGGCTCCTGAGTGAGGAGAAGGTGCTCTGGCAACACAGATCAGCATTTCTAGCAGGCTAATCCAGGGAAGGGGCAAAAGGAGGAACTTAAGTTCTCCACCCACAAAATGACCTCAGCATTAGTTACCTGGGTTTTGAACTCCTTGCCACCCTTGATAAGTATTGAGCAATGACAAGGCTATGATCTCTGTGCTGCTTGTCCAAAGGAAATGACCACATCATCCCACGGAACTGCCCTGAACTGGTGGAGGTGAACCGTGTGGCCATCCGCATCCTGGATGAGCTGGTCCTCCCCTTCCAGGAGCTGCAGATAGACGACAATGAATATGCCTGCTTGAAAGCCATCATCTTCTTCGACCCAGGTATGCTCCAGTTTGGTGAGGGTTATGCTGACTTATACTGGCCCTGAGTTGTGGAAATGACACCTGGTCTCCTCTCTGAGCCAAACTGTTCTTAGAGGGAGGGGAAAAGTCAGCCTAAGAAATTAAAAAAAGCATCCATTGCAGATGATAGAGAATCAGAAGCGGTTCAACTCAGCCTGTGCCTAGATTTCATGCTGTTATGGAAGGGCAGCTCCCCGGGAAGCAGTCTGGAGAGTTTACCCTGTGGGTTGTTTCAGATGCCAAAGGACTGAGCGACCCCTCCAAGATCAAACGGCTGCGGTACCAGGTGCAGGTCAGCCTGGAGGACTACATCAACGACCGGCAATATGACTCACGGGGCCGCTTCGGGGAGCTGCTGCTGCTGCTGCCAGTGCTGCAGAGCATCACTTGGCAGATGATAGAGCAGATCCAGTTTGTCAAGCTCTTCGGCATGGCTAAGATTGACAACCTGCTTCAGGAGATGCTGTTGGGAGGTGAGTACTTGAGGATCCTACAAGAGGCCTCCTAGCACTCTCTGATCACTGTTCCTTTGAGAACCTCCATAGCCATTATTTCCTACCTGAAAAGGGTAGAGACCTGTGTGCAGGTCACCCCTTGATTCACACAGAATCATCTCCCTCTGTCATTGGCAGTGGTAACAAGGGAACCTCCATTTCTGCTCACCTGAAGAGATGCATTTAGAGTCTCCAGCCCTCTGTATGTACACAAGCTTTGTTGTGCAACCCCCAGACTCCTACCAGCCAGCCGTTTTGCTAATCCTCCTGTGTGTCAGAAGGGAGTCATCACAAGAAAAAGCCTGAAAGCTCAGGTTGAAAGAGCAACCCAGATTTTCTAGTGGGAGTATCGAACTGGACAAAACAAAATGCAAACTGGCCACTGTGCTATTCCCCACATGGAGGAGAGGAATATGATCCTGTGTAAGAGGAAATGTGGGCAGCAGGCAGGGGTTAATGAGTCCAAGGAATTAATGGAGGAAAATGGGAAGGTGTGCTCCAATCACATATGCACAAGTTGATTATGTATAAAGCCTTAGACATTTTGGAACAGTGGGTCTGCTCATCTGAACTGTCTCCTTCTGCCACTATGGTAACTAATGTCATACATTTTTTAGGCTCATCAAGTGAAACGCCACATGCTCATCACCCCCTGCACCCTCATCTGATCCAAGAGAACCTGGGAACAAATGTCATTGTGGCCAACACAATGCCTCCTCAGATGCACAATGGGCAGATTTGTGAGTATTCCCAGGAGAAAACAAGAGCTTTGGAGCTTGCTTGTGAAGGTAGTTTCTACCTCACAAGGAAATTTCCATGCAAGACAGCATCTCTGATAATGCATGTGTGAGAAATTCCTATGCAGAAAGGAGGGAAAGACGAACAGAGAGCTGAGTTAGATTAGATTAGCCTAGACTAACTGATTCAATAAGATGTTCCCTGACAGACTGTAACTATTACACAGCCCTTGAGGGATGAATGATCCCATCCAGTGCCTACTGATACCAGTGGAAAGGCTACCCTTTCCTTTAATGGTTCAGACATGTCTCACTTTGCCTTCTGTAAAACCACAGGAGAGTGTGGTCCATCGCACAGGGCCACGAAATGGGAATTCAGGCTGAGATGACCTCAGCTGACCAAAAAAGCATCCAGCAGCTGCCCTCATTCAATGTTCATTACTGTGATTCTTCCAGAGCATGTAATGATGCCTGTGTGTCCAAGCTGCCTTGCAGCAAACACACAGCCATTAGGAGCTATGGTTTCGCTAGAGAGTCTCTGCCTCACTTATACCTGAACCTGGCACAACTGAGGACAGATGCCAGTATTGTCAGGTCCATGAGGCCCTCTTCTAATTTTGCTTCTCTTTTTGTAGCGACTCCAGAAACTCCACAGCCATCTCCACCTGCAGGCTCAGGACCAGAGCAATACAAGCTGCTGCCCGGAGCCATTGCAACCGTGGCAAAACAGCCCACCTCCATCCCACAACCTGCCATCACAAAACAGGAGGTCATCTAGCAATCTGCACACCAGTTGGCCTCATGCAGAAGACCGTGTGGGAGAAAAGCCTGAACTGGCTCTGTCACTGTGAAAAGTGAAGCCACCCAGAGGTCACTGGGCACAAACACACAGACTTGTTTATTGGACTAGTCCACCACTACCAAAAGCTGTCTTCCTGCAGCTGTGGACAGCATGTGTCTTGGGCAGCCCCGAGTCCCAGAACTAAGGTTGGAGCCTTCCTGAAACTCTCCATCCTTGAAAGAAGGGCCAGATTTTTGCCTCCCTCTGTGGGGAGGCTGTGTGACCAGCTGGGGACAGTGCACCTGGCCATTCCCCCATTGCCACCTCTAAGTGCTGGTTCAGCACACGCCTGACCCTGCCAAGAAGAAATTCTCCATGCTGTGTGAATGGAGAGCTTCCCTCTCACAGCTATACCAGCTCCCCAAAGGGGCCTCTGTCCAATCAAACTTGATGGAGATGGCAGCTCCCCCAGGAGCGTCACAGCAGGTTTTACCCAGGCAGAACTGCTTCTCAGCCTTGGCGAGTCCCAGGTCTTTGCATGGTGTCACCCTCCAGCACACTAACCCCCCCCCCAAGCCAGGTCTAACTTATCTTCTCAGCTGATACTGGGACAAAGTCTGGCCCAGCAGGATTCTCCACCATTTGGATCCTTCTGCCTTTTGAGAAGTTTTGTCACTTCCATGATTGTCCGCTCACCACAAGGCTCAGAAAGGCAACCACTGCCACATCCTTCCATTACACCACTTACTGCCTCCTTGCTGCCTGGACTGGGATGTTGGGAGAGCGTGGCATTCGGGAGATTTCAGCTGATGGGATTGGGTCTGCCTCATACAGGCTGGCAGCACTGTGCAAAGTATGACCAGCCCTACTACTGTTTCAAAGACTACTGGATGTTTCTTTAGAAGGAAACTGGAGGAAGGACATACAAAGGGGAGGGATCTGTGAGGGTGAAAAGAGCCCAAGCCTCACAGGTTGGCTTGGGCTGCCCAAGTACTGGGAGCATCTTGATCCAGGATCTCAGTTTAGACCCAGCTCTAATGCTAAGATAGGCCATATAATATACTTGTTCAGCCCAGTGCCACTCCTTCAGCTTAGAGTGACTGGCTGATAACAGATGTATAGGTCTTCATAACATGATAAGGAGTTGTTATGGCTCCTTCAGACCTCAGAGGGTTTGAAGGCAGCAACCTCAAAACCATAATAGAGGCATGGTCTAGTATTTGACAGGAATTGTTGGACTTGATGATCCGATGGGTCTTTTCCAACCTGGTGATTCTATGATTCTATGATAATGTTTCGAGTCCTGCAAAGAACAACAAAGGGCAAGGAAAGACCCTACCTCACCCTAGTCCCTTGAGTCTCAACCAGCCCTGGGTCTGCGCCCACCTGTCCTATTCCCTCCCTGCTGCTGTCCCTGTTCCTCTGTGTCTGCCTGTGCCAAAACCCATAGGTCACACCTTTGGGTTACAGCTGAGACCAGGAAATCTCTCCTGTGCCCAGGTGCCAGCAAGTCTGGAACTCTCATAGCCCTGAATGATTCCAGGTCTGAGTCATTTTGGGGAGCACGAGACACTAGCAACTCTAACTAACCACAGACTGTGTGGGGTCCTGACCGCTCAGGAAGATGAAGCTGGTGGAACTGTGGCTGCCGAGAGGTCCCTGGTGGGGATGAATCAGAGCCAGCCCTGCCCGAGGAGCTGCAGGTATGTCCCTTGATTTCCAATGCAAAAATGAAACACCTCGCCTTGTGCTGATGGTGTCACAGTTTATCGTATCATCTCTCAGCAGCGGTGGCACTGTACCGAGTAATTTATTGCAATGATGGATCCAATCATTTTCTGTAAATTATTTTGTAAATCACATTGATTATTTATAATCGGGAGATTAAATGCAAAAAAACCCCTGTAATAACCAGGCTGTCTTTTCCAACTGCAGAAACCTTTTTTCCTGTACGTAGAGATACTCTGTGGGGAATCCTTTTTGGTTCATTTGTGCCAAACCTTCCTCGATACTGTACATAAATTTTTGCTGGTTACTGCCTTCCAATGGAAACAGAGGAATATTTCTTCACTAGAGTTTGTATTCATTAAGAAAAAAAAAAGAAATAAATGCAAAAATATTTTCTAACTTTTCCTGGACAGATGGGTTTCTTTCTTCTGGGAGGATTAGTTTGAATCAAGGGGCTCACCTCCTTGTTGATCTGAGCATAAAGCATATGTGTTTTTGAGGAAAAAGCCCCCAAAAGTGTTTGATGCTGTTGCCAGCTGTCACTATCTTCTGGCAAGCCCCACATTATCTTCTGCCTGTCCTGAAGCCACGTGTGCCGGAACCATTGAATAACCATCCTAATTTTCATTAAAAGAAAAACAAACATGAACAATAAATATTTGCTTTCATGATTCCAAAGAGACTTAAGATTTCAAGTAACCACACTCTGAAAGCCAAGCAAAGGAAGCCAAAATATGTTATTAGCATATTGAATACATTCTTTTTAAAATGCCTTTTGTATTTTAAAGGTAATTTCTGAGTACTTTGGGATGATGATCCTGCTTTGGTTGACACACAGCCAACCTACGGCTGGAAGCAGGTGCAGCCAAAGGCAAACTGAGCCTGTGGGGCACAGTAAGATGATGATGAAGTGAAAGTCAATTTGTCACCGGTTGTAAAGGTGAAGAAATACACTGACAATTAGAGAAAGCTCTTAATGACCTGCTTTTCTGATCACGGGAGCCTGCTCTCAGCTGTAGCATGCCCAGGAAGATAATGGGAACAGGGGAAAGAGATGGTTGTAAAGATTAAGTATCTGAGGAGAAACAACATCCAGCATTTTCAGCTCTGATCTGCAGCATATACCTCCCATGTTCCCCCATCTCCCAGCCTTGATGTGAAATGAGGTGGGTAGTCTCATCCCAGGTATAAGAGCTTTAGAAGCAGTCTGATTTTCCACTCTGCTACTCGCATCATGGCTCTCCTTGTACATCCAGTGGCTTTCTAGTGACAGTCATGCTGTGAAAACTGTCCAGAGGTGCAAGATGTAAGAATGAGATTCAATGCTGCATTTGAGCAACACGTGGAGACAGCACTTACAGCCTCTTCCACTCTGGGGCCAGGACCCAGGAGGACTGGACAGACCTCATATAACATACTCCCAATATGTGTGCGTCTGTGGTGATCCAGAGCCCCGGTGTCACTGCTGAATGCCTGAACGAGGTCAGCAAAGGCAGTCACAGGACACGTGCTATCTTAGCACGCACACAGTGGTTAGTCCAGTCAAAAGAAGGAAACGGACTCCCCTACCTGCCAGGTGGTCACATCTTACCTGGGTGTATGCCCTAAAATCTCCATATATGCAATATCAAATCTTTGAAGCAATAAATTCTCCAGGGTTCCTTCCCATGAACTGCTCTAACAAGGTTGCCCTTTACCTGGTTAATCTTAAATCAGTGCAGTCCCTACAGGAGGTTTCTTATTGCTGCATTCAGCTCACTTAGGGAAAAGCCCACAAACTGCCCAGAGACAACTTTGTCCTTAAGTGGCATCCTCGACCCCAACCCTCATCCCTTCTGTCACTCCAGCCTGAAATCACCCTAAGACAGTGCTCCTGCCACTCATGGGCTGTATTTCATCCTGCTGGTCTCCCTGGACCCCACAGGCAATTTCCCATGTCACGGGAGATGGATGCTGTAAGAACAGCTAGTACCAGCTGTTAAGACACAACTTCCTTACATTATTTTTAGACATAAGGGCTTTTTACTGTCCTCTTCTGTGCTGGCAACCTAGACTAAGGGTGATTTCCTGAAAAGCAGTATCTCCAGCTGTGAGATATTTTCACAATGTCCAAGCAAAGGTCTGCGAAAGTGGAGTTTTTAGGTCCTCTGGCCACTGAGAAATGCATTCTTTTCATATTCAGTACATAAACTTCATCTGAAATAGCCAACAGGCTTTGGAGCCTTTTACTCAGCTTTCACAGTTCAGTGGGGGAAAAGAAAAAAGAATGGCAAATGTGTTTTATGGCCTGCATATCATCTCTGACAAAAGCAACTATTGCTGCTATTAAACTTGCAAGTGCCCACACAGGCACATACAGTCAGGAACAAGAGGCAGCAGGGACAACTCGGCAACGTGGCACTGCTGAGCCAGGCAATTCTGCGTGCCAGGCTGGCCACTTCCCTCAAGGCTGAGTGCAAATACCACCAACCAGCTTGGGAATTCAGGCCATGCACTGCACAATCCCTTTCCAGTCCAGAAGAGGCTGGAGGAGGAAGGGTAAGGTGTGGGTTTGTTTAAAATCCCTCTCCCCATTCCTAATTGAGGTGTGACCCTGATAATCATAAACACACCTAGCACCTGAAAAATTGCCTGCCAGGCCAATAAAAATGGCAATATAGTGTCAGCTTCGTTAGGTGTGGAGTAAGCAGGAGAGCTCAGTACAAAACAAGACTGCCCTCACGTTCTTCAGTTTAGTGTCCTGTGTAAGAAAGAAGCAGCTGCTGGGGTAAGCAGAGTGCTCCCAGTTCAAGCCCAGGAGCAGAAGAGCTCTGAGATGAACCCGCATCTTTGGAAGGAAAATGGGTTGGGAACTGTATTTCCAAGGCTTACTCTGGCTTTGGAGCTGGAGTTGATGCCAGACTTACCTGGTCGTGGCTGCTTCATTGGCTTTCAGAGCCTCAAGTCCACCTCTAACCTGGGAGAGCAGTGACAGAAGATGTGGGTTACATAAACTACTGGGCTTCACAGGCCTTGTACCATCTCAGTCCCTCCTGCCTGGCGTTTCCACCTGGCTGGGACCTGCAGTCTCTTGTGATCCCATCGACGCACTAAAACAGAGCCCTTCTGAGCCTGGGGGACCCCACACAAGATTACTCCAGTGGGGGGGAGGTGTTAGGATTCCCTATGTCCTCCTAGAAGCTGTCACAGGTGCAATAAGCAGTGCAAGAGCTGCCTGAGGTTTATGCCTGGGTAAACAACCACAGCAGAGAGCATCACGAGCCAGACGGGAATTTCTCACTGCAGCTGTCAGTCCAGGTGTTAGCGCTGGCTGGAACATAACCTGTCCCTCCTCACTGCCCAGGAAAATCATTACAATAAAGTAACGCAATAATACACTTCTCTGTTCCTCTTTAGGATGCTCCAAAACCCCTCTGGGCCCTAAAAACATCCATCAATTAATCCTGCCTGTGGGTTACTTAATGTCATTATCCATTGACATGTAGCACACTGGTACATACATATCCTAGGATCCACTAGGACCTGATTTGCAGAGCATACAAAGCCATAAGGGTCTACTGAAAGAGATGTGGAAGTCCCTAACTCATATACCAGCTAAGATACGAGCAACAGAGAAAAAGCATTGAGGCAGAAGCAGCAAAGAGGAACCTTAGTGCTGACCCAGAATCCCCAACTCTGGACTACAGCACTTCTGGCACAGATGAAGGATAACCGATAGGATCCTCACTTCTGGGTGGTTTTTAGCCCAGTGTTAAAACTACCTTAAGGTGTGGGTTACAGTGGCAACTTCTTGCCCAGGAGAGCACACTGGAGAGCTGCTGTGCTGCATGCTCTTGGAGGAGGCAGTGGAGATGGCTCCAGCTGTGCAGGCTCTTACGTCTCCATTTAGATCTTACTATTTCCTGCATGCAGCTCCTCTCCTCACAGCCCACCATGTAGCTGCATTCCTTTACCCCAGGTCTGTTATGCAAAAGCCTGAGATATTACTTAGGAGTTACTCCAACACCCAACTCTGCTTCACTCCTTCCCACTAAGAAAAGGGCTTGTGATGGGCACCAGGCTGAAAGTCCCAAGAGCAGAAGCACACACTCCAACCCAAGGAACAGCAGCGCTTTCCTCGTTCTACCCCTGAAAAGTAATCAACACCATTTACCAAATGGGTTCTGAGTGCTTCTGCTGCTCTAACACACCTGGCAGCACTGCAGCCATTGTCATGAAGGGGCTGGCAAGGAGCACAGGTCCCTGAGCAGCAGCATCGCAGTCCCTGCCAAGGCTAATGCTGCCATCCTACCATGGAGACGGCTGCTTTCCTTCCAGGACACAAGGGCATCATCTAACACGATGCAAAACTGGGAAAACACTGTCTCAGTTCAGATTAAATTGAACCATGAAAATCCTGTAATATTTAAAACATTCAGAGGCCCTGCCAAGCACATTCCTTGCCAAGCCTTCTGCAAAAATATTGCTGGTCTTGAAGCTAGTCAAGCCAAGGAGGAGCAGAAGGCTTCTCTCAAAGCCTGGGCTGGGTACAGCTGCATCCGTGTCACACCGCACACTTGGCTTCCTGGCAGTCTAACCACACATTAGTGCAACTTTATATGCCTGGGTGGGGGGCGCCTGCCTCTGTACAGCTGCTTCTGCGGCAGATGCTACAGATTTGGATGCATTTGCATATTAGTGCCTGTTTTCATAGCTTTGCATGTGGCTCTGACCTGCCATACATGTGTGGGCAGAGCGTGTGCAGGGCAGGGGCAGTCCTCTGCGGCACAGCATCCGCTTCTTAGAACTGAGGTGGTCATCCGTGAGATCACCTCCTCACGCCACAATGTGCAGTGTGATAGCAGGGATAGAAACCTCTCCTAGAGGATGTACACTTGCAGGCTTTGAGACCATGAATAGTTATGGTAATTTAAGACATAATTTCTTAGTCACTGCACCCAAAGGAATAGCTGTTGTTGGATCACAGCTAAGCACTGCATGAGCCACATACCATGTCAACACCAGCCTGGTGTGGCCCTGCCTGGGGAGATCAGTAGGGGCTGCCATTCCCCTAGAGCCCTTTTCATGCTGCTGGACTGGTGCAAAAGCAGAAACTCAGGTCTATGACACAACACAGCCCCACGTGTGGGCAGATCTCGCTTAGCACTGTGCGACTAGAGGTCCTCTGCTCTGATGCTGAGCTTCCCAAAAGGGGTGTGTAATTTGTGGGGCCCAGAGGTTCCACCTGCACCCCCAGGACCAGAGCCCCTCTTGGCCTAACTGCACATAGATTATCTTTATTACAGGACTGTTATGTTTGCACAGTTTAGTGATTTAACATCAGTTTAAAGCCTTCTCGGTGAGCAGTGCTGTTTGAAGTCATGCTCTCTTTTCGGCCTCAGCTTGCCAAGACAGTAAAATGTTTATTGCTAATGGTGGAAAAGCTTAAAGAAGCCAAGATAATTTTCCCAGGCTTGGCATTAAGAATGTTCAGATAAGTAAATGAGTGAAGAATATTACACGGACTTCATTAAATATCAACCAACACCAACAGCCATTCATTTATAACACAACGGCAGGACGTGGGAGCACCCATGAGCAGAGCTAAGAAAGGTATGTATCTCATGTGATAGGAGAGATGAATATGAGGAGGGCTGCATTCCCCATAGGGCTCCAGGTGTGGCTCCCAAGGTCAGGTAACACAACTCTTGACTGAAGCTCCTGCAAAATATTGTTGATTTAGAGCTGAAGAAGTGGCAGAGGTA
Source organism: Piaya cayana (assembly GCA_013389865.1). Taxonomy (NCBI): domain Eukaryota; kingdom Metazoa; phylum Chordata; class Aves; order Cuculiformes; family Coccyzidae; genus Piaya; species Piaya cayana. Next base: position 162,914 of record WAAB01008604.1, read on the forward strand.
GTCAGGTTCATCTCCTCTCAGCTGGCAAGGGTTGCATCCATGTGGTGCAGTATGTTCTTCTCCCTCCTGCAGCTCCAATAAGGACAAAACTGAACAGCTAGAGAAGGATTGTCAGCCCCTGGATGTTTGTTTTCAGTTTTTAGCTTTTACTTCCTTATAGACAGGTTTTTCCTTTCCTGGTTTCTAGTCACAGGATGCCAACATCAGTTAAAGTCAATGACAGAAACTCTTGCTACAGTTCCTGTGATTTCATGTACCAGTACTTCAAAGCTCCCTCTACAACCTGGTGCTTGAGCCCCTCACTTCCATTCACCACCCACCACTCTCTTCAAGTTCAACATTCCCCATGTAAGGAAAACTGAGGTAAAGTAGTTACTTCATCTGGGATCCCTCCCCAAATCACATTTCACCTTCAGTATGTCACTATGCAGTATTCTCACTTCTTCTTTCCTTCCTTATTCTCTCTTACTGGCCTAAGGTTCTTGCTCTTACTTTACTCTTTTTCACATCTCTCTCAATGCGATTGCTAATGATTCTCACATGTTGTACCCTTCTTGTTTCTCAAAGCAGAGCTTCCATCACATGTCACTCCTTTCAAACATCCCTGCATACTCCTAATAGCCTGTTCTAGCAGCTATTAACCAGTCAGCTCTGGAACTGCCACCTCCCTGCTAAATTCTCCTCCCTTATCTTAGAGGTGCAATTAATTTCAACCAGATTTTGTAAACCATAGCATAAATTTCTAGCAGCTCCAGTATTTCCCAGTTATTTGGTGTTTTTAAGCCTTTTTTTCAGATCAGTCCTGCCTAGTTTCAGCAATTAGCTGGATCGGGTTCATCCATGAACCACCCTCATACTTTCAGCTGTGAGGCCACAGACCAGTGTCCTGAACAAACACCTTCTCCTTCTCTCCAGAGGGACGGATCCTGCCTAGAAACAGCTCCCACCAAAGCGTGTCTTCAGTTTCCAGCTTCAGTCTCTTACCCCTGCCCTGGGACTCCAGGTCCCATTTAGCAGCTTTTCTCCTGCTTGTGGTGCAGGTCTCTGTGCCCAGGAACTGTGCAAATGGCAACGGGAGCAATGTAAAGTTTCTTGTCCTCCTCAGGCCTCTTCCAACCACATTTACCTACTGGAAAGGGCATGGAGCAACACCATGAACAGGTCTAACTCACACAGGTCCAAACTGGTCCCAGCTTAGGTCACCAGCTTGACAGGTTGCACCCAGCTCTGAGCTGGTTGCACCCAAGGCAGAGCTGAACTGGAACGTCACCATGGGTTGAATCAATGTACTCCCCTCTCTGAGATGTCCCTCTGCAGGTAGACCCCTGCGTACACTCAATTCACCACCACACTGACTAATGTATTGCCAGGCATAGTGTCACTGAAATACTTCCACTTGGGAAGGACAAAGCCTTGGAGGAGAAATAAATCAGAGCCGAATATTATCCTTGTTTCCTGCTCCTGGGCTTCCTGCTCTTTGTCCACCTATCTTCGACTCCCTCTCCTGGCTGAAAACACAGGTTACAGCCAGGAGAAAAGAGCAGAGCCCACCGAGCTCACAGGGACCTGGGGACACTCCCCAGCAAGGTGCTAGGATCATTTTACGATCTCACTCTACATCCATTGATTAGTGTAGTATAACGTGTCATTTTACCTCCTCCCTAGAGCTCCTTATTGAGCCCCTTTTAGTGCAACAAACCTGGAAGAGACCGTCTTTTCTTATTTTTATTACAAATTCTATACAGACAGATGAGGCATCAAAATCCAACTCCAGTGGGGTACGGTGCTCTGTTCTCTCTCAAAAAAAAATCGCACAAATGGAACAAAAAAAACCAACAAAAATTCAACTTTTTTTAGTCCCTCAGTTGGCACTGAAATTCAGACTAGAGCTAGCACATCTCTTGGGCCCTCTCCCATCCCACCACAGGAGCCAGCTGTGCTCGCCTAGACCCTGCTTCAGGGCTGCCCTTGCTCTGACCAGGTAATTCCACAACTGCCCTGGCTTTTGGCTCCTTAGAACACTCTGACTGGTGGGGAGAGGGTCAGGGACCCACAGATGGTG
>WAAB01008604.1:166851-184964 GCA_013389865.1 Piaya cayana
GGGGTGCCGGGGTCGATGGTGGAGCTGAGGGGCTGTGGGGTGCCGGGGTCGATAGTGGAGCTGAGGGGCTGTGGGGTGCAGGGGTCGATGGTGGAGCTGAGGGATGTGGAGTGCAGGGGTCGATGGTGGAGCTGGGGGGTTGTGGGGTGCAGGGGTCAATGCTGGAGCTGGGGTCTGTGAGGGCCTCCTGACCCCCATGCCTACCTCCTTGCAGGGATCTGTGACAGGGTTCATGGGCTCCTGCTGGGAGAGGCAGGGAGACAGCACTGTCCTCTGGTGCCAGCTCCTCTGCAGGAGCCTGCCTGTGCGTGTACTGCGCAGCCCAGGTAGAGGTGAAGCATGTCCCTGTGAGTGATTCTGGTGCCCTGGGACCTTCCCTGAGGAGCTGGGGAAGGTGTGGTAGATGCAAGCTGGTTATGTGGAACAGAGAGTGGCGTAGCGTGTTTTAAGTGACTAATAGGAGTAGCTCATATTCTTCCCTTCCAGTCCCAGGCCAAGCTACAGGAACTATACTAGACTCATAGTTTTATAGTTTTTCACTGCTTATCCACTTTCTATTGGATCTGGAAATTCGGCTCCCTGATCAGAAATTGCAACCTGAATTATGCCAACCTTAATACCTAAGCTCTGCTCACCTGCTCGCCCAGTCTGTGAGCTGCAGTTGTTTCATATATTCCTCAATGTGACTTCTCCTGAATTATTTAAAATGTTCATGTGGGCAGACATGCGAGTCAAGGCGTGTATTTGCCAAAAAGTTAATGAAACCTCTGGGCTGTCTAGGCTCAGCTGGAAGCATTTCTCAGAAAAGGGTGTAATTATAGTGAATGTGAGGATCCTGCTTAACTGGGTTGTGTTTCCTTTAGATTCCAGCAGGACATGGGAAATAAGGCAAATTAAATTCTGTGTTTTGGAATGAAGCAGTGTAATTCTGTATTTTAATTATTTTTTTAGTTGTTATTAGTTGGTTAGGTTTCACCCAAGGTTGTTTTCTACCTGCTATACAGGATAAGAGACTAGGGAAACCTGCGTTTTCTCATCCTAAAAAGATAATTAAAATGCCTGCACTTCTGGCTGTAGTGCCAGTTCTTGCAAGGACAGCCTTGTCAGCAGGAAGATGAAGGGATGCAGGATGTAATAAATACGTAAATAATAAACATGCTTGCTACTGCATGGGATTGTTTGTCAAGTGCAGTGCTTGTTTTTTGACAGGCTCGTGCGACATTATGTCAGGAGACAGTGACTGCACCAGGACAAGTCCATCAGCAGGGTCTCCATCAGACAATGAGTTCCTGCCAGATCGGCCAAAGTATGTGTGCTCGCTATCTCCTGATCTCATTACCAAAGCCCGAGAAGAGCTCCAAGAGAAACCTGAATGGAGGCTCCGCGATGTGCAGGCGCTCCGAGACATGGTGTGCAAAGAATACCCCTCCCTGGGGACCTGCCTGGACGATGCTTTTTTGCTGAGATTCCTCAGAGCTAGGAAATTTGATTACGATCGAGCGCTTCAGCTTCTAGTGAACTACCACACCTGCAGGAGGAGCTGGCCTGAGGTCTTCAGTAACTTGAGGCCGTCCGCTATTAAACCTGTCCTCGAGTCCGGTTTTGTCACTGTGCTGCCTCACCTGGACCCAGAGGGACGTCACATCGTCTGCATCCGTCCAGGTATTAAATACATGCGTCTCTTCTCTGTCTTTGGGGTGTATCTAGGGTAAAGTTCTGTTTCCTTCTCCCCTGCGAACAGGGGTTACTTGCACAGAGTACCTGGGTTCTCTTCAAAATTTGCAAAGCTAACTTGCAAAGGGACACGTTTGGCATTAGTGTTCCACCCTTTCCTTTTCCTGTGTCAGCAATAACTGCAGTAACGTCAGAGCGATAACGCAGTGCGGTGGGTTGATGAAATATTAGGTAATTCAGGAAAAATTAACGGGTAGTAACTCAACTGAAACAGGGCTGCTGGCCTACAGTTAGAAGTTTGTAATTTGACAGTCAGTGGGGAGAGGAGCCTCTGGCTTTGCCTCCTGTGTAAACAATTGGAGCCTTCCATGTGCTTTTGGTGCTGCCAGGCTTGCTGTAAATTTGTATTCATGCATTCTCCCCTTTTCCATTTACCTGCTTTCTTTATGAGATGAAACTACTTCTAATAAGCTGTGCTGGGTGGAGAATGGGGTTCTTAAAACCATACCTTTGCTCCCTGAAGTAAACATTAGTTGCCATTTATTTCTTGCTTAAGAAAGGCTGCTCTGAATTAGGACTGTGGCTATTAAAGACTAAGGGTCCAGGAAAAAGAAAACTAGTTTTTGGAATGTGTATTGTTAGCTTACATTTACTCTCCAACTTACCATCCATGTCTTGTAACCGCAGNGGCTCCTGCTGGGAGAGGCAGGGAGACAGCACTGTCCTCTGGTGCCAGCTCTTCTGCAGGAGCCTGTCTGTGCGTGTACTGCGCAGCCCAGGTAGAGGTGAAGCATGTCCCTGTGAGTGATCCTGATGCCCTGGGACCTTCCCTGAGGAACTGGGGAAGGTGTGGTAGATGCAAGCTGGTTATGTGAGACAGAGAGTAGCATAACATGTTGTAAATGACTAATAGGAGTAGCTCAGGTGAAATGGCATATTCTTCCCTTCCAGTCCCAGGCCAAGCTACAGGAACTATGCTAGACTCATAGTTTTATAGTTTTTCACTGCTCATCCACTTTCTATTGGATCTGGAAATTTGGCTCGCTGATCAGAAATTGCAACCTGAATTATGCCAACCTTAATACCTAAGCTCTGCTCACCTGCTCGCCCAGTCTGTGAGCTGCAGTTGTTTCATATATTCCTCAATGTGACTTCTCCTGAATTATTTAAAATGTTCATGTGGGCAGACATGCGAGTCAAGGCGTGTATTTGCCAAAAAGTTAATGAAACCTCTGGGCTGTCTAGGCTCAGCTGGAAGCATTTCTCAGAAAAGGGTGTAATTATAGTGAATGTGAGGATCCTGCTTAACTGGGTTGTGTTTCCTTTAGATTCCAGCAGGACATGGGAAATAAGGCAAATTAAATTCTGTGTTTTGGAATGAAGCAGTGTAATTCTGTATTTTAATTATTTTTTTAGTTGTTATTAGTTGGTTAGGTTTCACCCAAGGTTGTTTTCTACCTGCTATACAGGATAAGAGACTAGGGAAACCTGCGTTTTCTCATCCTAAAAAGATAATTAAAATGCCTGTACTTCTGGCTGTAGTGCCAGTTCTTGCAAGGACAGCCTTGTCAGCAGGAAGATGAAGGGATGCAGGATGTAATAAATACGTAAATAATAAACATGCTTGCTACTGCATGGGATTGTTTGTCAAGTGCAGTGCTTGTTTTTTGACAGGCTCGTGCGACATTATGTCAGGAGACAGTGACTGCACCAGGACAAGTCCATCAGCAGGGTCTCCATCAGACAATGAGTTCCTGCCAGATCGGCCAAAGTATGTGTGCTCGCTATCTCCTGATCTCATTACCAAAGCCCGAGAAGAGCTCCAAGAGAAACCTGAATGGAGGCTCCGCGATGTGCAGGCGCTCCGAGACATGGTGTGCAAAGAATACCCCTCCCTGGGGACCTGCCTGGACGATGCTTTTTTGCTGAGATTCCTCAGAGCTAGGAAATTTGATTACGATCGAGCGCTTCAGCTTCTAGTGAACTACCACACCTGCAGGAGGAGCTGGCCTGAGGTCTTCAGTAACTTGAAGCCGTCCGCTATTAAACCTGTCCTCGAGTCCGGTTTTGTCACTGTGCTGCCTCGCCTGGACCCAGAGGGACGTCACATCGTCTGCATCCGTCCAGGTATTAAATACATGTGTCTCTTCTCTGTCTTTGAGGTGTATCTAGGGTAAAGTTCTGTTTCCTTCTCCCCTGCGAACATGGGTTACTTGCACAGAGTACCTGGGTTCTCTTCAAAATTTGCAAAGCTAACTTGCAAAGGGACGCGTTTGGCATTAGTGTTCCACCCTTTCCTTTTCCTGTGTCAGCAATAACTGCAGTAACGTCAGAGCGATAACGCAGTGCGGTGGGTTGATGAAATATTAGGTAATTCAGGAAAAATTAACGGGTAGTAACTCAGCTGAAACAGGGCTGCTGGCCTACAGTTAGAAGTTTGTAATTTGACAGTCAGTGGGGAGAGGAGCCTCTGGCTTTGCCTCCTGTGTAAACAATTGGAGCCTTCCATGTGCTTTTGGTGCTGCCAGGCTTGCTGTAAATTTGTATTCATGCATTCTCCCCTTTTCCATTTACCTGCTTTCTTTATGAGATGAAACTACTTCTAATAAGCTGTGCTGGGTGGAGAATGGGGTTCTTAAAACCATACCTTTGCTCCCTGAAGTAAACATTAGTTGCCATTTATTTCTTGCTTAAGAAAGGCTGCTCTGAATTAGGACTGTGGCTATTAAAGACTAAGGGTCCAGGAAAAAGAAAACTAGTTTTTGGAATGTGTATTGTTAGCTTACATTTACTCTCCAACTTACCATCCATGTCTTGTAACCGCAGACAGATGGACACCCAGTAATTATCCGATTACTGAGAACATTCGTGCCATATACTTAACATTAGAAAAACTCATTCAGTCCGAAGAGACCCAGGTGAATGGAATTGTAATCCTGGCAGACTACAAAGGAGTCAGCTTATCTAAGGCGTCTCATTTTGGGCCTTTTGTAGCCAAAAAAGTGATTGGAATTCTTCAGGTAAGACCTGAACTGGTGGGAAAATAAGCTTGTGCATTGTAAATGACTGCTTCTGTGTCTAGAGTTCTTGCCTATGTCACCAGAAATTTGAGCATCTTGGCTTTTACTGGCAGAGTTAAAACACGTCTCTGCCCAACCAGTTTTTCAGACCCTCGTTTTCCCTTTTTGGACTTTTGCATCCCTAAAACTAAATTTGCATTAGAAATGAAAACTTTGGGTTGGAACAGAAAAAAAAGTAGTTCTGCTGGGGAGTGGTAAGGCTAGGATGGAGCTGGCCACTGGGCAAGCGTGACTTCAAGTACTGCTGTGAAAATTTTGCAGAGAGGACTTCTGAATGGGTGGGATTTGAGAGGGCATTCCCATCTGCTCCCTGAAGGAAAAGAGGCTTCTTCAGCACAGGGAGTTGGGAGAAAGATGGTAATCAAAAGGTTCTCCAACTAGATGTTTGGAAGGAAAATGATGGAGAGGAAGTTAGAGCCAGAGTGTTAAACACAAGTGAGGTTGAAGAATATAGGAAGGTGAAAGGAGTGAAGAGTAGCCTGTAGAAAGGTTTGGTGATTTTAGTTGATGTTCTACTATGTTATCTTGAGGCATGAGATGAGGAAACCTTCTCTTGACTAGGTTCGTTCCCTCATCACTTCTATTCTGGCCTGAGCTTGTTATGTTCTTGTTGTACCTGTCAGGGGGCAAAAGGAAGGACAGGGGGAAATGGGGAATTTATGGACCTAGGACAAGTGAGTTTATGAATGCCTGTGAACTCACTCCTTTAAATTATTATATAAATGTGCCATCTAGCTATCTGAGCCCGTATTTAATTTGCACAAATAAAGTGATAGATGTCTGCTTTTATTAGCTATTCACAAAATCTGAATTTGGTGAAAGACATAAAAGTATGGGTGGTATATAAAGGTGTTGCATCAACCCTGCTGAGCTGCATCTTTCATAAGGATGAGCTAATTCACAGGTCTTCACATGGAGAAAAATAATTCTGCAGTGCACATTACCTGTTTTTGACTCCAAGCATTGACTGCTTGCTTTGTGTATGTAGAGCTGTTTATAAAAGAAAGGAACTTCACTGTGGCATGGGAGACCTTAATTGCTGATCATGAGCTTTTGCTCTGGAAAAATGTTTCTGGAAATAAATGTCTCCAATGGATACCCCATAGTTATTTTAAACTGTCTCACATAGGAGACACTGTTGTCAGCAGAGCCCAATTTTCTTTTGCAGTTAGCAGGACAATAGTTGGAATTGGCAGCAAAATAGCAAGACTAGATTTCTTCCTTATATAAAAACACATTTTAGTGTCTTGGGCACTAAATCTAGTTGCACCCACCATTAGAACCGTCGTGCTCTGGCTGTGACTGTGGTGCACTCCTCAGAAATTGAGGTCATCACTGTGTAACTGCATCCTTATCGGGGTTGGGAATACCTGACAGACAGGGATTACCCAAGAGTTTTTGTCAGGGAAGATGAAGAACATAAGAAATGAAGACTTACTGACAGCAGTATATTTCTTGATGCAAGGTCTCTTTGTCTCTTGTCCTTATTTTTATGCTCACAGATCTCATCCTAAAACTGTTCCCTATTACAAGGTGCCTTTCTGTTTCTGTATTGGTTTATGTTGGTACCTCAGATGAAGGTTTGGGAGCCAGTGGGTTGTGCTGGCAGCCAGTCTTGGGAGGTTTTAAAAAGAGGATGATGGCAAATGTTTTTTAAACTGCACTGTAAAATAATCTTCTTTACCCTTCAGGATGGATTCCCCATTCGAATAAAAGCCGTTAACATAATAAACGAGCCTCGTATATTCAAAGGCATTTTTGCAATCATCAAGCCTTTTCTGAAGGAAAAGATAGCAAACCGGGTAAGGATTTGTGTTATTTTAACATTAATGTTTGTAAGTTCCTTGCTTGGCTACTGCAAGTAAAAATTGTTGAAAAAACTTCACCACTAGAAAAGTGTTGGTGCCCTTTACTACTTCTAACTGGTCCTTTCTGCTCTAATTCTAAAAATATGCCTGTTGGGAAAATTCTTCATGAGAGGAAACCTTTGAGGAATTTAACATTGGTGTAACATTAATATGGATCATTAGTACATATGCTGTGTAGTCAGAACACTAATTCCATCCCTGGGGTTGGAATATCTTCTCAGGTAACAGTTTATGAGGTGCTGTCACAGGAAATCTGTGCTGCTCTTTCCTTGCTCTTCTCCCTTATGCAAGTGGGCATGGCTGTAGTATTCTCATCACAGGATGAGATATAGTTGCAAAGGCTGAGGCTTTTTTCCCCACAAGGATAAGTATTTCCAGTCCCACGAACGAACCTGAGGATAAGTTGAAGTTGGAACCTCTGTGCAGACTAGCAAATGTCAAGTCTCTTGCTGGAATTTATGCTGGCCTAGGCTTGGATGCCCAGTGTTGTTTGCTGCCACTTGCCCATGAAGGCATCACTTTTTAAATGTGCTCTTTAGCACAAAATAAGCTTGTTAGCCGCTGTTTTAGCCACGTGCTGTAAAGCATTGATATGCACTACTGAAGCTATCTCTTCTTTTCTTCTTCAGTTTTTTCTTCATGGTTGTGATCTAAGTTCCCTTCATCAAAACATTCCTCCAGTGATCCTCCCTGAAGAGTATGGTGGTACTGCAGGGAAGCTGGACATCTCTGCATGGAATGAGCTGCTGCTCGCCTCTGAAGAGGACTTTCTTCATGATTTCTCACAGCTGATTCTCCCGTGCGACAGCTCTCCCCATGACATGCTAGTGAGTGGGGACGCTGATGAAAAGCAGTGTGATGATTCCCTGCGAGGCATGAAACCTCAGCTCTATTACTGCTACTAATAAGCCAGTGAAGGGAAGTTTTCCAGCACAGTTAAGATCTGATAGGTGATGTTGTGAACTCTGCCTTACTCCTAGACCTGCGGTTTAGGAACAGGCTGCTGAGGCACTTTACACTGTAGAACCAAAGGAAGCTGAAGGGGACACAATGGGGGCAGGGCAGAGTTCAGGGAGGATAAAGGCAAAGAGCACAAGTTACGCGGAATACTTGAGGCTCATCAGCCTCTGAGTGAATGATGCGAACTGGCCTATTCTTTCTACTGATAAAGGAAAAAAAATATATTGCAAGATGGGAGGCTTCATAGTTTCTTATCCCCTTCCTGCCCAGGTGAAAAGTGACAACAATGATTTACTGGCTTCATGAACATCCATTCCTTTCCGCTTCTCAAAACACCAGTAATCCAAGACAAGAAAGTTGCTTTTGAACTCTGCAACATGTAGTTCTGTTAGTGATTGCTTGAAAACATGTAAGTCTAACTTGGCAGTTGGTTCATATTGTGAGTTGGCATTTCTGGGATATGTGAGTGAATATTTGGCTCAAATTAACACAGAGCGAAACTTTCTTATCCACAAATATCAGTATAGAGATTATCTCTGGAACTTCCTCACAGTAGGAAGTACTGGTGGGTTAACTCTACACCATCTATGCCAATGCTTACTACAAACAGATGCAATCTTCATTTGCGGAAAAGAGGAAGTTTTTCAGATCAAGTGCTAAGGCTTTTGATTAGGCAACAGCTTCAAGAAATGAGGTTCAGGACCAAATAAGAAAAAACTGTGTCAGCCACCTTCCCACACTGCCAGTTGTTCTTTTTTTCAGCTGGTTGTGATGAGGAGTTGGGTAACTCACTCATGCATAGAATTTGTGAGGAGGCTTTTGTAGCAGTTGGGATGTGACCTATGGAAGGCAGCGCTTGATGTTGAACCGCAAGGTGCTACTTTAGCTTGTTACTTTGGGCAGGAGTTGAAGTGTGGAACCAATGCAGACAGGCTATTTGAAAGCACATTCTTAAATTTCCTGGTATTGTAGCATTTTGTTAACTATGGTTGTCAGCTCTTTTGTGAAATGTTACAATTTTGGTTTTGACTTTGTTGACCTCTTTTGTCTTTGGTTATCATGTTCCTGTATGAAGTTAGACTTTAATCATCTCTGTAATATTTACCCATAACTTGTATGCCTGTGCTTCTAGGTCTTTGTCTAGAGACAGAACTAAGACTCCGATGTCAAGTCAGGGTAAGATAACCTGAGTTTTAATAAGCTGTTCCCACTGCCCAGGTTCAAGTTATTTAGTGGTCTTGAATTAGAACTTAACTCTTATAAAGCTCTTTGCACATGTTTTTCTGCACTGTAATGATGTGGAGATGGAAGAAAATCACTAGGACCAGGAAAGCACACCCAGTTATTTCAAGGTAAAAAGATTTCAGTCTCTGGTGAAGGACATCCCTTCTAAATGGGAGACTCGGCACTAGAGCACTGTCTCTGGGTGAAATCTTTACTTAGTGCCAAGCGTGATTATAGCTACCAGTTATGTTTCTGTAAATAGAAAACTAAAGCGTCTTGACGATTTCAGACATTCAAAGTGCCAAACTGTTTTGAATGTCTGTTTTCCTCTCAGTCCCCTTCCAGCATGATTGCACTGACAAAAGGAGACTCCTCTTCCACTGCAGTGACTTTCTGATCCAGCAGCAGAACTAACTCTCCCTGGAACGCAGGGGGTAGCCAACGTCATACCCATCAACCAAACACTGCAAATAGAGACTGGGTTTTGAAAAGGGTAAACCATAAAGTTTTTTTCTGTGTAGCAGTTCAGACTTTATGGGAGCAAGGAACTCATCACTTGAACTGTTTACATTAAAGGTAGGAAGAGATTAATTTTCCTCATGGAAAGCACCTGATTTTTCCTACCATTAAGTCAGTTCTTAACTCCTCTGATAGCTGTTACCTTTAGTGTAGGGGAAGAAAACCAAAACCTTCAGCTACCTAAAATAACGTAAAAGATTACTGCTAGCCACTACATTTCTGACCAGAATGTGTTGCGTGTTTTGCAAAGATTAGTTCAGTTCTTTGTGCCACCAAGCAAAATGGGAGAACACAGCACCAGGACTTAGAAAGGTCAGTGGCTGCCTGTTTATCTGCAAGAACATAACAAGTGGCATTTATGTTGTTATAGTGCCTCTTACTTCCACCCACAATGTAAAATTGGAAAAAAAAAAAAGTAGGATGGACCACTTTTCCTGGAGGTAAAGGCATGACTAATACTTGATGCTCTTCTCTTCATTGTGCCACAGCATTTGAAGTGGTGGGATTTTGGCCTTGTACAGCAACTTTGATCCCCTCATGTAGCTGCCAGAGAGGGAGGCTGAATATTCAAAATACAATTTAGTGTCCCTCAAAAAAAAAAATCTAGTGGTGTTCAGCAAAAGGCTGAGGAAATACTACAAAAACCAAACTCTTTCCTGAGGCTTTTACATTCTCTTTCATGCCTTCAACAGGCAAACTAGATCCCTCTCTCCCTCCCCTTTTCTCTTCTGCTCACAGAGAAACTATGAAAAAAGAATATTATTTAAACATAATAGATAAGGCTACATTATCAATGCTTAAAATAGCTGGGTTTATGGCTGTAGAGCTTTTAAAGCTGGTTACTGGGCAGCTGCTGTTAGAATACTTGAACTAAGCTAGGCTTACCTGTGTTAAGCATCTGTTAATTTCTAATTTGCTCCTTTTTGGCTTTTGAACTCATAAAGACAGGGCTGCAACTTTATTGAGCTGTATCTCTAACCTGTTCTAGGTCCATAACCTGTGCTTGGTGTGTCTTATAGAAAGCACAGCTCTGTCTTCTACGTGCCTGAGCTGAGAATGCTTTGAGCTTTAGCACTTACTCGCAAAGAAATCAGTTCACTCCCAAAATATGTCACATCAGCATTTGGAAAATAAATACATGTTTTAAGCTTAGAGTCTCCTTATCTGCAAGTTAAAAGAATAGATAGATAGGAAGAGCTTCGTTTGGTTTGTTTCACCGCACTAAAACTATTCTGTTCTTCTTTTCTACATGAAATAAACTTGTTTCCAGAGGTTAATATGCCTTGCCCAGTACATAAGCATCTCGTGCCAAATCCACCACACAGCAAGGAGAGATACTTGAACTGCACTGGGCAGCCATGGCTTTTGGCATCAAGTGGGACAAAAGGTAGCTGCATATTGTACATAAAAGTACTTGAATTTATACTTTTGCAAATGGGTGTTACAAACCCTGAGGTATTTTCAGGAACTGGGTGAAGTTTGATGGTTTGTTTGGGTTTTTTTGTTGTTGTTAAATCTCATTTTGGCATGAGTTAAGCAGTGTTATTCAAATTAATAATTTTGCTTTCCATTGTATGTGGGTGTAGAGGTGTTGGTTAGTTAAATGTACATCTTATTTTGACAAAATTTATTTTTATATTGCATTTTATAAACTGGACTTGTCAAAATGTGTAATTTTATGATGCATGATGGGGTTATTAAACACTGTAACAGCTGTTAAGTTAACATTTTAAAAACCTTTGCCTTGTGTCCTCTTGGGGTGGGTGCAGTGAAGGATAAGAGCTGCAGTGTTACATGAGAAAAAGGTGTTTGCTTTCTACTGCAGAATTAAGTTTTACTTGAACAACTCTAACTAGGCAACTTCAAGGGGTAGGATTTGGCATTCAAAGAATCAGATGAAAGATGCTGTTTGTTTCAAAAGGAACAGATTATGACTTACTGTTTGCTGCAGGGAGAAAGCATCCAACTCAACACTGCAGCAGCTAAATAACAATAATTGTATTTTGCATTGGAGAATAACTGCTGCTGCTGAACACTTCAACAGAGCTGGGACAGTTTCAGTAGTTAGTCCACTTTATTCAAATAAGTTTACAGTGCAAATGCCTTTGTGCCAATAATAATAATTTCATCTACACTACTTTTGTAAGCATATTAGACAAGTGAAATCAATTAGAAGCTCCATTTTTCCACCATAATCATAAAATTGTTTAAACTTGCCCTACACTTACCACTCAATATTTGGCAAACATACTAAAAGAGTTACCATAGAAGTTGCCTCCTAGAAAGAGCAAATTTGTTCTTGAAAAGAATTAGTTAACTTTCAACCTCAAAGTTTTGTTCTTTTGGTGAGGAACAAGGCGGGGGGAATTGCCACAACACAGTAGAGAAAGTATGATTTAAATAAATGTGTGTGGTGGAATGCAGAAATCAGGTAGCATGGCTTACACTTCCAGGAACTGAAGTGTTAGCACAGTAGTGCATTATGCTGAATATAATTGTTCTTTCAAATATATTACTTAATATTTAGCTAAATGTTACTTTTATTCAGAAGAAAGGTTGTGGCTAGGGGACAGAACAGATATTTTGTGCTTCAACAGCACAGGTGTACTGAATTTTTAAAAGTGCAGTAATAAGATAACCATGACTGATGGTTAAAAAAAGAAAGATAACTGATGATAATTTTGAATCTGCATTAAGCATTATGCAGAACATAACTCTATCCACCTGCAAATTAATAAGAAACAGTAACATATGCAGTGTAACTAAAGCAATATATGAACATTTTGGCTTTTAGCAAACATTTCTCCACTTTTGTACACTCAGACAGGTGTTGCAATTTAACTGAAGTCCCTGTTAGTAAGGACAAGAGGAGCCACAAGGGTCCAGAGATAAAGAACCAGACAGACCCAGCTGGAGGTTATCTTCATCCACACGGCTGGCCACTTGCTTGTCATTGTCTTAAAATCCGCATCAGGGCTTAAAAAAAAGAAGTAGTCAGTCAAGAGATACAGAAGGCACCTTCCACTATTCTTTGCTCTCTCGTATTAATCTGCAGTTAGGACAATGACTTGGGACACTGCAACACAAGAGCCTTTGTGGGAGGACTGTGGTGAAAGAACTAAACCAGCAATTTCTTGGTTGCGCATCTTGATGTGCTACTCCTACAGGAAATGTTTCAGTGAGCTATGAAACAGATTCCTGATGGGTGCTGCTCTGTACACAGGTGTTCTAATTTACACAATATAGCAGTACTGGAAAAAGCAGGTTACATGCTACAGTGATAGAGGAGATATCCAAGTGCTCCAAGGTCTAGGAAATCCCATCTCTGTTTAAGTGGCATGTATGGCTATCCCTGCACAACCTGCCTGAGCTGGAGACTCAGTGATATCAGGCTGGCCTCTGACAGTCAAACTGCCCAGGAGGCCACCTCAAGCCAACTTCCTATGTATCCTCCGTGCTGCCTCCATAGCTGAAGGATACCCACACTGTCTGCCCTTGAAGCTGTGAAGTATTCCATTAGGACTGCTGCTGCTGATCTTATTTATAGGTGTTGTAAATCTTATTCAGCAACACAAACTGAGAAGAGTCACCACTGTAGCCTGCTGGGCAGGAGTAGCCTGTAGGGTAGGAGTCTCCTGTCTGCCTAGAAACACTGTTTGGCACATAAAACCCACCACTTACTGTCTTTCTCTTACCTGTACCAGTTTGTGAGTGTCATCATGATGTAAAGAGAGGCAAGGAAAAGCATGAAGTGAAAGAAGGCATAGTTGTACTGAACACCATCCTTCTCGTTATCTATGACACGGCGCACTTCATCTGAAGCCCCACTGCCTGTTCCCACAGTCTCCTCCAGAATGGCACTGTCGCTCGCAGACAGCGTTAGCTTGTTCACTTGGCTGTTACTTGAAGAGCGAATACTGCAATGCAACCCAGAGACAGACATGGTTAAAAACTCCCTTTTCAGTTAGCTATGTGTGCCAGTAAAACAAGCTGACCAGCAAACAAGATGTTGTTTGCTAGTCCCAGACATTTTTTTAAAGCCCATCTGGAAACACAAAAAAGCTCCTCAGAGGATCTGTTTTCATCCAAGCTTTTGTTAACCTAATTAAAAATGTTCCTAGTCCAGGTCTCATAACACATTCTGTTCTATTAACTGAATTGGGCTAATAAAGCCTTTCTTCATCCACAAAACATAACATAGTTTTACTAGCTATGTGTGTGCTTGGGACTGAGACCTCAGCTGCAGATACATTTTTAACTAGATCTAGACTGAAACAAATAAAAGACAGACAAATCCCACCTGTTTGGCATTTCATAGCAGTACAGATCCTACCTGGAATACAAGAGGCAAAGGACAAAGATAACCAATCCAACCACACTCTGGGCATCCCACCACTGTAGGGACTTAGGCGGAGCTGGAGTAGCAGGTACAACAGTGGCATTGGCTGGAACAACAGTGGGTGCAGCTATCTGCGTAATGATGTTCAGCAAACTTGGGTTACAGTTCCGTTCTGAAAGGGATTTCAAAGCAGATTAAAGAGACACGAGCTTTCACAGTGTTTAGCTAAGAAAAGATGACAGGCTTGCAATTTTTCATTCCCTTTAACCACTGATCTCTTAAGTTTCCCAGAGGCAGCAATGGCATAGAATATTATTCCTTCCCATGAGCTAGGCAAGGGTATAATAAAAAAAAAAAATTTGAAGTGCCTTGACAGTTTTCTTTCCCCTCACAAACAGCCTGGTTTAGTTCTGGAAAGAAGCAATTTGATGGTTTTAGTAAAGTCAGCTTTGCTGCCTCAGTAGCTTTTACCTGGATAGATCAGCAGTCCCTGCACAGGGAACTGTAATAACTACAAGCCCCATCAACAGCTGCTGCTTTCATACCAAAAGATGTCACTCGAGACAGCCTGTTGCTTACCAGGCTCATTGGACATGGCTGACCAAGTGAGATACATGGTGTAGAGCGTGATCACAGAGGACTGGAGGAGGCCAGAGCGAGGATGATGTTCCTGTTCAAAGATGGGATAGCAAACCAAGGTCAAGAGGGCAAATTCTACATGCAGCTAGACAGTTTTACCCTACTGCCACAGATTCAACAATTATTAGCATGAAAATCTATTTTTTTTAGAATTGTGTTGAGCTTTGTGCTATGTTTAAAAGACCAGAATAAACTCCTTTGAGTAATGCAATTTATGCAGTAAGCAACTCAAACATTCAGGTCCAAATCCAGTTTTTCTATGCCCAAGACTGTCATGGGTTCTTGCTGAGTTAATCCCAACTTGCTTAATAGTTCTGTAGATAATAATCTAGCATGCGATTTGAGTAGTACCTGCTCAGAATTAAGTAAAATGCAAGCCTCCTCTCTCTTAGTAAACATGCTTACCCATCATTCCAAAGCCACAGTATTAAGCCAATAAATTCCGAGCTTATTTTGCTTTTCCCTAATGAGTTCCTCTGTTCTGACAGAATCTTTACCACTAAAACCAAGCCAGCAGTTCCCCACATGGAAACAACATCCAAAACAATGTTGGCTAAAAAAACCCACCACTCTTCAGGAAACGTCACCACAGAGCATTGGTTTCAGGGCAGGATGTTGTTTTTAAAGTGTTCTAGTTAGCACAGCCATGATAACCAAATTTTAAAGTTGTTCTGTGTGACTGAATGGGTGCTACATCTTTCTTACTTCCCTGCTTTGTGTATCGAAAGAGAATGAGAAAAATAATACCTGAACCTTTGGAAGGACAGAAACAATAGAGACAGCAATGCACACGATCAGGTTAATGCTGATGAAGAACTTGTTCTCAGTGCAGTCATCAGGCTTCGTGTAGAAAACATAGAAGAGCACAACAAAAACCAGTGACAAGGCATAGAATAAGCATGTACAGAACAGCAGAGCTGGAAAGAAAAAAACCAAAACTGTTACAATACAAACATGGTTTAACAGTACTTCTCAGATTTAACTCCTTAGATTTACAGCTACCACTGTAAAAAGACAGGCTCTCTTCTTCACTTGAGAGTCTGATTCAGAAAACTATACTAGCAGAATGCATTTTTATCAGGCATGGCTAAATTTCTGGTTTGGTTCCATGGCTAGTGTAGCTCAGAGGAAAGCCAATGCTGCCATCAGGAGACAGGCCCAGCCTCTCAGCAGCAGCTTAATTGGTTTAACTCGCATCCAGCCACACGGTCAAAATGAGAGCACTTTTTGCACACCTCCCATGGGCTATTTATAAGCCCTGAATTCCCCCTTCTAAGCTAGAGGCCACCTGCTTTCTATTTCCATTCTATGTTCTTTATAAGAAGCCACAAAATGCTGCTGCAGCATTCGTAGTGATGTGCAAAAAACCACAACAATTAGCACTTTGTGATTTAGCAGTCAGCTTGGGAGCACACGCCAAGGCAAGCTTTGTGTTTGCTGCAGCCACTATTCTTGACACAACCAAGTTCCTGAGGATCTCAGCAGGGGATGTGGCAAAGCAAAGCACTGAAGAAATCCAGATTACCAGCTCTACTCACCCTCCAGACTAGCCCAGCGCTGTTTATTATGACTGTTGGGTCTGCTTATCGTAAGCCTCAAATATTTTGTGTTTTATTAAATAAGAGGCAATATTGCAGCTATTAATTGTGCACTCCATACTGTGGAGTGTAATTCATAAATCACAGAATCACCGGGTTGGAAAAGACCCACTGGATCATTGAGTCCAACCATAATTCTAGCACTGTAAGTGATATTCAGCAGAGTACTGGCCAGCAGAAACAAATCATTTCCAGGTTAAGATGCCTACCTGCATACCAACATTTAGAATTCCCCTCATCCATTTTATCAACCCAGCTCTCATTCCACGAGTGAGCAAAGTCCACCAGAAGCACCAGCTGGATAAGAATGAAACAGGAGGCTCCAAGTATACCAATAAAAAACCAAGCTAGAAAGGGGAGCAAGAAAAACAAGGTCAGCATTATAATCTGTGTGCCACCTCAGTTAAAAAAAAAAAGTTCATAATTACCCTGCAGAAAAATAATGAAAAAATCTGAAACTATATTTAGAAATGCAGATGCTGTGCAGCATGCACCACTTTGGCCTCTATCCTGCAGAAATGTGCCTGAGCTGGTCAAGCTGACCTTGGGAATGTTCAGCCCAAGGTGTTCTCAGAAAATACGCCATATCTAACAAAAAGGAACTTTGTAAACTTTAGTACCATCCCACCACATTTCTTTGAGGATCAACAACCCTTTCAAGTTCCTGTGATGTGGCCAGATGGTAAAAGTTCCTCCCACGGATTCTTCAAGAGACTATAGGGCAGTATGAAGCACTTGTCAGTGTTCTGAGCTGCCTCAAATCTAAATGGTGTCAGAATACGCAGCCCAGCAGTGATCACACTATCGGGTACCAAATTATTAATACCTAATACCTCTGCACTTGAAAAGAGATTGCTTATGGCCATAATTTCAGCTGGTCACCAAAATACTGGGTGAACCAAGATATTCTAGAGAAGTAGGGTAGAAACTGTTCCTGCTACAGGGTTAACTTTCACTCTCATAACTACAGCCTGGTCAGTCTGGGAAAAGGGTTGAATTCATGAAATGGAATTCTGCAATGACATACTAACTGTACCTCTTGTGAAAGGCCCTTCAGGAATGTAAAACGCTCCAACCATGATAGCCACGACAGCAGCTATTTTGAAGAACCAGAACCTTTAAAAGAAAATAAAAGTTGAAAATATTGATCTTACTCTGTGCACAAGAGTCATGTTTCATATCATCTGCAAACAGCTTGCTGTACAGAGGCGAGTGCCTAACAGAGCTCCAAACTAAAACAGAAGCTGTAAAGTGGGATTACAGGTAAAGGTGTTCACCAAATCAAAAGGGTGAAGCAACAATCAATACATTGGAGACCTGGGCTGACAGTAACCTCAAAGTTCAATAAAGGCAAACAGACTATTGCACCTGGAGCAGAAAACCCTGTGTGACAGGACATAATGGGGTTGACTAGCTAGAAAGCTTTGCTGAGAAAGGACCTCCTGCTCCAACAAATGAGGCACAAGTCAGCAGCTCATCCTTGCAGGGAAGGAGGCTAACTGCAGTGTTCAGCTTGGAAAAGGGAGATCTAATTGCTGCCTTCAGCTGCCAAGGAGAAAGAAAGGAAACACAGTGGAAAAGCAGCCAGCTGGCTCACACACATACCCATTGTGTATCGAGGCTCTTGGATCACTGCTCGTTTTCACTTGTATCATGAGCAGGGACAGGAGGAAGAAGAACACTGCCATAGCAAAGCTGATTCGATAGACAGCTCTGTATCCAACAAATACATCGCAGCTGACAAAGCCATTCAAATGTGGTATCTGAGTATGAAGACCCTCATCACAAAATCCAGGTATCTGAGTAAAGACACAACATTGTTTATTTACCTCTGTATTAGCGGTCACATTACTTAAGTGCTCTAATAGCTGAGGCTGAGTCAGCTGTCTGCTAGGAGATACACAACAAAAGACCTTGTGCTCAGCCAGCCTGCCCAGACCCAATTACCACCGTTCTTTCCCCAGGTCCTCGCTAAGAGCATGCACGAAGATTAAGATACCACAGCAGCTGGTCTCCCATAATGCCTGCCCATCTCCAGGCCTGGGAGGCTAGAGACTCCAGGAGAATCCCTGAAAGGGCCTCCTGCCTATTTCCCCTTCAAAAGCAAGTAGCTAGCCTGGTACAAAGGCCTATTGGACCCCAAGGCGCCAAGATAAAAAAAACCAGATAGATAAGGAACAGCTGCCTGCTGAGGGAGGGGGGTTTCAAGAAA
>WAAB01008605.1:0-15302 GCA_013389865.1 Piaya cayana
TCTCCAATAAGGCAAAGTAAAGCTGTTTTTTCTCCTTCCTGGCTCATCATGCCAGTGAGCAGTGATGGGGCTCGGATAGAAAACTGCTAAAAAAACTTGGCTCAAAATATTCCAAAGCCCCAAGAGCGCATTTAGGATAACAGAAGGAGCACTGGGGTGGGGGGATATGTGAGCAGGTAAATGCTTGCAAGATCTTTTTTTTCATTGCAGATTCTTGCCCTCTTGCAGCAAATCTGAGGATGCAGCAACCTGCTGCAGGGTGGTGCTTTATAAAGTACTGGATGGTTTTGAAAAGCCAGGGTGAAGAATCTGAAAAAGTATATATTACAGTTCCAAAGGCTTTTTCTTTTTGCTGCTTGGTGCTAAGAACTATGGGTTTTTTTGCAGAGAAAGACACGCTGAGTGAATAAACAGCAATACAAGTGTTACATTTTAGTATTTTTCTCCATTACATGGGTTGCTGCATCCTCTAGCAGTTCAGCAGATGAATTTGAAGAGGGTGCTCCCATGAGATTCAGGGGAGATAATTCTTCTCAGATAGGTTTGCTTTTGCTGCCGTTATTATTTATATTCTGGCAAAGTATAGTGGCCTGGAGGCATCAGGATGGTGCAGGAAAAAGTTTTTATTCGCTATGAAAAAGAAATGATGTCCCCAAGGCTAAATCCTCCCATTAGATGGCAGCAGATGCAGCAGTTCCTGTAAACTGGGCAATATTTGTGCTGCAAAGAAAGATCAGGGAGTTTGGACAGGGCCCAGAAGAGGGATCAGCAGAAGAAAACCTTAGAATCATAGAATAACCAGGTTGGAAGAGACCCACCGGATCATCGAGTCCAAACATTCCCATCAATCACTAAACCATGTATGTCCCTCAGCGCCTCATCCACCCCGTCCCTTAAACACCTCCAGGGAAGGAGAACAGCAAGCAGAAAAGGAATGTCTCAGTCCACTGGACATCAGGTCTAGAAAAAGGATCGAGTTCATGCCTAAAGGTGTTGCATAAACCAAGTGTTACTCTGCTTCAGACCTCCCCTCCAAACTTGGGAATGAATTTTTCATTGACAGGTTGAGAAAAACGCCAGGAAGGCAATACAGTACGTTGGAAAACATGATCAGCACATTGCAGTAAAAAGCATCTTTCACCTTTGATAATTAATGATCCCAGCAAACGTTCCCACCCCAGACTCATAGAATCAGTAAACAATAGAATGGTTTAGGCTGGAAGGGACCTCAAAGCCCATCCCGTTCCACCCCAGCCATGGGCAGGGACACCTCCCACGGGATCAGGGGCTCCAAGCCCCATCCAACCTGCCCTTGAACCCCTCCAGGGATGGGGCAGCCACCACTGAAAGCTGGGGAGGGGCTGTTTACAAAGGCTTGTAGTGATAGGATGAGGGGCAATAGGTATAAACTGGAGAGGGGCAGATTTTGGCTAGAGATAAGGAGGAATTTCTTCACCATGAGAGTGCGGAGGCCCTGGCCCAGGTTGCCCAGAGCANCTGTCAACAGAATAGACTATGGAAGAACATTCCCTAGGTAACCCGTGTGTCAAGGTGCTCTGAACCACCTTCCTTTAGCTTTTAACTGTAAATGCTTCTATTTCAATGGTAAGGTGGGGTGGGGATGCCTGTGCAGGCTGCTGTTGGGGTCTCAGGGACATCAGGGGCTGCATTCTGGGTGCTGTTGTGGCCTCAGGGACACCATGGGGGCTGCATTGTGGATGATGACAGGGTTCTGGAGACACTGGAGTTGCTTTGGTCTCTGGTGGGTGCTGTGAGGACATGGCAGGGGGGCTGCATTGGAGATGCTGGTGGGGTCTCTGGGACACTGGGGGTCCTTTGGGCTCTCGCGGGTGCTGTGAGGACACAGTGGGGGCTTTACTGTGGATGCTCATAGGGTCTTGAGGACACTGTGTGCCTGTGTTCTGGATGCTGGTGGGGGTCTCATGGACTCTGGGGGTGTTTTATATTCCAGTGGGTGCTGTGAAGTCACGGAGGGGATGAGGGGTGTCTATGTTCTTCATACTGGTGGTGCTCTTGGTGACACTAGGGGCTGCATCTGGAGGCTGGTGGGGTCTTATGGACTCTGGGGGTGTTTTAGACTCCAGTAGGTGCTGTGCAGACACGAGGTGGGGGCTGCGTTGTGGATGATGACAGCGTCCTGGGGACATTGGGGTTGCTTTGGGCACTCGTGGGTGCTGTGAGGTTACAGGGGGGGCTGCATTGTGGATGCTGGTGGGGTCTCAGGGACAACAGGGAGCTGCTTTCTGGATGCTAGTGGGGGTCCTGGGGACACCAGGGGTGCTTTAGCCTCTCGTGGGTGCTGAGGTTACAGGGGGACTGCGTTCTGGAGGCTGTTGGGGCCTCAGGGTCCTCAGGAGGGTGCATATGGATGATGACAGGGTCCTGGGGACACTGGGGCTGCTCTGGGCTCTAGTGGGTGCTGTGAGGTTACAGGCGGGGTTGCATTATCGATGCTAGTGGGGGTCCCAGGGACTCCAGGGGTGCTTTAGGCTCTGCTGGGTGTTGTGAGGACACTGGGTGGCTGTGTTCTGGATGCTGATGGGGTCTCAATAACCCCGGGGGGGCTACTTTGTGGATGATGACAGGGTCCTGGGGACACGGGGGGTGTTTTGGGCTCTGGTGGGTGCTGTGAGGCTACGGGGGGGGCTGCACTGTGGATGCTGGTGGGGTCTCAAGGACAACAGGGGGCTGCATCCTGGAGGCTGGTGGGGCTCAGGGACACTGGAGGTGCTTTGGGCTCTCGTGGGTGCTTTGAGATCACAGGGGGAGGCTGCGTCCTGGATGCTGATGGGGTCCCAGGGCCACCAGGGGTGCTTTAGCCTCGTTCGAGTGCTCTGAGGACACTGGGGGAGGCTGCGCTCTGAATCCCGGCGGGGGCCTCAGGGACTTCGGGGCTGTTTCAGCCTCTCGCGGGTGCTGTGAGGACACGGAGAGAGCTGCACTGTGGATGCCGGTGGGGTCTTACGGACCCCGAGGGGCCTGCGCTCCAGCATCCCCATCCCCGGCCCAGCCCAGTGCCGGCCCGCGGCGGAACCGGAAGCGGAAGTGGCACCGGAAGCGGCGGGGCGGGCGGGGCCGCCTCCCTCGCGGGCGGAGCCGCAGCCGGGGCGGCGGAGCGGGGTGAGCCAGGGGGGCGCTGCCGGCCGAGCTCCGGGCACGGGGGTTAATCGCCCAGGGGCCGGGCTGGGGCTGCTCTGCCTCCGGGAGGAATAAAGGCGATGCCCTGGGTGGGGGGACATTACCGGGAGGGGGGGGTGATGGGGGTTCGAAGGGGTCCTGGGGGGGTCTGAAGGTGTTTATGGGCTCAGGGGGGTGCGGAGTGGGGGGTTTTAGGCGTTCCAGGGGCGTCCGTGGGTGCTGAGGGCTTCAGGCAGGACCTGGAGGGGGCTGAAGTTGGTCATAGGCTCAGGTGGGTGATGGGGTGGAGGTCTTAGAGGTCTGGGGGTGCTGGGGATTCAGGTGGTTGTTGGGGGCTCTGTGGGTAGTAGGAGGCGTTAGGCAGGGCTGTGGCGAGGCCTCAAGGTTTTCATGGGCTCATGTAGGTGATGGATGGAACGTCCAGGGGTTCTGAGAGTGCTGGGGGGTGTGAGGGTGCAGGGGGCTCAGGTGGTTGTTGGGGGCCCTGGGAATAATACAGGGTTTTATGCGGGGGCTGAGGGGGCCTCAAGGTGTTCGTGGGCTCAAGTGGGTAACGGGAGGGAGTTTTTAGGCTTTCCAGGGGGAGCCTGTGGGTGCTGAGGGCTTCAAGCAGGTCTTGGAGGCATCTGAAGGTGTTCGTGGGTTCAGGTGGGTGATGGAGAGGAGGTTTGATTGTTTTCAGGAGGGGTGTGAGGGTACTGGAGGTTCAGGTGGTTGTTGAGGGCTCTGTGAGTAATAGAGGATTTTATACAGGGGTTGGGGGGGCCTCAAGGTGTTCATGGACTCAGGTGGATGATGAGAGGGAGGTTTTAGCATTCCCAGGGAGATCTGAGGATGCTGAGGGCTCCAGGCAAGTCCTGGAGGGGTCTGAAGGTGTTCATGGGCTCAGGTGGGTGATGGAGTGGAGGTCTTAGACATACTGGGAGGTCTGGGGGTGCTAGGGATCCAGGTGGTTGTTGGGGGCTCCGTGGTTAATAGGGGGGGTTAGGCAGGGGCTGTGGTGGGGCCTCAAGGTGTTCGTGGGCTCAAGTGGGTGATGGAAGGAACATCTTATCATTCCCAGAGGTTCTGAGTGTGCTGGGAGGTGTGAGGATGCTGGAGATTCAGGTGTTTCTTTGGGCTCTGTGAGTAACGATGAGGGGGTTAGGCAGGGGATGCGGAGGAGTCTCGAGGTGTTCACAGGCTCACGTGGGTGCTGGGAGGGAGGTTTTAGTGTTCCCAGCGGGGTCTGAGGATGCTGAGGGCTTCAAGCAGGTCCTGGAGGTGTTCATGAGCTCAGGTGGGTGCTGGGGGAGAGGTCTTAGAGGTCCTGGGAGTACTGGGAGCATCGTGGGGTAGAGCCCTGAGCCGGGCAGGCAGCGCTGTTGGTGTTATAGCAGAAAATATGGGTTTATTTATATCACTGTGTCAGGTACCAGCAAGGTGAGCAAGCTTTCCCTTTGAGAGACTCCTCTGACAGTGATTTTCTCTCAATATTGACCCCTACGCAGGGCACAGGCAGCACAGTCGGGGTTAGAGCAGAGAGTGTGGGTTTACCCATATCGCTGTGTCAGGTTCGTTAGCGAGGCGAACGAGCTTTTAAAGACTTTTCTGACAGCGATTCTTTCTAAATACTGAGCTTTCCAAGTCCCACCACTCAGCTATTCCTTGGGTTTGTGGGTGGGACTGGATGCTTGGCTGGAAAACCAGCAGGCCGGGATCTCTTGTTGTCTAGGCTTGCGGCGAGGGTTGGTTTAGTCCTCCTTGGGTAGTGGAGCTCGTCAAAAATATCACTAACGTCTGGGTTCCCTCCGTGCAAAGCTGATCTCTGAGGGGCTGCTGTGACTCCTTCAGCGTGCGCATCTGATGGGTACATTAGCCTGCTGGGATCGCTTTGTCGGTGTATTGCGATAAGAAGGGAAGTAATGAGGTTTTTTTGATTGGTTTTAAGGCGTCATCTGTTCTCAAAGCAGTATGAGAACCTGCTGCCGTGTTTCCCGGCTGAGGACGTGGGTTACTGTTGATTTTGCCAGGGAGCAGCGTTGGTTTTGGTGGCTGTGACTCGCAGGGGTTGTCTACAGAGGGGTTGAATACAGATCCCCAGAACTGGGATCTTTTAAGGTCCCTTCCAACCCAGACCGTTCTCTGTTTCTATGATTTTATCGTAGCAGGGTGCTTCTGCTCTTTGGAAAGGGGGAAATTGCTGTGTTTGACAGCATTTCTGTAGGGATAATTGTTTCAAGTGGTTCTAAGCAGGAGAATCTTGCCAAATCTGCTGGAATTGAGCTCGGGAGAGCTTTACAGGTGAAAGCTTTGGCATACGAGGTCATGGGGAAACTAGATAACCTTTCAGACCATTTAGCACACTGGTTGCAGTGTCAAGGCAGCTAAAGTAATCATAAAAGCTGGGGGAAAAAAGGCATTTGTTATCCTGCAGATATCCTGGCCCTTGCTTGTTATATGGATCAAAGTATTACGTAAACGAAAGAGTTAGTGAAGCAATTTATTGTTTTTATAGAGCCAAGTGTGCACCAGGTGTTTTACAGACAAGAAGAAAAGGTCCCTGCCTTGGAGAGCTTAGGATCTGTCATGAGATATTATTGATGAAACCTGCTTTGGGGCAGCTTTGCCAGCCCGTGGGGCTGCTCAGGCGGTGAGATCTGGGACAAATATTTGCGTGGAACGCACGGAACGGCTGTAGAATAGGGCCAGGAGCTAATTAACCTGGTAATGTAGTGCAGCGTGTTCTCATCGCGTGCTTGGGGTTAGGTTTTAATTGGGTCTTTTACTCCTCTGAAGTTTCTGAGACTGTGGCTAGATGTTTGACTCTAATATTAATGTAACACCTGACATGAACTGCTTGAGTTGGATGTTGAGGCAGCTGCTGCCCAAACAAATAGGAGTTACTTTTCAGCCAGATCGTTTTCCTGATCTGATTCACCGTGTGACCACATAAACAAACGTGCAAGAGCAGAACAGGGAGCTGAGCCTGTGGGTAGAGGAGTGACTGCTGAAGCTGGTAGTCCTGTTGAAAAGTGGGTTCTCTTCTGAAATTACACCCTAACGCTGCAGAAAAAAAGATATTAAAAATGCCACTTCTTGAGTTCTGACTGCTTGCAGAAGCCCGTAGTTTAGGGGGAGAGCTGTCTGCCAGTTCTTTAGAAGCAAATAAAATTTCAAGTGTGGCTGCCTAACAAGAGAATCTTATTTTTCCCTCCGTACATACATATAGAGCTGATCTGTCATGTGGGAGCAGCCAGAACGAGTTACTTGATGCTTGTCAACTTGTTATTGAGCGAGCAAACCAGATTTGTGCTTTTGAGACGCAGGCTGCGCTGTAGGTGTGTGCAGAGAGGGCCTGGGTGAAGTTAGACAAATCTTGCAGTGCAGCGAGAGACTTTGCAGAGGGAGGTGGGTGAAGCAGCACGTGGGATCCAGGAGCTGATTCCTGCTGTCAGGCAGAACCTGGAGGGAAAGGGGACAGGGGCCTGATTCCCGTTGCCAGCTAAGAGCGGGATGTGCTGGTTGTGCTGCGTGTGTTTTCGTGTGTTGGTGTCCCCCCCCTTGTGCTTTCCAGGCCAATTCATCGCTCAACCGTGTCTCCAGAAAGACTTTTCAGTCGTCACACTTTGATCTAGGTTAGCGTTTTCCCAGCTCAGAAACAAGAGGCAAAGCAAGACCTCACAGCTGCTTTCTTTCCTCCAGCAGTGTTTTTTTTTCCAAGCCTAAATGCCTCTCTGACAGTGGGATTCTCACGTTGGCAACTATTTGCTTGTCCAGCAGTTTCTTTGCATCTTTTCTTTAGCCCATCTGCCGCTCTCTCAGTATCACGAGGCTCTGCTTTTGTGGCAGGCAGGGGGAGTGGTAGAGGAGCACATTTCTTTTTTTGGCATCTTAATGTCGATCGCTTATAGGTGTGTTCTTACAAGCTTCCTCGTCGAAATTTCACGGTGGGGAAATAATTTGCTGTCAGATGCCATTTATCATAGAATCATAGAATCACCAGGTTGGAAGAGACCCACCGGATCATCGAGTCCAACCATTCCTACCAAACACTAAACCATGTCCCTCAGGACCTCGTCTACTCGTGACTTAAACACCTCCAGGGAAGGCGAATCAACCACTTCCCTGGGCAGCATATTCCAGTGCCTAATGACCCTTTCCCTGAAAAACTTCCTCCTAATCTCTAGCCTAAATCTCCCCTGGCGGAGCTTGAGGCCATTCCCCCTCGTCCTGTCCCCTGTCACTTGGGAGAAGAGCCCAGCTCCCTCCTCTCCACAACCTCCCTTCAGGTAGTTGTAGAGAGCAATGAGGTCTCCCCTCAGCCTCCTCTCCTCCGTCTGGCGTTCACAATGCGATTCTGGCCGTGGTATTTGGTTCTGTGGCATTTCTGCATGCGAATGACCTGCAGGCAAACTTTCCAGGGAACACAGGAGCTTTTGTTGCCCGCAGAGCTTGCTGCTATCACGTTACTATTACTCAATTATCAGTTGGCCTGGACGTGGGGTTGCGAAAATTTAAACAAATTGTAAGCTGTTGAACTTTGCCCCACGCACGCTGCTTGTTGCTCTGTCCTGTTCTCGTCGCTGACAGGGGATTTGATGAAAACAAATCTACCCTAAAATAAGCGACTGAAATTATAGCGCAGGAGAAGCTTAGCTGGGCTGCTGGATGTGATGATCAGCTTTGTATCGCTGGCTCTTGTACTGGGTGAGCAATCGCTTTACGGGACGGATTCATTCGGAATAGATGAATAAATGGAGTTTCATTCATTTCTGGGAAGCTTTGTTCATTTACATAAGCTGCGAATCTCGGCTGCTTCTTCTCTTGTCAGGGAATTTCACGGCTTCTTTCAGTCCCGGGGAGATTGAACCCGCAGAGACTGTTAGGACCGCAGGGAAGCGCTGAGCCTGTGGCTGCAAACAGGTTTGCTTCGGGAAGCCTTCCTCCTTGCCTGGACGTTGCGATGCTCCTGTGATCTCTCCGCACGCGCTGGTGTTGAGCTGTATGACCGGAGTGTGTTTTCTGTTAATGAACTGAATCTCTCCACAGGGATTTTTCATCAGAGGCCATGGAGCTTTCGGCCAACGAGCTCAGCATTTATGACAAGCTATCGGAGACGATTGATCTGGTGAGGCAAACCGGCCACCAGTGTGGGATGTCGGAAAAAGCCATTGAGAAATTCATCAAGCAGCTCTTGGAAAGAAATGAACCTCAAAGAGAACCTCCGCGGTACCCTATCTTAGTAGCTCTCTACAAGGTAAGATGCCTTTTGTGTGTGTGCAGACCGTCTGAGGGTCGGAAGTTCTACTTTTGCACCTGAGCCTTTTATTTCCCGTTGCATTTTCTTGATGAATTTTCCCGAGTCCTTTATTTAGAAAGCTGTGAAATGTAGCTTCCTTCATCACTTGAAGCCTCGAGCAGCCTGATCCAGTGGGAGGTGTCCCTGCCCATGGGAGGAGGGTTGGAACTGGATGATCTTGAGGGTCCCTTCCAACCCAAACTATTCTATGATTCTACGATCACGCGTGCTGGTTTGAAAACAGAAGACTGAGATTTGAAATTGCTCCTGCATGTTGAAAGTTTAACATGTCAGCACCTTTTTCGCCTTAAATTAGTAAAAAGTGAGGCTTTTGGATTGATTCTTTAGGCAAAGATTCCCAATGTCAGCAATTTCATTGAAAATGTGAGGAAGGAGGGAGATCATTGACGTTTAGGGATGAATAATGAAGAGCTCCACCTTCTGTTTCTGATGCTGTCACGAGTTTCTATCTTTCTTTATTCTCTATCTAGTCTGTAAAATAAATCTCTTGCCATGATGCTTGATACAAAAAAATGAGACCCGTAATTAAATAACACTGTAAAAAGTCTTGCAAAGCAACTGAAAGGATGTTGTTATTAGGTTTGAAATGTTTCATACAGGGATGGAAATCTTGCCAATGGCAAATATTCAGTAATATTTCAGAGTCATAAAATCATCACAATGGTTTCTGTTTAGAAAAGAAAATCCAAGCTTTCTTCCTCATGTCCTATAAAAAGCTGTAAAAGGAGGCAGCGGAACAGGAATCTGGAAGCTTGAACTTTCAGCTTCTGTTCTTGGTTTTGCTGTCTATTCACTTTGACTTTGGCCGGGGAGAGAAACACGTCACGTCATCTCTTGAAGGCTTATTTGGGATTCTGCTCTGGAGGAGGGAGCGGGTGCCAACTCTGCCAGCGTTTCGAGGCTTGACGGATGTTTGCAAAAAGCCTTGAAAACCTTGTGTAAGAGGGATGGCAAAAGCACAAGCTTTTATTTGGTTAGGTGGGAGGAATCGGAAGCGGATGATCCTCATTGCTCTGACGCTGGATTATTTGCAGGGCTAAGATATAAGGGCAGAGTTGTGTGGCTTGAGTCTGAAGGCTGCTTAATTTGTCCTTGGGTGACCATAACGATCAAACTGAGTAAGAATTCTCTGTACATAACTAGCATTGCAACTGAACGCTGAGCCACAGCAAGCGTGTTGTTCTTGCAACACCCAGGCACAGCCCTTTGATACCAGCCAGAAGGTGTGTCCTGTTTGAGAGACATGTCAGCTCCCTGCAGTATAATTAATTATGTCTCTGTTGTCTCTCACAGGGCCTGCTTACGCTGGGACTGGTCCTGCTGACTGTTTACTTCGTGATCCAGCCATACAGCCCTCTGCCGCCTGAAGCTCCTCTCTCCAGAGCCCATGCCTGGGGCTCCCTCATCGGTCACATCCGCCTCCTCTCTCTGCCTATTGCCAAGAAGTACATGCTGGAGAGTAAGGAAATGCTTTCTCTGCCCTAACAAAAGCCTAGCAAGAAATACCACATAAAATATCAGCCACGTGAATCGTTTGAGTGTCTTCCTGAGCACTGAATAACAAACGTGTTACTGACCTGGCACCATGGTTTTCTCTTTTTGCTTAAAAATAGCATCCCAAATTCTAACTAGGGCGCTTTTCCTTCCATTCACTGGGGCTTAAGCACATTTTATCTCTAACGTCGCCATTTTGTTCTCACACATTTTCTATTCCTTGCTTTTAACACCTTGGGTTTTCTCTTCTGCAAGAGTTCCCTTTCCTCTCAGAGTCTCTGCAGCCTTGAGGATTGCACTGAGATAGCTGCGCTGGGTAAATGTCACCCTTTTTCCTGAGCAAGCAGGCAAAACCAGTTTATTAACCAAATCTTTATTTTTGAGCAAAGTGTAGAAACCTCAATTTGTGACCCTCCTTAAGGAAAAGTACCTTTTACCAACTGGAGTACTGGGGAGGGACTGTGGGCTTGAGAGCGAGGGTGTTTATAGCAGTTAACGTAATACTAAGGGCAACGTATGTGCATGAGGAAGCTAGATAAGCGGCTCCAAATGAGGTGGTCCCATCGCAGGAGGGGAACATAACAGATTTTCCGAGCCTGGCATAATAGAAATGGAAAAGTTTGAGTAGTTCTCATTCCCAGATAATCGTTTCCACTGATTCAGACTGGCACATGGGTGTAAGCATGACCTCTGCCTCTTTGATAAAACACAAAGGCTGTCAGGAGTGATAAAGCGGTGAATTATTTTTGAGCGAGGATGTGGCACAGTGTTGATCGTCTGTTGGTTCGCTATAAAAACAAACTCCGGTATCCATGCCCTCCACAGGTTTATATTTAGCTTCAGCAGTTCATTGTAGCAGGGTTGTCTGTTCTGGCTCTGACCTTCCTGCTGTAGCTAAAAAAAGGGTGGCCTGAAATGCCAGCGCCGTCGTTCTCTGTTTTCTCTGTGTGTCTCCCTCTCTTCCGCTGGCACATGGCATTGCTGTTGTCTGGGTTGGTACGGGTGGGACGGGGTATCCCTCATTGTCCCTTTCCTTCCTCAAACGCTGAAATCCCTCCCAGGGAGGGAAAAACAAAGGCGAGGAGATGGCTTTGATAACCACTTGACAAGAGCAGCCTGCTTATGTGCCTTAGACTTGGGTTTGCGCTCACCCCTTTGCTCTATATGGATAAGGAAACCAACGGGAGCTTTAATACTTGGGTTTGTTCAGTCGGACTCTTCAGAAAGTTGATAGGTTCTTCCTTCACATGCTGCAGGGCCCCCTTGGACAGGGAGCGTGCAGTTCCTAGGGGCAGGAGAAGCTTTCTAGGACAGAGGCTGCCTTGCTCTCTCCAGCTGTCTGAGAGGAGGTTGTGGAGAGGAGGGAGCTGGGCTCTTCTCCCAAGGGACAGGGGACAGGACGAGAGGGAATGACCTCAAGCTCCACCAGGGGAGGCTCAGGCTGGACGTGAGGAAAAAATTCTTCACAGAAAGCGTCATTGGGTACTGGCAGAGGCTGCCCAGGGAGGGGGTTGAGTGACCTTTTCTGGAGGGGTTTAAGGGACGGGTGGACGAGGTGCTGAGGGACATGAGTTAGTGATTGATGGGAATGGTTGGACTCGATGATCCTGGTGGGTCTCTTCCAACCTGGTGATTCTGTGATTCTTTGGAATTATGGGTGTCTTGCTTTGAAGGTAAGAGAAGGGGTGAATCTGGGCTACTGCTGAAGGGGTAGGAGATAGGGAATATCCAAATGGATATTTGGTTGGACTCGATGATCTGATGGGTCTCTTCCAACCTGGTGATTCTGTGATTCTGTGATTCAAAGGAGCAGGAGGGATGGATGGAGAGGAAGGATGTGAGGTTGTTTCAATGCATATAAAACTTCTCATGCCTCCATAAGTCCCGGAAATGTTCTGAAGCGATGAGCAATAGGGTGGGCAGCAAGCCAGCTCTGGGGAAAAGACGGTGAGGAGGGGATGCGGCAGTTCTCAAGCTGTTTTTCCAGCAGTATGAGGCTGTGGTGCATCCAAAGTGACTCCCAATTAACAGAGGTGCTACAAATGACTGGGGGAACTTTGATCCTGCCGCAGCGAAAGGAACTGGACTGGACCCTGAGTATTTGAATGTGAGAGTGCAGCACCCAGCCTGAACCTTGGCTGAGTTCCTTTGGGAATCCCTCATGTCCTGGCTTCCTGACAGGCAGCTGTGGCCCCTGGGGCTGTCCCAGCAGCGCTGGTGTCACCTTCGTGGCTTGCTGCTGACTGGGCTGCGGTAAAGCCATCCAAGAGGGATCTGAAGAGGGAGTTTGATGTGGTCTCCCAAGCTGTTTCAGCCCTGCCTTGTGCATGATGTAAAGTTTTGCCCTTAATTTTGGATTTGTGGTCTGCTGAAGGGAAGGGGTAGAGATAAAGGAAAGTTGGGCAGGGGCTATTTATCACGGAGTGCAGGGATAGGATGAGGGGGAGTGGTTTTCAGATTTTTGAGGAGAATGAGATGAGATCTGAGGAAGAAACGTTTTCCTGTGAAGGCGAGGAGGCCCTGGAACCGGTTGCCCAGAGCAGTGGTGGCTGCCCCATCCCTGGAGGGGTTCAAGGCCAGGTTGGATGGGGCTTGGAGCCCCTGATGCAGTGGGAGGTGTCCCTGCCCATGGCAGGAGGGTGGGACTGGGTGGGCTTTGAGGTCCCTTCCAACCCAAACCATTCCATGGTTCTATGATACAAATTGCTGTCCTGTTTGCCAATGTGAGCTCAAGGCTGGGGTGTCCTGCAAGCAGGTCTGGTGTTCTCTGGTGCGTGCGGGCCTAGAAGATGGCATCATCCATGGAGTTTAAGCAGCAGAGAAAACCCTAACCAAGGGACTCCA
The DNA here is from genome assembly GCA_013389865.1 of Piaya cayana. NCBI lineage: Eukaryota > Metazoa > Chordata > Aves > Cuculiformes > Coccyzidae > Piaya > Piaya cayana. The sequence continues at coordinate 12,800 of WAAB01008605.1, forward strand.
TGTACAGACTCCTTTTCTCTCTGTAGATCCTGGTAGATGAAAATTTTGAGGGGGTTGAGGATGAAACTTGGAGCTCTCTGTGCTCGGGCACCGGTTCAAACCCAGCTCGGGCTGTTCTTGTTGAAAGCCACCTGTTAGTAGTTTGGAGGCTGCCTTGGCCCACCGGCAGTGCTGGCAGCCTTCCCTCATCCACGCCGCCAAACTTGGTGCAGACAGAGCCCGGCCGGGGCCAGGGTGGGTGCATGGGTGGTCCAGTTTGCTTCCTCTGAGCAGCCTGCCTGCGTGAGGATGCGGTCTGAGGCTACGCTGTTCCTCCTGAGCCTGCTTAGGGAGTTGTGGGCTTGGGGCAGCTTTCCTGTCTCCAGGATTGCAGGTTGGAGCCCAGTCTCCTGGTGGATGTGGGCTGAGCAGCCAGGTTTGTGTTGTAGAACAAAGGGAGCTCAGGTGCCTGGTTTCTCCTGAGAGCCAGACCCCCATCTTAGAGTGATGCTGAGGCTTGGGGAGGAGCAGGGGTGCAGGATACTGCTCCCTTTGATTTGGTGTGACCCGCCTTCACCCTCACCTTCCTCTTTGTCCCTTCCACCCCAAGAACCATGCTGTAGGTGACAAGGGCTGCCTGTTAATGGCTGTGGGTGGACCTTGAAGCGGCTGAGGTGAGGAGCAGTGTCCGCAGAGCTCTATTGCATTAAGTTTGTAGGATTAGGTCCAAAGTAAATTTCCTTTTTGCCTGTCTCTCTGCTCTGTTGTTTGCCGGCTTTCTCCCCCGGATCAATTCCCACATTAAAACTGATGTTCCCACTCTTTGTTTCTTCCAAGCTGCTTCTTAGACCCTTGGGTTTGGTGTCCGTGCCTCTTTTTCAGCTGTTTTCCCAGGGCTAGGAACCAGGGTCTCTTCAGTTGGGGAGAAGTTCTGTGGAAATGTGGTTTGCATTTGCTCTTCCTGAGCTTGTGTTTATGCAGGGCTTGTGAAAGCCCCAGCGCTGGGTCACGCTGCCTGCTCCGGGCTGGGGGAAACGCCTCTCACCACCGCTGCCTGCAGCTCTCGGCCAGGCAGGTCAGTGCTTGCTGTAGCCCCAGGGAGGCGATGGGTTTGCAGTTCTCTGGGCTCTACCTGCTTTTTTTAGTGGGCATGTGGTCTAACTCAAGGGCTTGTAGCGTGGTTTGAGGGAGAAAGTAAGGCCTGTGTAAGCTGAATCGGTTTATCTTCTCTGACATAGGCTGGGATGGACAAGTCCTCAGCAGAGCAAGTCACTCGGTGCTGATCAGGCACTCATCCAACAACGTGACAATTTGCACGTTGTACTGATAAACAGGGGTTTGTAATGACCTCAGAGAACTTTGCTTCTAATGATGAGGCCCGATCCTGACTGCCTGCATCCTGCACAGTTGAAAATCAACTTGTTCAGTATCTACTGGGCACCTAAAACCAGTCACAAGCCCACGTGTAGCCTGGAAGAGGGATCCTGTTACCTCCAGCTTGGAGAAGACTCCTCATGTTAAATACTCCTTTTTGCCCAGACCAGTAGGGCTAAAATCATGTTTGTGGGGTTTATACATAATCTGCTTTAGAGAAAGGAACTAGGAGCTGGTTTTAAGCAGCCCTTGTCCCTGCCAGGTGCCAGAGCTGTTTGTGGGGACGGGTCACAGCAGGCTGGGTTAGTGGGAGAAGAGGGCAGCCTCTGGCTCTTGGCTGGCCACCTTCAACTGAGCTGGAGCCTTGCCTTGGTGCCTGGCCAGGGCCTGGCTTCTTCTGCTCTTAACCCTTTGCAGGCAGCCCACAAAGGGCCAGCTGCATTTCTCTCTGTTCCACACACTTCTCTCTTCCTCTCTTNCAGCAGGCTGGGTTAGTGGGAGAAGAGGGCAGCCTTTGGCTCTTGGCTGGCCACCTTCAACTGGAGCCTTGCCTTGGTGCCTGGCCAGGGCCTGGCTTCTTCTGCTCTTAACCCTTTGCAGGCAGCCCACAAAGGGCCAGCTGCATTTCTCTCTGTTCCACACACTTCTCTCTTCCTCTCTTATTGTAGCCCCAAAGTGGTTTTTTTATCCTTGATGCAGCTCTGCGCAGAAAGGGAGCATCCAGTGCACCTGCCTTACACTAGGGTGGACCTTTTGCTTCTCGTGTGCAATGTGAGCTGAGCACCCAGGTATTCAGGAGCCTTTCCCCATGGCTTTTACTGCCCTGACCCACTGGATTTGATGATGCAGGAGCCCCAGAAACATGGGCCAGCTCTGAAAGGAAAGTTTGCACAATAAGGCTGCTTAGGAGGTAAAGCAGGGTCTGATGTTCAGTGTTCAGCTCTGGGCCCCTCAGCACAAGAAGGATGTTGAGGCTCTGGAGCGAGTCCAGAGAAGATCAATGAAGCTGGTGAAGGGGCTGGAGAACAGGCCTGATGAGGAACGGCTGAGAGAGCTGGGGGTGTTTATCCTGGAGAAGAGGAGGCTGAGGGGAGACCTCCTTGCTCTCTGCAACTCCCTGAAAGGAGGTTGTGGAGAGGAGGGAGCTGGG
>WAAB01008606.1:0-26303 GCA_013389865.1 Piaya cayana
TTCCAAGCTGGTGATTCTATCATCCCCCGTGTTGGAGTGCTGTCACCCGTTGCTGTGGTGCTGCTGCAGAGGTTGCATCCATGTCTGTGAGTTAGAACCAGNCATTCCCCATGTTGGAGTGCTGTCACGTCCATGTCTGTGAGTTAGAACCAGTTATTTTAGTGTTTTTACTGTCAGACAGACTGATGCAGGAAGAATGTATTTATATGCTTTTAGTTTATCCTATTGCATGTTGCTCCTTCCAAACAAGGCACACTGAACATGCCCTGTCCTTCAACAGGGAGCACCAGTCAGGTTTTTGTAATTTCTGAATCCTCTTGGACACGAGTCACTTCAAAGAAACCCCCAACAAAACCGCTGCAACTCTACTGCAGCAGTAAAATGGTGAATTGAGATGCTGCACTACCGAAGTATTTGGAATAACAAGGGATTATCCTTTAATTTCTTGAATTGAGGAAGAACTAAACGTTTTTCTTTCTGTGCAAGCTCTCTATTCCACCTGGGATGATAATTGCTGGGATTGGGCTTTCAATGCTGGAGATTTGTTTTCCAAACCTGACCACAGTACTGGAGGCATCAGCAGAGGTGGGACTGCAGAGTCCTGGGAATGCAGGTGGGACCTGCTCTTGCTGCTGGTCAGGAAGTCAGGAGGAGGGTCTGGACTCTTTTGGCTGGTTGTTCCCATAAACTGGAAATGCTGGGGAGCTTCTCAGGCAGGGATTTACATGTTTTGTTTTTTCCTGTTGAACTCTCACATCACCAAGATGCACGGTGTGAACTTGGGGCAGTTTCAAAGAGTGAGGAATGGCCGATTTAGTGAGCAGCCATTGATAAAAAGTGAGGCTACTTCTAATTTCTTGTACCCTGAGTATTTCAAGAATCTTTCATCCTTAAAGGCATTCTGGCTCGTTGTAGGAATTAAGCACTGTGAGTTAAAATAACAAATCTGCACTCTGCTTTGCTGGGTTTTAAATCAAAATGGCATTCTTCTTTTTTCATGAGCCCATAATCCTTTCTTTTCTACAGTTTGATGCTGGCTAGCTCTTGCTTCCTGAGTCAGAACCATTAGATATCAAAACTGTAATTGCTCTCTCTATGAGTGCTCCTTTGTAGCCCAGCCCTTTCATGTTTGGAGGCTGCAGCACTTTTTTTCCTTTAAAAATATTCTATTAACTTCTTCTGAATTGTGTATCCTAGCCTCTGCAGGCGAGAGGTCAACGCCTTGTTGGGATACAGCAGAGCAGCAGAGGTTCCTGGTTAGGATTTGCTTTCTGGTGTGGCAATTCATCTGGAAATAGTGAAACCCAGAGACAGGCGAGCGTAATTATCTCATCGGTGAGAGTTGGAAGTTAATTAATCTCTACTTCCCCACATGGCATCCAAAGTAGAAACTGTTTAGGGTGAGGAGGACAATAACAATGGCTTCTCTCGCTCTTGCCTCTTGATCAGAGAGTTGGAATACACAGATGTTAGACTACATCCCTCGTGTTCATTGGTGTGGTGCAGGAGCATCACTTTGCCTCGTTCCACATCTCCATATGTGGAGGTGTCTGGTTTCTATGGACAGGTGGTTTAAAACCCCACGGCGTTTTTTTTTTTTCCTGGCTTCTTTCCATTCCATATCTGTAATTAAAAGCACCGCAGAGACCTGCAGAGCTTCCCCTTGTCCATCTCTCTCTCCCCTGGGAGTGGCAGTCCCGCTAGGAGGAGAGGAAGAAGAGAGAGGGCTCTAGGGAGTTTGGCTGACCACTTCTGGAGACCAGGAATTTCTGCTCTCTTTCTGAACTGTAGGATTCTAAAGGCTCAATCCACAGACATTTCCTTTTGTAATACAGTCCCGCTGTCTCCAGTCTGCCAGAATCCTGAGCGTCTGGTGGTTTCCATGGAGAACGATATTTCTTACAGCGCCCAGCTATTTTTGCAGACTGTTTTGTAATGTATTTGAACTCACAGTCTTGTGCCGTTGCTGTTCTGCTCCCTGAGCAGTGCAGGGAGGTGCTACCTATTTCCCGGGAAGCTCTGAGGAATGAGCAGTCTAAGGGACCGTGTTCCCCTTGGTTTTGGGGGACAAGACACTGTCCTTGTGCTGTCCCCCGTTTTATTGTTTTGAAGGAGAGGCTCCTTCTCCTTTGTACCACCCAAAGGATGCTGTGGGGGCCCAAAGGAGTAGGGCTTGGGAAGGGGAATCTCGCTGCTGTTGGACGGCCATTCTAAATTTTACGTGGACCAAGTTTTAGCTGACAGCCAGCCTTTCTCCAGTTTAGTCATATAGAAAGTTTTGTCTAGCAAATGACATTTCTTCTTCCTTAATTGTCAAATTGGATCTAAAATCACATTGCTGGTGCCCAGCCCCTTCGCTGCTGGTTTTGTGAGGCTACAGGAAGAGAAGCCTCAGGAAGACGTGCCGAGACCGCGTACTCCTGGAACTTAGCTATTGATTTAGTGTTGTCCACTACAAGTTTAATTACTGGGCGAGAAATACTTTTGTCAAGTGGAGCCAAAATCTAGGATTTAAGCCAAAGTAAATTAACAGTTTTCAGAAAACCTGGAGTCCCAACGCCAAGAATTTCAAGGCTTTTAGGCATCTCTCTGTTACTGGCAGGCATCTCGTGATGTCATGTGGTAGCACAAATGGACACCAAAAAGCTGAAGTCAGTGTTGTGCCAGCTGAGCAGGGAAGATTAAAACTGATTTAATTTAGAGAGGCCAAACTGGAAATAACGATTATACACGGAATGGTGGGGTTATTCCATAAGCCATATCCGGTTTTTTTCCCCTCTAGTGGCAGATTGCCAGGCTTCCTTCTTGGTTTCCTAAATTTGCACTCTGGTTTTCCTGTCTTTATTTTTGGGGCAGAGGGATGGCTTATGGTGAAGTTGGGCTTGACTGATGATGCTTCCAGAAGTGGAGAATGGAAGATTTGCTCTGTTTCCACCCCCCACTCCCCCTTTTTTAATGTAAATTGCTGTACTACTCAGTCCAAACATTGGGTTTTGCATAAAATAATCAGCATTCAAGAGCTAAGCAGGCGAGTCCTACTGTTTGAGGGAGGAAGGCTGGCATGCGCATTTAGTTTTGAAGGAGATCAATGGTCCTGAATTTTCCAGGAAAGCTGAGGAGGGGCTCTTGATCAGAGAGTCCAGGGACAGGTCAGGGGGAATGGTTTTGAGCTGCAAGAGGGGAGATTGAGATGAGATCTTAGGGAGAAATATGGGGAGGTCCTGGCCCAGGCTGCCCAGGGAAGCTGTGGCTGCCTCATCCCTGGAGGTGTTCAAGGCCAGGTTGGATGGGGCTTGGAGCCCCTGATCCAGTGGGAGGTGTCCCTGCCCATGGCAGGGGTGGAACTGGATGGGCTTTGAGATCTATTCTGACCCAAACCATTCTATGATTCCATAATTCTATGCAAGTGGCTGTGTGCGCCAGTGTATTTTTACACCAAATAACATGGAAGCTGCTGCTGCTGCAGGAGTTTGGGTTTAGCTGTGACAGGATCCACAGAGAGAGAAGGGGAATTATGTGTTAGGACCAGTGTGACTGACTGAATTCCTTGTTGTGATGTTTACTGTGGGTGTCGATGTTATATAAATGCAAACAACACATTCATGAATTATTTTGGGTTGCTAGTAGGTTTCTGAAGAAAATAATTTGTAATGAGCTTTATTTATGCACTGGAAATAAAGATGGGATTAGGAGAATATTGAACTGTAAATGCACTGGTGATTTTTGGCTTTTGTACATAGCACAGAGAATCTCATCATTTATCTCCGATTGGATCTTGAATATGCAGAGCTGGCTGTGCTTTTCATGCAGCAGCTATTTCAGATTGCAGCAGGCTGGCCTTGCGTCTGTACGGCGTGCTCGTTGCAGAGTAGGCAGCGCTACTCCATGGGCCTCTCCCTGTGGTCCTGCTGCTGGCTCTGAAGCTTTGCCATGCTTTGTTAGTGCACTGTGACCCAGATAGTTCCTCCTCTGCCTGATACTCTGGTCGCATGGCCTTATTTTCTTCTTCTGCTGGTGAGGGCACACACATGGTTTTATACTCTGGCTTCTCCAGGGTTGAGGAGGAGAACCAGCATGTGTAGAGGCTGAGCTGCAGAAGGGACCCAGACAGGAGCTGCTCAGGCATCTTCATCATGAGGAGAACACACCATGCCTGGAGGGTTTGTTTTCCAGATCTCCTGCTGGGATGAGAGCGCTGCGCAGATCCAGCGATGACTTGCCAAGGCCACGTTGAGTCTTTCCCTTGCCGTGTCATTTTAAAGATGCGTTTTTTAGACAGACTGAGAAGCTCGTCTGTGGTGAGCTGGAGTATCAAGGACAGCCCTGATGTGTGTGATTCACCATTGGAAGAAACTGAAAATATGCTTTAGCGCATGTGCAATAACTCATGCACCTACATGTTGTGTGTGGCTAGTGGCCACGTGGGGCAGGGACTGATGTACCAAAATCTTTACTTATGTTTAGAGGTCCCCATAGTCATGAGCTGGGTTTTGCTGCAAAGGAGGGAGACACCAGATCATCTTTGGAGACGTGTTAGTTTAGGAAATTTGCTCTTTCCTCTTGCCTTTTAGCAAGATTGTTGAACATCCATTGGCTATTAGTGTATCGGTGCCATCCTGTGCACAGCATTGAGAGCACTTGGAGCCACAGTCTCAGTTTCACACAGATGCAGACAGCAAATATTTTTTCTTAGCAATTACAGGCTTGTATACTTAAAACAAATGTAGTTAGGTTTTTCATTTGCCTGTTGATATGTGCCGTGTATGCTAGTTTTGGAAGCACTAGGGTCAGTGGCAGCTGTGTGTTGTGGGCTGACCTGTTGTGTTGCTAGCCATGATCTGAACCATTTGGGTTCTCATAAATCAGGTTCACTGATGCGCTTTCCTTACAGTTACTGAGTCTGGAAAGCAGCTTCATGAACTCTACCCATCCCCTTGACCACTGAATAGCGGGTGTTTTGAATAGCTCCAATTTAGGAGGTTGGGGTTTTGTTTCTCCTGGCTGGTGTCATCTTCTCAGTTCCAGTGTCACCAGTACCATTCTCAGAGCAGCATGGACATTGTTGTTGGGTTTGGGCTTTTTTTTTTTTTTTTTTTTTTTTTTTTTGAGCTAATTCTTTAGCTTGAAGGTCTGCTTCATCTTATTTATCTCTTGGATTTTGCAAAACAGCTTGACCCCGTCGTAGGACTGCCTGGAACTCTGCTTCCACTTTAATTGAGTCACCTTGAAAGGGGACTGCCAAAAACAAAGGCAGGATCCAGCCACACGGATCAGCTTACACCAAACCAGCATTGTTGCCTGCAAATATCTCTTGCAGTGAGAGAAGCTTGAAACCTGCAGGGTGTCTTTTTATGAAGAAAAGCAAAATATATACTTATTTGTATGCATAGACCACCTAGGGGAGTTCCTTTTGAATTTTACACTGTTTTAAACACTCATTGATGTGAGCGCTCATTGCAGCAGCAAGGACAAATGCGATGCACGGTAGCTGAAGGGCCATTTTCATCTGGAGGTGCGCAGGAGCAGAGTAAACAAGATTCATTAGGATAAGAGGAAGGAGGAAAAACTGCAGGGACATGTCACCAGCTAGAGCAGCAGCAGGTCCGAGGGCCTCAGACATCAGGACAGACGACAAGTCTGCTTCTGTGAGATGCTTCCTGAGCTGTGTGGAATAGAGGCTGTATGCAGGGGTGAGCGTGAGTTTGTAAGTATTTGTGTGTTTCTTTAGTAGATCAGTATTTGGTAGCTTCTCTTTGTCCTTGTGCCTCTCCTTGATGTCCAGCTCGAGGATGTTCCTCACTGATCTTTCACACACAACTAGGCAGGCAGGACCAGGCAGTTGCCCACCTGCAGCATCACGCTGGGCTGACTTTTGGGGTGGAGGAATTGCAGTTTCTTTGTGATGTTTGCAAGAACCCCAGAAACGTGATCAGAAAGGAGGACAATATGTAAATCTGGACTCTGATATGTTTTATTGCAGAGAATGTATGTATGTTAGAGCTTTTGGGCAAAATTCCATGTTTCAGATTATGCAGTGTAATTGTGTTGCGGGCATCTCACAGAAATGGAACAGAGCTACAAGGATTTCTGAAGAAGAGGGATGCAGTTTAACTTCTAGAAACAAGATGGGAAGTACCTGTGCTCCTTTTCGTACTTAGCAGATCCTTAGACCACTGAATTTTATTTTCTTGGTGCTAGAGCAGCAGAATGTAAAACTTGGGTAGAACTTTGGATCTCAGAGACTGCAGGATTTCTGTGCCCAGCATGCTGAATTGGGGCCGGCTCCAGAATGGATTATAACAAGCATTTTAGACTCGAGCAGTAGCTCAAAGTTAATTTGATATATTCAAAAGCAGCAGGAGGAAATGTTAGTGCAGCAAATTATGACCACTAATGCGGTCTTAAAAGGTCACTGTATCCCACCCCAATCTGACAGCCCCACTGAACAGCATGGCCAGGACACATGAACAGTCTCTCAAAAACAACTGGATAAGAGTGGGAGGCTGCTGAATGCCCTCCCTGGCCAGGTGTTCATATTGAGAACTGTATTCTCTTCCAATGTAGATTCCTGCTAACCAGTTCAAGAGGCATCCCCAGGTGGATGCCTTCCTCGCTTACACCCTCCCCTCCTCTCTTAGTAGGTCATCCGGAGTCTCAGATTTAAAATACTTTGATTCTTCTTAGAACTGGTTGAGAGCAGCGCTGCTGTGGTGTGGAGTAGTTTTGCTTCTATGCTGAGGGGCAAGGCTGGTGGGCTGGATAGAACTTTATATTAGGTACCAGTTGGCATTGGCATCACTTGCTTCCAGGCATTATCCTTCTCCCAGTCCATGCCCGTTCTCAGGGTTCTTGTAGGGATGATGATCCTGCACCATGTAGCAGGTGTAGCCAGAGCAGGTCCTGGGACTGCATTCCTTGCCCAGATGTTGTCTAAAAAGGTGCTTCTAGGAGGAGAGGGAGACCTCATGGGTAGCATCTGTTCATTCAGGTACCTGCTGGCATCCCAGGATGGGAAATGGGGTCCTAGGATGGGAAATGGGATCCTGGGATGGGAAATAGCATACCTGGCTGGGACATGCAGCAATGCCAGATGTGCTGTGGCAAGGATGGGCTGCTCTCCTGGCTATCTTGTGAATGCTTAAGACAAGGGTTCTTTGAATTGTTGTGAAAGGTTTGATTTTTGTCGTTGTTGGTTTTTTTAATGGCCTCAGTCACCGCAGTTTGTAAAATTGATTCCTTTCTGCCTTTTCTGGGAAGGTACCATTACACCTGAATAGACCTTTGGAATTCAGCTCCGTTGAAAATAATGGAATTAGTCTGGGTTGTTGTTCCCGTTAAGGAAATCAATCTTGTTTTGAAAACCCTGTTGCTTTTGAGAGGAGCAGAACCTGACGGAAGACTCTGCCTTTCTGCTGAGCAGAATTCCCCTGGAGACATCTGCTCCTGGTGGGCTCCTTTGAAGTTGGCTTTCATTTTGGGGGAGATGTAGGGATTGGGGTGATTTTGGAACTGGCATTTCCTCGAGTAGTTTTATGCTGTTGCTTGTGGTTTTGATGCCAGTCTCTTTCCGCTCTTCCTTTATCTTTTATGACACTTAGGTCAGGTCATGGTTAAGTGCTTGACGGGTTGGTAGCGATGTCCTCCCTGAGCCTCACGGAATTTCTTTTCCTCCACCAGAACTGCTCCTCTCTGTCCTCTTAGAAGAGCTTATTACTGCTGTTTGGTCTCCGATGGCCTTTTTCCAGAGCTTCTGACCCTTTTAGAGCCAATTCCTTGCTTTGAGTTGTTGGACACTGAGTCGTTGGGATGAGTTGTTGGCTGGAGGCTGAGGAGCCACAGGTTTCTTCTTGATGATCCTGAGTAGTGCAATGTTGTATTGGCCATTTCGCTTTTTTATTTCCCTGTCTGTTCTGCTATATTTTTATATATTAAATATACGTATAGAAAATAAACAAGGAAGTTTCTGTAGAAAATAAATCATTGTTGGGAGAGGGCAGAATGACACTAAATTGGCAGCTTTGCCAAAGGTAAGATGCCTTTGATTGATTAGTTGTCAAAGAAATGTAATGTACTAAATGTGATGAAGATTAAGGATGTTAAGATGGTTAAAATTCAAGTTGCGTAAGTGTTCAGTGTTGAGTTTAGAGCCTCTTCCAGAATTTTAATTTTGCAAAATGCAAAGTGTGTGTTTTATGCTCTCTTCCTTGGGAGCCCTCTGGATGTTTTGGAAAATTGGAGTCCTTAAAAAAAGAAACAACAAACAAAACACAGTCTGATAAGTATTCAGTATTCACAGGTTGTGAATTAGGTAGAGACATGACGTTTTTGTGATTAATAGTGAGCTTCTGAGGTGCATTAGACACTATTTACAGGAACTGAGCACCAGAAATAATAGCAGCATTATCCTGCACCTCCTAATTACTCTCAGGGTCCATTTTTACAGTGTATCTAATGTTCAGGAAATAATAGCGGAGTATATTTCGGCAAATGATTACTTAGGTATTTAGATACGAGTGCAGCAGGAGTAAGCATCAAACCAAATGCTGCCTTTGGAGGTGACTAGGAATTATTTTAATTTTTTTTTTTTTACTGTTTATTTTGTAACCACACCCTCCTCTCCTACTGTGCATTCCTCCTTTTTCCTAGGAGGCAGGAGATCACGGAAACAAATCCATGGGCTTTGTATGGGTCCTTGTTGGAGCCCTGCTCAGTGCTCTGCATAAGTGACCCTAGGGAGCCTTTCACTGCTCTTATCTCCCAATCAGGGGTTGCCTGCTTTGGATGGAGCAGCCAGCCCCTCAGCTTCCCCTCTTTCCAACTGCTAATAAATCCTAGTTTACTTAACAAAGCCGAACAGAAAGAAGCCTGCAGACAATGGAGAGGTTGCTTGGTCCCCTCTGAGGTCCTGCCCCTGTGCATACTGCAGAAGCCATCCAATTCCCTTCTCCAGAACACCAGCACCCTCTCTACTTGGCCAGGGTGATGTGTGGTTGATAAACAGACACCACCAGCTGCTCCCTTCCCTCACTTGAGACTTGGGACGTCCTCTCGTTCTATGATTCTGAGTCGGAAGGGACACACAAGGAATATCGAGTCCAACTCCTGTCCCTGCACAGGGCACCCCAACATTCACATCATGGGGCTGAGGACATTGACCAGATGCTGCTGCAGTATTGTCAGGCTCAGTGCTGTGACTGCTTCCCTGGGAGCTCTTCCAGGGCTCCACCACCCTCTGCGGGAAGAACCTTTTCCTAATGCACAACCTGACCCTCCCCTGACACATCTTCCTGCCATTCCCTCTGGTCCTACCATTGGTAGGAAAGCTGGGGAAGGGCTCTGGATCAGGGAGGGCTGGGATAGGATGAGGAGGAATGGTTTTAAGGTGGAGAGGGGAGATTTAGATGAGATCTTGAAGAGATTGAGATGGGATCTTAGGAAGAAATATTTTCCTGTGAGGGATGGGAGGTCCTGGCTGGATTGCCCAGAGCAGTGGTGGCTGCCCCATCCCTGGAGGTGTTCAAGGCCAGGTTGGATGGGGCTTGGAGCACCAGATGCAATGGGAGGTGTCCCTGCCCATGGCAGGGAGTGGAAGTGGATGGGCTTTGAGGTCCCTTCCAACACAAACCATTCCATGATTCTGTGATTATTTGTCGACTTTCTTTTGCGTTTTGCCTTTAAAGTGTTTTGGATGTTTATCATCACTTTTGGTTGTTCGCTGGATCCCAGTGAACACCAGACCCTTCCATGCCCCCCAGGATGCTCTCTCCACGTGCTCAGCCGTAGCCAGGGCTCTGAACCTTGTGCTGGGGCCAAACGAGCCAAGTGCTGCATCTGTTGCTGCTGCAGGATGTAGTTTGTCGGCAGCCTGAGCCGCTGCGCCCAGGGAAGCGGCACCAGGACAAGGAAAAGCTGATCTTGCACGTCGGTGCCTGGCTGAGTTTGTCAAGTTCTCACAGAGACTAGGAGGCTCCATGACTTGCCAGCAGAGCAGCCTGGAGATGAAAGGCACTAAAAGCACGGTAAATGGGGAGCTCGGAAGCATCATTTCAAGAACTGCATTTCAGAATGTAGCAGCTCTTTAAACTGATTTCAGTAATGAATAATTAAAGCACGAAATACAAGAACAGTAAATATTTCATTAAAATACTAAACAGGAACTACAAAATCTGTTGAAGACAAAGGAAGCTTCACCTTTTCTTCCCTCCCTCCCTGCACCGTGCTTTTTCTCATTGTTCTCCTACGTGGAGAGCCCTGGTCTGGACAGATGGAAGCAGAGGGCTTTGCAGCTCTCAGACCACTGCTGGAGATTAAAAATTCCTCCTGATTTATTGACCACTCCCTTCCAAATCATTCATCACAGATTAACTTTTGGGTATGATGACTCAGAGAATATTGTGTGTGTTTCTTTGCTGGAAATATTTGTGAACTTTGTAAATTCAAGAGGCTGGGATGCTTCCTAGCTGTTCGATTGAGAAATGTGTGTCCCAACTCCAGTTCCAGTTCTCTGTTCAGTGGTTTTTAATTAGTGGCTAAAACACATGAGTATATGGAGTTGCATTGTGTGTTTGCTATGAAAATTAATAACATCTTCACAGGAGAAGGCTGATTAAGAAGTTGAATGCTACTGGATAGGATGTAAAAAAATACAATAAGTCCTTTGAGTAATTTTTCCATATTTCCCCCTCCCATCCTCTGGACTGCTACAAACTGTGAAGTTATTTAGGATCTCCACAGTTAGAAGTCAGATCAGATATTGATTGGGGCTGGTTTTATTAATCAAACCTAGTAATTACAAAGTGCTGTTCATTTCCAAGAGGTGGGCAAGGAATCCTTGCCGAAGCCCAGCAAGATCGAGGAGATGATGTGCACAACTGGAGAGGGCGAAGGGGCAGTCAAGGCTGATGAAGATCTGATTTCCATGTAGAAATGAAACTAAATCTAATCCGAGGAATTAGAAGCAATAAGAGTGATACATTAAAGGGTATTTATAGACAACGCTGATCTGCATTGAAGCCTGCCTGGCCCCTGGGTCAGGAGTTCCTGCCTTGTCCTCATCAGTCGATGGCAGGAGCATCGTTGCCCTGTGTGATCTGGCCTCTGTCCAGGACAGCCTGGCCTTCAAGGTGCTCTGCACTAACTACCACTGTCCCTATAGTTGAACAAAAGGTGCGGAGTGGTGGCGCAGTCATCCCTCTGCCATAGAACACACACCGGGCCAGGTTTCCACAAACCTGAGATGCTGAGGTTGTTTCCAGTCTCTTTTCCTTCCATGATTATACTGACTGTTGCCCAGAGATGCTCACTGAAAATTGCTTCAGCAGTCCCTGTGGCTCTGATGTTGGAGGTCACTTGGGATGACCTTTCATAAAGGTCTTGGCTGCTACAGTGTCCTATTCCTAAGTGCTGGGATCCCTGAATGAAGCCCCAAAATCCAAGTTAAATCCAGAGATTGTGGAAGAGTTCAACACTGGACAGGGTTATTGTTTATAAAAAAGTACATATCATACCTTTACTCATTTTAGTAAAACAGTGACTCCTGAAATAATAGTTCATTTCATCCAGTTGTTTGGTTAAAGGCAAAATAAATAACAACACCTCCAGGGGTGGGTCATGCACCACTTGCCCGGAGCAGTGGTGGTTGCCCCATCCCTGGAGGGGTTCAAGGCCAGGTTGGATGGGGCTTGGAGCCCCTGATCCAGTGGGAGGTGTCCCTGCTCATGGCAGGGGTGGAACTGGATGGACTTTGAGGTTCCCTGTGACCCAAACCATTCTATGATAATAATGATAATAAAAGAAGAGCAGCAAAGCCAACAGAGCTGGATGTGAATGTGAAATCCTGTTGGTCTCTGACTACTTGAGATTGTGAGGCTGAGCCTGGAGCACCTTCCAGAGTCGGAGAACATGCCCAGGCACGAGGGAACAGAGGTGACAGTTTTGGTTTTATCCAGAGGAGCAAGCACTAGAGAGTTGGAGAGATGTGGAAGGATGCCCTGAGCTCAGTAGTATAGGGAAAGAGGCCGTGAGCCTGGATCCCTGCAGATTTAAGGGCTACTTCCCTGGTGAGCTTCTTGGCTCTGGTTTCTTGAGCAGGATCTGCCCAAGCCCCTGCTCCAGGTTCTGTCCTGCTCCTCACAGCCACTTCCCCTCAGCGCTGAAGTTGCTCCTACACAGAAGTCCCAAGGGAGTTGTGAGTACTGGCTGATGCTTGTCAAGCAGTTGAAGATTGAATATGCTCTGTGTGAACAAGTTTTTGCTTTTCTTATATTGAACTTGGATACCAAGGTGATGAGCCTGGTACAAATATCTTGAGGGAGGAATGCTGAGCATGATAATTCGTATTGATCTCAGATGCTAAAGGACGTTTCTACAACCTTCTGCTTTTCTGGTATCTGATTACTCATTTATCATATAATAGTGCTATAAATACCCATGTAAGAGTGCCGTTATCTTCACAGAGAAGGATTGGGAGGGGAGTATTTTAGTAAAACTGCAATTCCTGAAATAATTGTTCATTTCTTCTGGTTGTTCGGGTGAAGGTGGAACCAAGCAGTGGAGAGGCCAGCACGTGCCTATACTTCGAGCACTAGCTGCTTCTGGGGAACAGACATTCACAAGCTAAGACTTTGTTTTAATTATGATAAACCTCTGTTTAGAAGCCCTTTTGGAGTTGATTTTAAAAAAATAAACCGATATTATTTTAAAAAAAAGCCCTAGTCTAAACACAATGGCCCTTACCCTTGCAATAAGTGCTTTATAAATGGGATTTTTTTTTTCCTGAACACCCCCCTACCCAAAATTATAAAGGATCACAGCTTCTGATAACACTGATATGGTTTAATTTGCTACTTGCTGTCATTATCTCAGTCACTCCTAGGGAAGAAAATGTGGAGAGTGTTTCCCTTAGCTGTGCTGTGGGAAAAGACTAATGCTGCTTTGTGGTGCTGCGGGAGCAATACCTCAAGGGTTCATTCCCAATCTGGTATGAATATGTAAGCCCTTTCAGTTTAAGGTGCATCAATGCTCCTGTGGTTATTAGTCTTCTTGCTAATTGTTTATTTATTAATTTTTTTTTTAATCTGTCATATTTGTGAAGTTTTGGAAATGTTTTGAACTGGCTTAAATGGTCTTGCCTTAACGCAGTCTTCTGATTAGCTGAAATATAATATTACAGACCTATTCTGTCTCTGCCATAAGAAATGGTCAAGATTATCATGGAATCACAGAATGACTCGAGTTGAAGGGGAATATTGTCAGGTTTGGCAGTACTGTGATTGCTTCCCTGGGGAGCTTTACTAATGCTCCACGACCCTCTGGGTGAAGAACCTTTCCCTAATGTCCAACCTAAACCTCCCCTAGTACATCCTCCTGCCACTCCCTCTGGTCCTATTGTTGGTGGCCAGAGAGAAGAGCTCAGCGCCTGCTCCTCCTCCCCTTGTAAGGAAGCACTAAACTGCTATGAGGACCCCCTCAATCTTCTCTTCTCCAGGTTGAACAGAGCGAGTGACTTCAGCCGCTCCTCATACAGCTTCCTCTCTGAATCCTTCACCAACTTCATTGACTTGTCTTGGCACTCTTGATTTGCTTTAGATTCTTTTTCTCTTGTGGTGCCCAGAACTGCCCCCAGTGCTCGAGGTGGGGCTGTCCCAGTCTCTGTGGACACCCGGGGTTGCTGTCTCCCAGGTGCAAAATCCAGCATGTGCCCTTCTTAAACCTCATGCGCTTGGTGATTGTCCAGCAATCCTGTTTGTCCACATCCCATCTGCAAACTTAGTCAGTTCCTTGAGCAACCTGAATTTTTCTTTCCTCATATCCAGAGTTGAGGCCTTACTATCGCTTTTCCTCCTGTTACCATAGATTTTAAACTTGACTGCTTCATGATCTCTGTGGCCAAGGCAGCTGATGATTGACTTCACCCACCAGACTTTCCCTGTTAACAAGCAACAAATCAAGGAAGGCACTTTTCCTGCTCGGTTCCATCAGCACTCGTGCCATGAAGTTATTGTCCAGATAGTTTGGAAGTCTCTGGATGCCTGTGGACAGTTCTGCGACGTAATCCTACACAGAATGGAAAGACACGCTTGTTAAGGAGTTTCCTGGTAAGGGCTGTACAAATACGGCTGCTGCTCCAGGGGCACTTTGTCCTGTGCGGGCAGAGCAACCGTCCAGCAGTTGTGCCCGCGTTCCTTTCATGAGAGTTGTGTCCCAGCGCTGCCCAAGGACGCGGATGATGCTCCATGGCCTGACAGGGCCTGTCGCAGAGGACTGAAGCTGGGCGAGTGAGCAGACAGAGGTTCTTGTTGACAAAATGAGTTTGAATTACTAATTCTGCTAGTGGGAGTGTGAAATTCCTGTTTCTGTGGCCAAAGAGGAGGCCACCCGTTTGAGCAAGCATTTGTCCCTCCCGAGCTGACTCCAGGAGGAGTAGTGGATTTTCATTTTTTTTCTTCTTGTTTTTGAGTATGTGCTCAAAATATTGAAATGTTGCATGTGGCAAAAAAATAAAAAACCAAACAACTCCACCAAAAACCACAATCGAAACATTAATTATTAGTGCTGAGGGTATTTTGAGTAATTTTTGTATTCAATCGGCTGTAATTAAATACTCAGTGAACACAAAATTGGGTCATATATTATGTAAATAGGATGAGACATCCACTAGCTCTGGCAACAAATGCTTGGGAGTCCTTGAGGGTACAATTCGTGATTGGACTCTTGGAGCCTAATCGGTTCTGTCTGACCCGGATTCCTTATCATGTGCCCACCTGATTGCGGAGCAAATAGCAAGGAGGGCATGGGGTGCGACATCACTGCCTCCCCTTGCTGGGTGTTCTCAGCCGGTTTGGGATGAGCGCTGCCTGGGGGAAGCCTTTTTCCATCTCCCCAAGGGCCTCTCTGCTTTGCTGTGGTCTGGACGTGTGACTTGAGTGCATCCTTCAGACATGGGCAGAATGAATTTAGATACATGGGAAAAAAAACCAAACTAATGAATGTTTCACCGCTGAGCTGAGCGAGGCTGGGAGTGCTCGGCACTGCCCGGGATTGTGCCCTCGATTCTCTTAACACGGCACTTGATAACTTCTGGTTTAGCATTCATAATTACACATGCCAAACCTGATTTTGCTCTCTTTGAGGATGGTGGGAGCAGGAGCAGGTCCATTATTATTAGTCAGAACAATTATGTAGCTCTTAAAGAAAGAAGAATGAGACTCAGACTGCTGGAGTCTGCTCTCCTGTGACAGGGACGTGCCCGCTGGGGTGCGTGCTGTGCAATGCTCTGGTTCATGGCAGCCTGAAGTCTCTTCATCTGCATGTCCTCACTCATTGCCGTCTTTCCCGTCTCCAGAAGTGGTTCTCAAGGAGCACCACCATCCTCCCCCATTCCTTTCTCTCCAGCTTTCCCTGTTCTGCACTTGTAAATCCAAACCTGAGTTTGCATGCACTAGGTGCCTGGAGAAGAACAAGTGCGTGTTCAGAGGTGCTTGGGGCTGAGCAGGGAAGCAAGAAGGAAAAATTACTAGTAGTTCTCTTCCTAACCTCTCCCAGTTCTTCGCCACCTATTTGTTTCCCATTCTACCCTGTTTTTTTTCCCTAACAAAAGAGGCTGCAATTCAGAGCTGACTCAGGAATGATGCATCAAGTATTCCGAGCCTTTCAGGTACTGGTTTTCTAGTGTATCTGCGGTTCTGTGCTGCCTGTATTCTTCAGGTAATTGAAGTAATAGGTTTTTAGTCCATTGTGTTTTGAGATTTTAAAAGCGATAATGTCTACCCTACCCTCCCTCCTTCTGCACCCCCTGCCCCACCCCAGAACATCTGTTTTACGGCATTTCTGTCCTTAGATTACAACAGATTCCTCATAGATCTCTGAGATTTGAATCAGTACAAATTGATCAGCAGTGTTGTAGGGAATGAGGGTGAATCATGGAGAGGTTTGATGGGAACTGCCCTGCTCCCGAACCTTTGCACAGGGGATCAGAATGAGTCTGTAAGGGAGATAGAATGCAATTTTATACCTAGGCAGCTTTTCTCCTAACTCGCCACGTGGCAGAAGATCTGTGCCTCTGTGAGAGCTGCTCTGAGTCGCTTGAGTTAATGCGACTGGAGATGCAAGGCAAGGGCCACAGTGCCGGGGCTCTTGGCAGCCAAGCACACACGGGAACTCAGCTCACAGCATCAGGTGCTTCTCAAACATCTCATAGCTCTGAATGGCAGATTATACATTTGCCTCCCTCGGTTTGCTTCGCCATCACTGTGTCTGGGGATTGGGATAGAATGCATGTGCAACCCAATGTTTAGAAGTGAAAAGCTCATTTATCTGCAATAAACCGATGTGGACCTGTAAGGCTGGCTGATGTATTGCAAAGGTTGGCAACTTTGAGGAGCTAATGGGTGGCATCCTGGGCATGGGATGTTAGTAACTGTTTGTGTTTGGTAATAACAGCTGCTGGGGAAAAATTAGTTGGACTGGACACACTGAGGATGTGGTATCTCCCTTTCAAACTTCCTTCTAGCTGTGTGGGTCAAGCTTAACTGTTTTCTGCTTTGCACCATCAGGAGACCTGGATGTGGCTTATCCAGCAGTGCTGGGCTTGCTAAGTGGCTGGCAGACATCATAAAAAAGCGCGATACTATTCATGCTGCAGTGGATAAGGACTTGGAAAGCATTGGTTTAAGATTGCACGAGGCTGAGAGGAAAATTGAAGTCATGGAGATAACGATCATTGGCCCTAATGCTGCTCTCGCTGCGAATGCCAAAGAGCAGGTTGTGAGGCGTGCACATGTCCAGCTGATGATCTGGAAAATAAGTGCAGATTGAGGATTATCATCTTGGTGGGAGAATCCTGTGGATATATTGACTGGGAAGTGGAGATCTGCGTGCGTGTCGCAGGGTGTGGGGTGAGCTGTATGAATGCTGGATGGAATTCTTGAAGAACTGCTTCAGGATGCTGTAAGGGCTTTGGATTCAGGGAATGCACCCGGGTCAGGGCAATCCCAAGCACAATCACAGACTGCGCAGAGAATGGATTTCGAGCAGCCCTGAGGAGAAGGACTTGGGCTGCTGGAGGATGAGAAGTTCAACGTGGGCCAACAATGTGCGCTTGCAGCCCAGAAAGCCAACCAAGGCCCAGGCTGCATCCAAAGCAGTGGAACCAGTAGGGAGGGAGGGGATTCTGTCCCTCTGCTCTGCTCTCTCAAGACCCCAGCTGGATTCCTGCCTCCAGCTCTGCAGTCCTCAGCTCAGGAAGGACATGGAGCTGTTGGTGTGAGTCCAGAGGAGGCCGCAAAAATGATCTGAGTGCTAGAGCACCTCCCATGCTGAGAGAGTTGGGATTGTTCTGCGCGGAGAAGAGAAGGCTGCAGGGAAACTGTATAGTGGCCTTCCAGTACTGAAAGGGGCTCCAGGAAAGCTGGGGAGGGACTGTTTTTCTCAGGGAGTGCAGGGATGGGATCAGGGTTATTGGTTTTTGTCTGAAAGAGGGAGATTGAGATGAGATCTGAGGCAGAAATGTTTTGCTGTGAGGGTGGGGAGGCCCTGGCCCAGGTTGCCCAGAGCAGTAGTGGCTGCCCCATCCCTGGAGGGCTTCAAGGCCAGGTTGGATGGGGCTTGGAGCATCTGATCCAGTGGGAGGTGTCCCCGACCATGGCAGGGGTGGGAATGGATGGGCTTTGAGGTCCTTTCCAACCCAACGCCTTCCATGATTCTGTGATTCTTTTCTAGCTGAAGGACAGTTTAATGTAGTGCATGGTCTGACCATTTAAGATTTACACTCCTGATCCCAACTTTCTTACGTGTTACTTTTCCCTGCAACCCCTGTGAAGGGGCTGGAGTTCATTGCTTACAGAAGGTCTGGGTTTTGACCCCTCTGGATCAGTTCGGGGTCGGGGGCTGTTTTAGGATGATGCTTCCTGGTTCCCTTCAGTCCCCAAAGCCATCAGTGCTGTCTCTGTTCCGTTGTTTGGTACCTGTGTCGTGGCCGTGTGTCAGGTGCTGTGCAGTGACACGGGGTGCACAGCCTGCTGAGCCAGCTCCTCTCCTAACAGGCAAAATGCTTCGGGCTGCAGGAATATCCATGGCATTTCACACCGGCTGGGTGGTGAGGACCTTGCTGCTTTTTGCAGACTAGGACTCAGCTGTGCAGAGAGCGGGATAACCTTGTGAAGCAGCCGGGAGTTGGGAAGGAGCAGAGGAGCAAAAGGCAACAAGCCAATTAACTCACCTCAAAAAGGACAAACTGGTTGTTGTCCGAAAACCACACAACCACGTTGCTGATACTGCATTTCACAGCAGCAGCACTGTGCTGTCTCCAGATGATGCATAGGAGGGGCAGTGACACAGATCTGCTTGGAGAAATACGGTGCCAAAAGTGTCCCGAGGGTCCATGGAGAACGTGGAGAACATGCAGATGCTGAGCATCTGCAACGTGGGAGTCTTACCAGGCAGCGTGCTGAGGCTCCTTAACCTAGGAAGACAGCTCTGTCGGCAGGGGTTCCAGCGCCAGGCTGCTGAAAGGCTGAGCAGATGGTGTTTCACCAGGTACATGTGAAGGGAGTTCAAGGACACATGGTGCACAGACGAAGGTGCCCATCGTCCATATCTATTGTCTATGGGATGCTGTGAACTCCATGGCAGGCGTCTGCTAATCCTGAAGTTTGAAACACGCACTGAGCATGCAGGGGCTGAGGGACAGTCTAGTGTCCAGCCTTGGGTCACTTTGTGTTCAAGCAGCTTTTGCAGGAGCAGAGGGGTGGAGGAGAACCCACAGTAGGGTTCCCACCTCCTGGCCTGTGTGATGTTCTCTGCTTCAAACCCTTTGGATGTTGGATGGAGGTTGGCCCCTTCTTCCAAGTGACAAGTGATAGGAAGAGTGGAAGTAGCCTCAAGTTGTGTCAGCGGAGGTTTATGTTGAATATCAGGAAATATTGCTTCACCTAAAGGGTTGCCAACCAAAGGAAGATGCTGCCCATGGTTGTGGTGGAGTCACCATCCCTGGAGGGATTTAAAATCCATGTGGATGTGGTACTTAGGGATATGATTTAGTGGTGCAGTTGGCAGTGTTGGGTTTATGGACGGATTTTGATAATCTTGAAGGTCTCTTCCAGCCTAAATGATTCTGTGAATCTGTTTCTGTACGCCACTTAAAATGCAGATCTTTCTGCTTGGGAAATGTCCATGCTCTGTTGTGTTGCACACGCTCCTCACACATTTACAAACGAGCCACACACTGGGACAGAACTAGGTCACAGGCAGACTCCTTACTGGCCAGATGTTTAATTTCCCCAATTCAGTCCCTATATTAAGCAACATAATTGTGGTTTTAAGGGTAGCTGCATCTTGCTGACTGCAGCTGATTTTTACCGTCGGTCCATCAGAAGGTCGGATTTTGAGAGCACAAAATGAGAGTTTTCCGTACATGGGAGAAAGCGGGATATTGGTCTTTGCCTCTCAGTGGGAGGTCACAGCCTTTTGTGCTGGCAGCTCTGAAACCAGCCCGGACTGGGGTGATTAGCTCCCTTTTCTAATGAGTACACAAAGCTGATTGTGAAGGAGCCAGTGGGCTCATTGTGCAGCCTTGGCCAGAGTTTAATCCTTCATGAGAGACTCCCTTTCGCACAGGGACGGTGGTTGGAGACCAGGTTGTGCTGGGCTCGGTGTTCAGTCTCCTTACACTTGGTGATGCTGCTGATCAATGGGATTGGAATCCAGTTGCCATTAGGAGCGTTGTCCCTTCAGCCGTGCCACTGGCTTTCTCCTACGTTTTATGAGAGATGAAACCCTTAAGTGGGAAACACTTTGTCTTCCTAATGCAAGAATAAACAATGTCTCCTCTTGGCAAAACACATCCCAGGTACGGTGTAACACAGGAGAGATCTTAAAAGTCCATCAAGAGATGTTATGGTAATTTTGCAAGAACGACCACCTTGCTTTTAGTGAGAATTATCTAAATATGAAGATAAAAGGAAGGAGAAAGGCAGTTTGACGTGTGGAGAGACACATGAAAGGTTTGGGGAGAGGCTTTCTGTGCCACACAGAGATATTAGCAGTTGAGTTTTCTAGCAAGCAGCTTAATAGCAAGGAGAGTTTCTCCCCTGTCTGGTTTTCACTTTAACAAGCAGGACTTGTTAAAGGGGGCTGCAAGAAAGCTGGGGAGGGGCTGTTCACAAAGGCTTGTAGTGATAGAACGAGGGGCAATGGGGATAAACTGGAGAGGGGCAGGTTTAGACTGGACATAAGGAGAAATTTCTTCACCATGAGGGTGGTGAGGCCCTGGCCCAGGTTTCCCAGCAAGGCTGTGGCTGCCCCATCCCTGGAGGTGTTCAAGACCAGGTTGGATGGGACTTGGAGCCCCTGATCTAGTGGGAGGTGTCGCTGCCCATGGGCAGGTTGGAACTGGAAGGGCTTTAAGGTCCCTTCCAACCCTAAATATTCTATGATTCTATGACTTGTTAAATCAGTTTTGAGGTGGAATCAGAGATCAGTAAATGGCAAAGAGGAGACTTCATCTGCACATGTTTTCTTTCTGAGGAATATTGTGAATGCTGATTCCCCACTTTGCAGTTGGCACAGAAAGATAAACCCACTTTTTTTTTGAGTGTCGATGTTTAGGCACCCACATGTGAAGGGTAGGAATGGTTTCAGGAGCACTGAGTTCCCATCTGGAAACCATACAATACTTTCCCTGGGGGTTCAGAAGTGGGAATGCTATGAATCGTGACTCACTGTCAGAAATTTTGGGCAGTTGTGGCTTTTGAAAGCCAGTGCGATTGTGCCTTGAAACCACAGCAGGCCAGAGTTGCTCAGTTTTCATCCTCATCCATTCCTCTTGCTGCCTTTGACCCCTTGAAATATTCATTCCACCTCTTATTCATTAATGCTGTTTAATATCCTGGGCATAACAGTGATCTGAAACGTTTGTATTCTATTACAGTCATTGTTTGGGGATTATCTAGAAAGCTGACACTGGGCTGGAAACTGGTGAGTGTATATTCCCATTGTAACCAGTGCGCCAGGTGTATTTGTTTAAAAAATCATGAAGCAGCCTCCCGAAAATCAGGTGCAATACTTGTTACACCATTAACTGAGTTTGCTTTTTATTTCTCACCTGCTTTCTGAGCCTTTGGGATGCACGCTGGTTGCTTTTCCAATCTTTTATTTGCAGCTACAAGAGCTGGAAATCTAGCTTGGAGGGGAAAATAAGCGTTCTTTAATCCAGCCCAAGGAATTTGTGAACAGAAGCGTTAACATGAATGCTACAAAACTCATGGAAAATGCTATCAGAACTACCATTGCTGCTGAACTGAGCAGGAGTTCAGCTGCTCTTTGCACTTGTGCAGCATTATGCCTTGGGTTGGCTGTGAAAATGCAGCACCACCAAGCAAGGTCATCCCTGATAGCAAGTCTGTGGGAGCTGTTTTGTCCAGAGGAACCTCACACTCAAGCTGAGGAGACTTCAGGGTCCTCCAGGACAACCCAAGGACTGCTGGGTTGGGTAGCGTGGAATCACAGACTCACTGAGGTTGGAAAAGACCCTTTAAGAGTCCAAGCCAAGCATAAACTTAATGCTACCAACTCCACCACTAAACCGCGTCCCCAAGCACCACGACTGCAGTGCTGGTGGGCAGACAAGGTGTTGGGAAGCGGAACGTGACTGGATTTCAGTTATTTCTTTAAACTGGCAGTTTCAGGTGGTGTGTGCATCTGAGAACGCAGCAGCTATTCTGAGCCAGCAGCCAGACGTATTGTGGTGGAAAAACCTCTTTTGAAGGGTAGGCTTTGGGCTTCTCAGCTGACCAATCATGGAGTCATGGAATGGTTGGGGTTTGTAGGGACCTCAAAGCCCATCCAGTCCCACCCCTGCCATGAGCAGGGACACCTCCCACTGTATCAGGGGCTCCAAACCCCATCCAACCTGGCCTTGAACCCCTCCAGGGATGGGGCAGCCACCACTGCTCTGGGCAACCTGGGCCAGGGCCTCCCCACCCTCACAGCAAAACATTTCTCCCTAAGATCTCATCTCAATCTCCCCTCTTTCTGCTCAAAACCATTCCCCCTCATCCTCTCCCTGCACTCCCTCATCAAGAGCCCCTCCCCAGCTTTCCTGGAGCCCTTTTCAGTCCTGGAAGCTGCTCTAAGGTCGCCCTGGAGCCTTCTCCAGGCTGAATAACCCCAACTCTCTCAGTTCATCCTCATATGGGAGATTCTTCAGCCCTCGGATCATTTTTGTGGCCTCCTCTGGACTATGTCTACCTACCACTTGAATTTGGTTCTATAACTGTGACCTTTCCTCCCTGGGCTGAGCCTCCATGCAGTCCAGGTGGAGCTATTGCAGTGTTTTTGGAACAAGACTGAGCTTGAAGGAATCAGCGGGGAGTTCCAACAGGTACAAAGTGTGGCTGCCTGCCTGTTTGGTGGCTGTAGCTGCAGGGAATGTGTTGGACTTGCTCCTCAATGGGTCACACTTTCTGCCACATACAAAAAAAAAATTATTTGAAAACCCNAACTCCACCACTAAACCGCGTCCCCAAGCACCACGACTGCAGTGCTGGTGGGCAGACAAGGTGTTGGGAAGCGGAACGTGACTGGATTTCAGTTATTTCTTTAAGCTGGCAGTTTCAGGTGGTGTGTGCATCTGAGAACGCAGCAGCTATTCTGAGCCAGCAGCCAGACGTATTGTGGTGGAAAAACCTCTTTTGAAGGGTAGGCTTTGGGCTTCTCAGCTGACCAATCATGGAGTCATGGAATGGTTGGGGTTTGTAGGGACCTCAAAGCCCATCCAGTCCCACCCCTGCCATGAGCAGGGACACCTCCCACTGTATCAGGGGCTCCAAACCCCATCCAACCTGGCCTTGAACCCCTCCAGGGATGGGGCAGCCACCACTGCTCTGGGCAACCTGGGCCAGGGCCTCCCCACCCTCACAGCAAAACATTTCTCCCTAAGATCTCATCTCAATCTCCCCTCTTTCTGCTCAAAACCATTCCCCCTCATCCTCTCCCTGCACTCCCTCATCAAGAGCCCCTCCCCAGCTTTCCTGGAGCCCTTTTCAGTCCTGGAAGCTTCTCTAAGGTTGCCCTGGAGCCTTCTCCAGGCTGAATAACCCCAACTCTCTCAGTTCATCCTCATATGGGAGATTCTTCAGCCCTCGGATCATTTTTGTGGCCTCCTCTGGACTATGTCTACCTACCACTTGAATTTGGTTCTATAACTGTGACCTTTCCTCCCTGGGCTGAGCCTCCATGCAGTCCAGGTGGAGCTATTGCAGTGTTTTTGGAACAAGACTGAGCTTGAAGGAATCAGCGGGGAGTTCCAACAGGTACAAAGTGTGGCTGCCTGCCTGTTTGGTGGCTGTAGCTGCAGGGAATGTGTTGGACTTGCTCCTCAATGGGTCACACTTTCTGCCACATACAAAAAAAAAATTATTTGAAAACCCAACCACCTCCAGCAAACCCCCTGCAATTGTTCCTTGAAGCTGCTGCTCTCATCTCAGTGATGCTGGTTACCCTTCTGTGAGTACGGGGTTTAGTTGTGATGGTTGCAGGGTGGTTGCTGCACACAGAATAGCCACCAGCTTTAACCCACTGGGGTTTCAGTGGAGGAAGCCTGAGCTTTGCATTCACTGCAGCTGGGAGAAGGCTGGGTGACCTTTCAGGCACAGTTGATCTCTGGCCTTTGAGGTGAGGGCATTTTATTGCTATTTTTCTATTTTGTACAAATACCACTGTACGAATTAAGGCCGAATGCCCTGAAGTGTATGACTGAGCCTGTTTAATAAGTGAAACAAATGCCCCCAAATGATTCTGTGGCCTCTTTTTTCTGCGAGCGTGTTGAACTCGAGCACTTTGCAGGGAACATTATTTTGTGGAGAGAGGACATTGATCTTATTTGGCAGAAAATAAATGGATGTTTGTGTTATGACGGTGATTCAAGCGCTTCCTTCTCTGTCTGAAGGATGCTGGGCCCCGCAATCAGATCTGCTCCGACTGATACATTTTAAGCAGGATGCTCCGACTCTTTCACAACTTCCAAGTGTCAATGTGTTAATGTTTTGCCCAGCACATTATTTCTAACAGGCTGAACTTTCATTGTGTTTTCACAGTTTGGGTTTACGTTTAACTCGAGGCTTTCAGAGTTCTTTAATTCTTCGTCATTTTTGCTGCCCTGGTGGCCTCACGACTGCCCGAAGATTGCAGAGGAAAAGACAAACACCCAGCCTCCCCGGCTTTATTTTCTAAAGCTATTCCTTGCTCTCCCCAGCCTCTCAGCCCCCAAATCCGAGCCCCAGGGAGAATCGGAAGTCGCTTCCTCAGCGCTGTCAGCTCCTGTGCTTCCAGGGTTGCCTAATGATGTTGAGCCCTCTATGATTCTTTCACACTTGTCTACTTCCATCTCACCCCGTAAGACAAGTCCTGGCTCTGTGGAGGGAGGGCTGGAAGTCCTGCTACGGTGGAAATCTGCAAAACGCACACGCTGGGTGTGAAGGAAATGTGGGATCAGATGCAAATCCTGCATGTAGCGGAGCCGCTTGGGTTTGGGTTTTTTTTCCCCCTGCAGTTTAATGTGATTTTTGTCTTGCTGCATAGGAAATCAAATCAGGGTTTGGAGGGATATCGAGAGGGATAAGAGAGAAGAATTATGCTGAGTGTTTCCCATCTGCCTGATGTTATGTAGGTGGGAGTAAATAGCAGGATTTCACTGTGGAGGGAAGAGAATTAGTGCTGAAATTGAGTGCATGGATGGCTGCAAGCCTAATGGTTCGGAGAGTGACCCTCTGCCGTTCTTAACCAATTATGAGACCACTTGTCCTAAGGCCATTTTGTGTCTGGTACATAAAAATACCAGGATTGCCTTACCAGATTAATATGGTCTTCTCTGTAACCGTGGCGTGCAACCCATTGTGTCCCCAACGCTTTTCCTCACTGAAGGTGGATAAGAAATGCTACCAGGGTGGATTTGGGGACCAGCTGGGGTGCAGCATTACTGGACTGCACGGACTTCGTAGCATGCATCATCCCTTTGTTCTGCGTGTTTGCTTTCCAGCTTAATCTGTGAGTGGTTTCCCCTGCTTCTGTTCTCTGGTGAGTCAGAGAGGAGCAGAGAAACAGGCTGAACCCAGACAGGAATGGAATAGCTTAGTCGCTGAGCCTGCTGCCTCAGGTCCTCTACAGAGCATGATCTGTGAAGGTAGAGCTTGGAACATCACCTGTGAGTGCCCCAAACATCCAAAGTCCTGTGGAGACAAGGCTTGCTTGCTCCTTTGCTGTTAGATTGATTTACACAGCAATGAAATGGAGATCGGGTTAATGTGTGTGTGCAAACAGTGTAGCTGCCTCTTTTCTGACTATCTTTTTTGTTCTCTGTGGATATTTACTCACTAATTTTGTACATGGCTCTGCTTTTGGGGTGCCAGAGCCATACCTGAAGCCATGTAGGTTGAGGACCTGTTTCCCTGCAAGAGCAGCTGTAGGTAGGTAGGTAAGACATGGCAATGGAGATCCTTCCCGCGCGTGAGAGACAGACAGTGGGTGCACACGCAGCAAGCGATGGTCCCTACTCCCGAGGAACCGCTGCCGGATGACGTGGGTGGAAAGAAATGGGATGGGAAGACAGAACAAAGAGGGTATTGCACATTTTATTAAAGGGTTTGCTGCTTTACTCTCGCTTACTCAGCTCAAAACAAATTGAGGTCTTTTTTTCAGCTATTTGTCCCCATCAGACACCCAGATCTTCAGGGCTCCACCGAGTTTGACCCTTTCTGTGCACACATGCAGCTGCAGCACACCAGGTCCTCAGACATTGGTTTCTTGGAGGCTATTTTGGCAGCAAAGGCTGATGTCAGACGTCTAGTTGGTTAAAAAGGAAAATTAAGCAGCCCATTATGGGGAACTCAAGAAAGTGCCATTGCCAGCCAGGTTTCCAGTGAGTGCTGGCCCTTGCCCAGCGTCCAGATGGGTGATATACACTGTGGTTTTCCCCAGAGCTATGCAGCAGGACAGAACTGTGGGGTGGGATTTAGGCATTGAAAACTGCAAGAGTTCTCCATTCCAAAATGCTCTTTCCAGTTGGACGATGAGAACCAAATGAATTGCTGCTTCCTCTTGAGCCTGAGACCTCCTTAAGAGAAATATCAGGCATGTGTTTATGGAAACAGAGTGGAAGCAGCAAAACATGTTTTAGAATGTTGGCAATAACATCCTGTCTTGAAAACTTCTGAACAGCTTTGCCATGGACAGCTCTCCTCAGGCAGGGCTCTGCTGGATGGGGCAGTTTAGAGCTGTGCCTTCATCCTGATCTCATCCTGCTTCTCAGA
>WAAB01008607.1:0-70454 GCA_013389865.1 Piaya cayana
GGATGCGTTAAAAGTTCTTATTTGATCAAACAACAGACAGACAAAAGGTGAATGCACGTAGTTCTACTTGACATACAGCATCATTTTCCAGACAGGCACTCTTATTTCTGTAAGAAGCTCGTGACCGTAGGGAATTATTTGTCAAGCCATAGATGGAGTAATTGAAATTTTGATTCTAAGTAAACATTGAACCTCACACCAGTTTGGAAGAGGTACCTTGTTAATTTGCACTATTATGAATGCTACCATTGTGCAGAATTTAATGCCTTACCTGTTTTGCTCCCCGACATTTAGGTTAATAAGCTTTCTAATGTTTCAAGTTAAGCAGAACCAAAACCAAAAAAAGCTCTAAGGAGACTGCAGTGTGACCAGCTCTGTAGGTTAGTTTTGTCTCCCGTGCTTAGCGCTCAGCAGAAGAGGTGTCGTAAGTACAGCAGTGACAATACAGACCCAGCCCTGTGTTTTACTGGGATAGAACCATTTGCTGGATTTCTGTTTTTAAGCGTTACCTTTCCGCGTGCAGACTGCCTCAGAGATCTGCGATGCTGACCGATGTATTCTGTCGAACCGTAGGCTAGTTAAACTTCTGTAAAGTTGCCCGGAATGCCATTTGTTAGGTTGTAAACTCCCACAAATCTCAATGAAGGGTTATACGTCTTTGTGTATAAATCTGAATTTCAGAAATTGGAAAGAACTGTCATGACATTTGTAAAACCTTGTACAGAAGATTTTTCACCATGTGCCTCGCTTTGGTGTCCATTCAGCTGAAATGAATTGCAAAAGGTGCATGAAGAGAAACAGATAGAAATAAAAAGTATATGTAGAGATGACTATTTTATATTACATGGCCCAATCCTGTATTTATTTTCTCCCTTTTTTGAAGTATTTATAAAGACCTAGTTGAAGACAGCTGTATTTTTTGTTAAAATATTCAGTAGAATTGTGCCTTTTTGTCTGTATGTGAATAAATGCTGTACATTTTTGCAGTATCTTTGCCAGCAGCGTTTTAGGATTTGCTTGGGTTAAACATTTCACTGCAGGGATGCAAACATTATGAACCAACCACACTCAAGCAGTGCTGACAGCATTTGCTGCTCCAGCAGGATCTCCAGGGGACAAAACATGAAGGCCACAGTAGGTCCTTTTCTCTTGATTCCTCTATGCTCAAGATGCGGAAACATGGAATGGACCTGAAGCAAAGCCCGAGAAGTACAAGGTGGTGAAAGCCCAGGTCTGGCAGGACATCTTGGAAAACAGCTGAGGGTAAATGATTTCTCTCAGATCTGTACTTGTATCACACGCATTCACTATGTGGGCAACTGTGAGTGGTGCCCCACAAGAACAGAGGGCAAAGAATGGAGATGAAGGGATGGACCCTTAAGAGTTAATGTTATGAAAGCTTCTCAGGGTGTAAATACAAGTCTAAGAAGGGTTCTTGCAGCTGCTTTACAGCTCTTGCTGAAAGGCTCTGCAGTGCCGCGGTTACCTGAGCAATGTGGGTCACAGGTGAGGGCAGCTTGTGATCCACTTAAACTACAGAAAAGGTTCTCGTGTGTAGCAAGAGATCCTTCAATATCTGCTATAGGGCTCTTGGAAGGACCCAGAATGAAACTCCTACTTCCTTCAGAGTCAGTTTCTCTCACCTGTTGAAGGGAATTTACTCTTCACGTAGAAACTTGTCCTAAACAAAGTTTTTACTCAATGGGAAGCACTAGTATTGCACTGGAGAATCTTAAAAAAACCCCAAACACTCAAACCCTGGTGTTGGGGTGGGAAAGGAAGGCAGAGGAAACACAAACTTGTCAATGGAATAGTGACAAGAAATACATAGATGGAAACAAATGTAAAACTAACCAAGACAGATGGTTGAAAAGCCTGCAGCTCAATTCCATGAAACAATCTCATATATGGGGGAAAGAGCAAATCATACCTAATCAGCAAGCCTCAAATTTTGATTGTCTCAGCAAGTGCCTTTCCTCTGAAAGCCCAACCTGTGAGCAACATGCTAGAGGCCAAACAGAACTGCAAGGAGCTGGTGGTAGGGTGACAAGCTTAACCTGACCCCATTCCTTTCTCTGGTTCAGACAGATGGATTGGGTCAATTTTTAGCTGCTCAGAGGATTAGGCAGACAGATGTAAGTGGAAATCTTATTATTTCCAGGCTCTGCTGCCCCTTCACTTTACTGTGAGGTGCTTGTGTCACTGTTGCAATTCATATTCTGGCAAAGAACCCTTCAACAAGAGCTATACCACATGCTGAAATAAATGTACCTGTAATTAAAAGGGAACAGGCAGATGCCCTTCTGTGCCTCAAGGAACAAATACAGAAGTGCTTGCTGAAGAACTGACCTGCCATTTTGAGCCAGGTTTCACTTCACAGCTAGAGCGTCTCTTTAAGGAATGACCGGGATTAATGGCACACAAAAATCTTCCAGGTGGTCTCTCATCACCTCAGATGTGCATTATGCAAATGAAAACAAGGCACTTGGTGCTTACCTCCCCCTGTATTGTATACGTGGTTGACTGATGAAAACCTCATGGCACCAGATGTTTGGAGCTTCTGGACAATGTACCCTTGTTCTTTGAAGTCTTTTAGCAAAAATGAGATTGCAGTGGATACAGGGATGTATGGAACTGAGAAAGCACGAGTAAAGAATTGCAGGAAATAATAAGCAGGATTTTTTCTTGAAGTTAAAGGCATCTTGCAAGCTCTACTTACCAGCCAGGTGTTTCAGGAGGCGGCACAAAGTCTTGAATTCCATGTGGTGATCAGCCCAGGTCTGTCCTCTAAAGTGCAAATACGGTGAAGATCCACTGTGACAGGTGTAGGGGCTTGTTAGTCCAAACCACGTTTTTCCTTACAAATTTGGCAAGTGTTATCCATCAACTGAATTAGAGTTATTAACCAGCATTACACTCTTTGCATTTACGAGGAAGGACAAGAAATTACATCAGGTACCTAAGTCAAAGATGGAAGCGCTTCAGAATTAGTTAACATCTATTAAACATTTATAGTATGTGCTGAAAGAGCAAATGGAGCTCAGCTCCCATTTTAAAATGATACATACGAAGTTTCTCAACTATGAAATGTGTATGCAAGAGGATTCCCACATCCTGGCAGGTGAAGAATTCAAACACACAGGTTGCAAATGCATAAAAGCTGGGTGACTAGATGCCTTCACCATATTTGTACAAACTGAAGAAGAGAACAGAGTTTCCCAGACACACAGAAACCAAGAGAGGAGATCCATGAAAAAGCAAGGAAAATTGTAAAACAGTAATTGGGAAGAAAAAGCACAACTGAAGAAAGATTCTGGTCCTCAGAAACCATCTGTACTGACAGCCAGAGCAGAGCTTTATTTATTAACTGTTTCCCAGGGACATCAGCACAAACCAAACTGGATTCTTTGAACTGGAAGGTAATGGAGGTGTTTTGCAGGTGTAACTCCTACCATAAAACCAGCAACTCTTTGACATTCCTTGTGAAATCAGTGTCTTGCAACAATTCATAAAGGCTCTTCAAAATGCCTCCAAGTTACTGCACTATAAAGAACAATTAGAGGTGTCGGCTGCACGTGAGCAAAGCTGTTCATCAATTTCAGTGCAATCTTATCTGTTCCTATACGCAATCTTGTCAGAGTTGGAGGTGGTGTTTTCTAGACCAAAAAAGTCCACTGTGCCCCAGCACTGTATCAGTGTTTTGTCTGCTACATTAAAGGGCTTAATTTACACCATCTTGCAGTCTTTCTGCAGTCTTCATGCTGCACACAGATAAAGCATCTTCAGCCACTGCCCTTCTTACCTGAAGAGAAAACGTTCAAGTTTTACAAGCCCTCCTGTGTTGGACTTCAGTGCTCCAATATGGAGTTTCTCCAGCAATCTCAGCTCCACCACTGTGGCAATGAACAATATTTTTATTTTTTTAAATATTTTCCAGATCCTTCAGGGAAGCAGCTTTGTTCTTCTGTGTTGTTATCATGCTGAGCTGTAATTGAAAACAAGCAGTGAGAAATTTCTTATATAATTTTTTTTAAAAGCAAAGTATCAGTAGAGCTTCCATGGAAGGTGTCCTGAAGGAGAGGGAAAAGCACAGTGAGAATTGGCAGTGAAGAGAAGAACTTACAATGCACTCTACAGCTGACAACTGCTTTTGTCTTACCTCAGATCCCAAAGAATTCAAGATGATCAAAGATCAGGTAGCAGGAGTACGCTTTAAAAGACATTTACATGGAATACAGACGTTGTAAACCTGTGCAAACATCATCCTGCATTTTTTTGTTACTTATTGAATTGCTATTATTTAATAATAAACTCAGCCTCACAGTAAAAATGCAATTTCTAGACTCCCCAACAGCCCGCCCAGGTCTAACCTGTGTTGGACTTAATTTTACAAGCAAGCTGAATAATGTAACAAGTCAGAAAAGCAGCCATCAACCTACAGAGTGAGAGCTGCCATTCTGCATCTAAGGAAGCACACACAGAAACATTCAGTCTTTGGAGACCCAGACGAGAAGTAACACCTCATTTTTGCAGATTCGGAAGAGTGGATGTTCTTGTAGCAGTGTTCCTGAAGCCCTTCTCTCCCAGCCTTTAGCAGGAACAGCACTGGGCTGTCTTTTCTGTCTTTTTTTGGGGGGGTGGGGGGAAGCTGGGTCTGGGGAGAAGGAATGAGCTCGGCTCAGAAATTCTTCTGTCCTTACAACAAAGTCATACCTGACAAGCAGCAGCAGTAACCTCTGCTGGGGCTGGGGAGGACAAGGCAGTTCTGAAGACTCAAGATAAGATCTGGCCAACAATTCAGCTGCTAAATATCTTAAACATTTTGTTACCTTTCAGATGGAGACTAGTGAGAAACAGTTACTTATCAGTGTTTCAGGAACAGCAAAACCTTTTCCTATCTGGGCACCCTTGAAGGGTGATGTGACTCTGTTTTTCAAGGGAAGACAGCACCTCAGAATTAATGCTGAATAGATCCATATAACAAAGAAGAGCTTAAAAAACCCTCAAAATGCTCTTTCAGAGCAAATATTCACCAGCTGGGTAGATCCTGTCATGACCGAGAGCATTTACAGCCAGGAAACACAGCTTACGTTACGATGGCTTGGCAGCGAGGCCCATCTATTCGCTGCTGTTGTAAGGAAAAAAAAAAAGTCATTTGTCCCTAACTGGACCATTTAGATCAACCAAACATTTCCTCTCGGCAACTCACATGGGATCTCCCACATTAAAAAGCTGTAATTTGCAACCGAGTTTCCTAAATCACTGAAAAAAAAATTAGGAGGCAGAAAGAGGACCGTTACTTAATAGGAGACCAACCTGAGTAACAAATTTGCTTGACAAATAAGTGAACTGAGTGTATGAACCCCCATGGGATTTTGATTCAAGATGCACAGTTTGAATAGTATGGAAAAAAGAACACCATATGGAACAAAACCCACGTACAGCCCAGCAGAGGAAATAAAACATTATAGGTGGCACAGGGTTTAGATAATTAAAGCTTGAAGTTTCTCTAGCCATCAGCGCAAGACATGTTTGAATTGAACTTCCCAAGAGAGAGGTGAGGGAAGTAGCACGTTTGCTCTTTATCATGTGAGGCCGTCATTTGTGACTGCTACAAAAGCACACTGTGTGGCAACAGGAGCTGCAGTTGTTTAAGGTTTTTTTTTTTCCACTTTGTTAATTTGCTGCCGTTTCTGAAGACGGAAATGATCATAAAACCTTCAACGCACACATTCTGAACCACACAAGTTTAATTCACATCAAATTCATTTCCATAAACAAATCTATACTGTCACTTAAGCATCCTGTCAGAGGGTGGCATTTAACTGAATTTCATCAGTTTTGTGATGACGCATCCAAATCACAAGCTGCTGGTTAAAATTATATTAGCGGTAATTATATGATCACCTCCACCTCAGGAATGATACAAAGTGAATATCATTGTGATACGCAACACAATTTTTTAAATGCACTTAAGCAGCAGAGTTTTTATTTTGTACCTTTTGAGATGCTGTAGCTGCCCTCTGTTCTGCCTGGCTCAGTCGCCTCTGAAGGCTACTGATGTATTCTCGATAGCCCATCATTAATCTTTCATCCTGTGTAAATGAAATATCTCATTACAAACACAAAGTTCTTTTTACCGGATCCATCCATATTGTAGTGAAAAAGCTTAAAACAAGAGGAACTTAAGGAGTGGGACTGGTTACCACTTAGAATGAGACTGAAGGCACAGTGCTGCTACATGACAGACAACTTCCAGCTCAAATACAATATCCTATGACTTTTGCAATCAGACTGCTCTGTAGAGGAAGTTGTATTTATTTCACCCTCTTGGAGTGAGATGCACAGAAGCCGATATTTCAATAGGCAATTAGTGGAATCTTACAATGTTGAAGTTTTAGTTATACTCAAAGGGGAAAAGAATGTACTGGATAATACAAGTGAGATGATAAACTTGCTACAGACCTCCCTGTTCACTTCATCAAAGGGTCTGTATCAAGTCTTTCTTAACAATCCTTTACTTAAGAAATCTATCCTGGCATCAGCCTCATTCTTCTCCTCTGAATAATACAGCAACACAAAAACCACCACCAAAGGACTCATTCTAGACAGAACTGGATGTTATCCCAGATTTATGAGGCTGACAGGAGAGCTGTTTTCTAAAATGGCCATTAATTATTGAACAACATGCATTCCAAAATAACCCTGCCCTTAATCTTTAACAGACAATGCTTTTATCTATTGGCATATGTGCGCGTGTAGTATAAATTCCACTATGCCCAGTATGCTGAGAATCTGATATCCCTGCATATGCTACGGAAACCGTAACACAATGCTGGCTCATCTCGAGACAGCTCCATGCACATACAGGCACCAGCGACTTCAGAAACATTTCCTGAATTGTCCAAACCCCATAGAGTAGTAACCTTGAAAGATGATCTCTCCCTTACCTTTTCTTGTAAGTTGAGAGTAAAGTTCATATCTCTTCCTGCCATTTAAACATCCTCAGTCCGCAGACACAGCGGGTTTTCCAGTTACAACTACTGCTGTCGAAAATACTTTTTTTTTTTTTTCTTAACCAGCAACATAACTCATCTAAATAGGTTTCTGTTAAAGTTCCAGTGTAGGTGCATCAGGTTGTAACTGAAAGCAGTTGCCATATCGGTCATTATCTTACCTCAGTTGCCTTTTCATTTGCCATTTCCAGCTGAGAAATGAGTTCCTGGCTACGGAGTTTTTGCTGACTCAGCTCACTTCTGTAAATCAGAACAAAAGACACTGATCAATGCACAGTAGTGTACCAGTTATCGGAATATAATTTCATAGGTAATTTCTTGCTTTGGAGGGGCTTATGGCGCGTTTTCACTTATTGTGTTGCGCTTAAAACAAAGGTTTTAAAAGTGCCACCCAGCTAGCACTTGATAATGTGTTTTCTAAAACTATAATGGCAGAGGAACGAGTTGTATTTGTCTGAATCAACAGGACTTCGTCAAAAGTGCTTGACATTTTAGAAGGTAGGTTTTTTATTTATTGGATCTTATTTTGCAGACACATTATCAAATGTGCTATAAATATAAGCTGCATTTACACACTGACTCAGTTTTTAGATTAACATTCCAATGAGAATCCCATAAGCAGACTTCAATGTGGGTATTTTTGAAGATGGTTTGAAGTACCTAAAACTAAATCATTCTATACATGTGAGAAAGACAACAATGTAACACTTCATAAGGAAAACACCATCTTCTTCAGAGCACACCTTTTATACTGAATGAGTTTTAGTGATTCTGAATTTGTATAGTACTGAAGACAAAGAATAGCTGGACTATGATAAACAACTTGGAGTTCATGCCCAAAGGAAGCAGCTCTTGCCTTCTGTCATCATAAGCCACTGAAAGACGGGGTTGACCAAACATTGCAAAATGTCTGAATACTGGTAATTTTAGCCAGAGAAAGATACAGAACTAAATGGGCTGCTTTAAGAAGCATCACACACAAAAAAAAAAGTGTGATGAAGCTTCTTGCCACCAGTTTCTCCTTCTATGTTGAAGTCCAAGCATATTTGTGAAGAAGTTTCAAATCTATCAGGTTCAAAAAGTGGTGAAATGCAATCACCTTCATGGATATGAAGCAGACTGACAATGCTCAGAAAGGGGATAGGCAACCTTTTGGTACTCTGCCTATTACTGAAACTACATGCACTGTAAAGACAGCCAAAGCCTCTATTATTTCTGGGGCAACAGAGACACTGTAGGAGATAACTTCAGACCTCCACCTTAATGAGCCTCTGCTTTTTTAATGATGGCCTTTAGTTCTTAGAAACAATTTACTCTTAGAATCTTTTAAACTTAGAATCACAGAATAACCAGGTTGGAATAGACCCACCGGATCATTGAGTCCAACCATNTCCTGTTTTCCAGGCTAAACAACCCCAGCTCTCTCAGCTGTTCCTCATAAGGCCTGTTCTCCAGAACCTTCACCAGCTTTGTTGCTCTTCTCTGTTAACTTATGAAACTTAGTGTTTCATAAAGTTTGACTGGAAACTGCTATGTAGCACTTGAAATCCAAGGCTGCAATCTGTTCACATAAGGTTGCAAGTGCACATGGCTGGTAGTTTCCAATCCCTTGTTCTCAAGGCTCCATCCAACCTGGCCTTGAACATCCCCAGGGAGGGGGAATCCACAGATTCCCTGGGCAACCTCTTTCAATCTAGATTATACCTATGTTATCAGATGTGAATGAATAAAATAAGAATTAAAGATAGATTAAAATTGCAGGATCAAGACAGCATGTTAATACTTAACACTGTTACTGCAATTACTCTGTTATCAATATCAAGCATCAAGATGAAGCATTTTCAATATAGGAGCCTTAATGAACAGCTGATTTTTGAAATTTCATTTTTTTATAAACTGTTATATTAGCAAAACATAAAGTTTACACAGTTCCTGTCATATCTTTTCATACATACCCTTTCCAAATAAACTCTTTAGAAATCTATTCAAATACTACTCCTTACAACACATTGGCTGCTTATGTTCAAGTTTAATAACGGTAGTAAAATAAGGCTTGGAAAATAAGGAAATTCTTCAGCTCTGACAAACCATCTGTATTGTTGCATCATCTTAGAAGACTATCCAGAGATTCGTTCTCTAAATGAAAAATTCTTAGTNTATTAGCAAAACATAAAGTTTACACAGTTCCTGTCATATCTTTTCATACATACCCTTTCCAAATAAACTCTTTAGAAATCTACTCCTTACAACACATTGGCTGCTTATGTTCAAGTTTAATAATGGTAGTAAAAAAAGGCTTGGAAAATAAGGAAATTCTTCAGCTCTGACAAACCATCTGTATTGTTGCATCATCTTAGAAGACTATCCAGAGATTCGTTCTCTAAATGAAAAATTCTTAGTTACTAAAACCAATCTGTCTTCTACGTTTGTACTAAAGCGTGGAATTAACTCTCTAGCAGCAGAGGCCATAAACAGCGTTCACATGCTCACATACAGCTATGTATAATCAAGAAATTATACTCCAATCACACCGAGTGTGTATTTGAAGAAAACAATTTAACCTCTAAGCATAAGGAAATGTGATGGCTACTGAACTGGACAATTGATTCATTCTGATTGTTAACTCTCCCCCAAACACAGGTTGTAAGATTTCAATATTAGAATTGAGCAGTAACCCCAATTGCTGAACAATGCGATCAGTTGGTACCTCATTTTGCCTTTGTTAAATGAGTAGGAAACAAAAGGTGAGTTTTAGTGTTTTGGCAGACAGGTGATAAATCTGCCAGCTGTAGCACAAACGTTCTGCAAAGCTCTCGTATGACAAATACAGCATGTGCCAGCTGTTTTTTCGGTTGAATTATACTATAATATGCTTCAGTTACTCTTAGTAATTACAAATTTTGTATACTGCCAGTACCTGCAGCTGCCTCTCATCCTGTTAATTTTTTTCTCTAATGAACATCTTAAAATAAGCAGCTATGGCTGCCAAACACTACAGAAGCGCAGCCAAGAATAATGTTTTAGAAACAGAGGAAACTTCTTCATCTCAAGATGCTGTGCGACTCACTCCACATACTGCATGGGATGTAGGGAGAGGAAGGTGGTCCTGGCCAACACTTCATACACAGGCACCAAAAAAGTCATTCTTTGGAGGCAGATTCTCTTCAGTTACAAAAATGATAAAACTGAGAACTCCAGTTCAATTAATTCTATTGATTATTCTTGGTCAGAACTGAATTGACAGCAGACAAGCAACTGTCAAAATTCAAGCCTGTTGAAACACAGCAAGGAAGCAAACCCATTCAACTAAAATTAAGTGTCTCAAAAGCTACATTTGTCCTTCAGTCTCCAGGTGGATTGGCCCAGCTTGGCAGGTAAGCTGCTCCCTGACTCCCCACCAAGGAAAGAGGAAGAGAACCAGAATGGTAAAGGTGTGAAAAACCCCCATGAGTCAAGAGAAAGACAGTTTAATAAGCAAAGGGAAAAAAAATAATTGGTGCAAAAGCAACTACCCATCAATTGGTGCAACTCACCACTCATTCCCAGCGCACCAGTGCCCAGTCACAACAGTGCCCCAAACAACAGCTGCTCTGAAAGAACTTCCACCCAGTTTTATTGCTGAGCACAACAACATATGATGTGGAATATTCCCTGGGCCAGTCATCCCGGCTCTGTCCCCTCCCTTCTCGCTGCTGGGGTGGAGTGAGAAGCAGAAAAGGCCTTGACTCCTTGTAAGTGCCGCTCAGCAAAGCTAAAACATCCGTGTGCTGTCAACACTGTTTTGGTCATAGAGCTAAAATACAGCCCTATACAGGCTGCTATAAAGAAAATTAACTCCAGCCAAATCCAGCAGAGATGTTTAAGAAGCATTAAATTCACCTTAACTTCAAGTATAAAATTCCCCTGAACTGAATCTGAGGGTGATAGTTTTTGTATGCGTTTATAAACACATATAGACATATACAGATTAATTTTACCGACATATACATCCTTAGAGAAAGAAAAAAATCTAAATTCAATAGAGGAGCCTTGGAAGAAGTTGTGTTTAAATAAATAAAGTGCTACACTGCTGTTTTATAACCTTTAATGGTACCCATTCATTTGCATAACTATTTTATAATGGCAAATATTTGCTGTCTAAGTTCACTTCAGTAATATGTCATTAGAACTCGAAGTACATCTAAAGCGGATGCAATCAGAAGTCAGAACAGCTTCGTTTCACAGCCTGCCAAACTAGATATTCTGGTGGAATACAGAGAATAAACACCAGTCATGAGCTTTTAGCCACACTGCCAAGAGCAACGTTTTTATTTGGAACGATGACCTGTGCTGCAGGTAACACTGACCTCGGTTACCTTCGAGATTGACTTTTGGCACAAGTATATTCAAGGAAAACTGGTTCCTTGCCCTTTTGCAAGGCAAAGGCGAAGTCTACTGCCAATGAACCCTTCTAAAAGCAGACAGCGTCTTAAGATGCTTAAAGGGAAGAAAACTCCTCATAAATTAACTGTAATGTGTTTTTATGAAGAAGTAGTGGAATTCAGTCTACAAGTATTAAATGCACTGCCTGTTTCAGCACTGGGTTTTTTTTTAATTCCAAGTTCAGTTTTATAGACAATGATTACATTTAACTTGAACTGAGACCCAAATGCCCAAGAAAGCACAGAATAATTTTCAATGAAGCCTGAAAGTGTCAATTTATCAACATTTTTACCTACAAGGTTTTTCACTGATCTACTTGAATCTCATGTTTAAAAACCCCTCACTCTGCTCTGCTGCTACAGGTTGCAAAATTTACTTCTTTATTTTTTTAATTAAAAATCACCTCGTGTTCACTGATGTTGCTTCATTTCTTAAAAATGTGTCTTTAATGCTTCCTTTATGCATAAGGATTACACCCCACAAACTAAACACTGCAGACTTAGAAGATAACAAATGAGCAGCAAGGAACACGGAGAAGTTAGTAGCTGCTGCTGGGAAGTCAGTAAAGAAGCCAAAATGTTTCAGACACCTTCCCATGGAAAAGGAAAGTAATGAGGAAAGAACTAAAAACCAGCCACAGATCATGAATTTAAGGCAAAGGAATGGGAAACACCTACACAAACAAATGGGACACTGACTCAATGCTTACAAGAGCTGCACCAACAGCAAACTCCTGGTGAAACACAATATAAAGTGCTTTTATATAAACCGCCTCCCCAGTATACAGGGATATGACTACGTTAGGAAGTTCATAACTTCCTGAAAAACATTCACTTATAAAGCACTTTACTATGTCGTAAGAGCAAGAATTCTTATTAAAATCTGCAGTTCTGCCCTATGTCGCCAACGCAATCTCTGCATTTGCTCATGTATTTACATGAGTCAGACCCATCAAACAGTAACTTCATAAAGTGCCAAGGAATGTCTCAGAGTGTCCTCAAAATATACTAAATACCCACGATAAGCTGCTGAGCTTGGAGAACTCTCTCTTTAAATCCAAAAAGGGTACACTGACATCTTAAGTTCAGAGCCCTGCTGCCCAGTCAAGACAAGATGAAGTTTCTAAGGGAGATATTAAGCTTTCCTTACAAGTTCACAGCTTAATTAACTCTCACAAAACCTTCTAAATGTATTTATATAGGAAAGCTGGGTGAGTATTGGCCTTTCACTCGGACTCTGCTTAAGGCTTGGGGATGTTATTTCCTGCATTAGCCCCAAGGGGACTTTCAACCAGAGCCTCTAATTCAACAGATCCTGTTTATTATTTAGTGATCTTGATGGCTTTTCTACGATAAACTGCATTCACTGCAAAATTATTTTGCCTTTTAAATAATCAGCAACTTCAATTCTGTTCACTACAAAGTAAGAAGTGATTCACCATTCTGTACTTGCACTAAAAATACTTACTCAATATGTTAGTATGATAAGATTAAAATAAATATGATAATTATTCATTTATAAAGTAAGCAAGGATTTAGAATTAAATTACTATTCCTGCGTAACTCGGGAGCTAATTTTCATACCAACTGCATTCTGCACTACACAGCTAGGCATCTGGTAATACATATAATGTGAAAAATACACCACTTTTAGATTTTCTAGATAGAATCATAGAATAGTTTGAGTTGGAAGGAACCTTAAAGATTGTCCAGCTCCAACCCCCCTGCAACAGGAAGGCCACATCTCACTAGATCAGGCTGCCCAAGGCCCAATCCAACCTGGCTTTGAACACCTCCAGGGAGGGGGCAGCCACAAATAATACATATAAGTTCTGTTAAAACCACTTTTCACCATAATATCAGAGCACCGCCGCAGAGATTTAATTCTGAAATACCTTATATCAGTCTAAACTACAACTGTCTAGGAAAGAACACACTTGTTTCTATTGCCACTTCCTTATTAGTTAGAGAAAATGTCTGATGAAAACCTCTGCTCATAGCTTACATGGTATGTAAAAGCAGCACCTATGAAAACACCTTAAAAAGTGACTGACCCTGCTTTTAGACTTGCTCCAAAATATCTACTGAAGCCACAGAGAATCACGTGGACTTAGTGTAGAATATAATTTTTAATACGAGATGAACATTTCTTCTATTCCGCTCATTGGGCAGTATATTCTCTGATACAAGATATTAAATTATTAATCTCCAGGTGATGCCACACAGGCAATCTCTCTCACATAAACAAGGCCATCTTCAATGGACTATTTTTCATGCAGATTCACAAAGCAGACCTCCTCTCATGTGCATTAGCTATTCTCTGTGTCAGCATTTTGCTGCAGATAAAGAAGGTTCAAAGCTTTTTGGTCTGCTATAACAATATTTTAACACTTAACATTTCACAGACAACTTTAAATGTTTTGTAGTCTGTGATTTTTTCCCTTCTAATTTGAAGCTGCTGAACTATACCCAGGATCTAATAAGCCTGGATGCTCAACTGTGAGAGATTTTGTTATTTTCTTTACAGAAAACAAATCACAACAACAACAAACCACAACTTCAACAGCTAAAATTTACCTTTGCATGGAACACTATAAAGTATTTTTCTTTTCTAGTTACTGTGTTTACAAAAGGTGTCAAAAAATCATTAATAAGTCCCAGTTAATTACATACAGGGAATTACATACCCCTAAAACTGCCAGTGAATAAGCACAGTTCCCAGTATCTTGCAGGTGTGCTCGACGCTGTGGTGACTTCCGAAAGAAACCTTTTGCCTTTTTCAAGTTCTGTTTAGTAATCTTTACAAAACGTAGTACATTTTAAGGGAAAATAAAACCAGCCTTTATCTGGACAGATAAGGTATGTAAGCCAAAACTGTTTACTTAGGAGAGGTAAAAATGACCAAAGTGAATGCGTAGAACACGCTTTTTTCTAGAAAAATGGGCAGAAATGTTATCTCTAATTGGA
This sequence comes from Piaya cayana, assembly GCA_013389865.1. Classification (NCBI taxonomy): domain Eukaryota; kingdom Metazoa; phylum Chordata; class Aves; order Cuculiformes; family Coccyzidae; genus Piaya; species Piaya cayana. Next base: position 14,405 of record WAAB01008607.1, read on the forward strand.
TTTAGTATGATTTTGAACTACCTGAAAAATTCAAATTGAACTAGTTTATCATAAATAACAGTCCACTACTATTACAAAGAATCCCACACAGTCAAAAAAAGGAGCACTTAAAAAAAATGAAAAGCAGATCAGTGAAGCTGCTAGTAGAACAGAAAGGTCATCAAGAAATGTTTTATGAATTCACTAGCTGGCTAACCAGACTGAGTGAGTGACGTCTGTCTCGGCTTGCAATAAGCTACAGTTTGGCTGTTACCTGTTAGCCAGGCCAGCCATGTGAGGAAGCTGAGGTGGAGGAAAGAAATACGAGAAAAGGAAAGACGCTACTCATCCACTGTGCAGAGATCAACTCATTTACCTTTGAACCCTCTGCAATGTGTCCACACACTGAAAATTAAAACCAAGATGAATGTAGATGCCGTATCTGCTTATTTCATAAATTGATCAGTGTGGATTCTTCTCATTTTTTTAAAGGATGTTAACATCCAAGTAGAAACAAACACTATCTGTAGCAGCATGCATTTAAAGCAAAGGTAAGTTTGTAGAATTTCTTTCAAATGGCTAATTTCTCATTTGGGTACTTCCTTCTCTACTCACTCACTTCCAATAATGCCACTGTCTCCTCTAAACCAGTTGATGTCTGTCTGTACAGGCTCACAGGCACCATAGGTGCCTGTATTCTCCGTAGGTATTCTCCGGCAAATCAGAATGACAGGTAACCTGTATCCCTGGCTATTGTATGAGATGCCCTTGTCATTATGCCCTTTCACAACTGCAAATGTTCTCAGGTTTTGTGGGGGAATAGAAGTATCAGTTAGTTACCTGGCAACCTGCATGAATTAAGAAAAAAGTAAAGTTTATATCATATTTTTGCTTAGGACACTCACATAACTCATTCATATCCTCATTTATGACAGTAACTGCTCAGAAGAGAACATTAAAGGGGTGTCTCAATAGATATTTTTCCAGCTTATATCATAAGTCTGGAGACTGACTTTCCACTGACTGTTCTGAACAGCTATAAATAAAGAGGTTTTCACAATCCAAAGCTAAAATTCACTAAACTGAACATGCTATATAATGGAGGAAAAAACAAAAAGTAATATATTCCATTTACTATTTGTCATTACTAAACCCATGCACACCTAACAAGTGTTAATTTCACAATTAGCATCAAAAGCTCTCTTCAGAACACTCCTGTTTTGCTGGAAGAACGTCATCTGGTCTGGATGGTTTGCTCGTCATGGGTTTTCATCCCAGGTCTACTGCATACCACCATACAGTAACTAAAACTGTGACAACTTCCAGAAGAGGAACAAGATTGCACTTACTTTAGCTGGCTGATCCTGGCCTCTGTAGTTTTGGTAAGATTTTTTGTTTCTTCTTTCCATCGATTGGTTGCTCTTTGCTGAGCTACTAACAGACGCCTAAGTTCAGCAGTAGACTTTTGACTGGTGTCTTCCATTTCCTTAAGTCGAGCTTCATATCCTCGTTCTTTCACAGCATGCTCATGCTCCATTGTGCTTATCTAGAAAAAATACACATCGGGTGCAATCAAATATCTCCCTCTTTTTTTTTTATAACATTTGTGTTACATTTACAAACATTTGCTGAAAGCATGTAACATACAATAATTAAACTCGTAATTTTATGCTCAAAGAGATACATGTTCCCCAAACCAATTTAAGCAAATAGTACAATTGACAATAAAGGATAATGAGCTGTGTATGCTTATTTTTATAAATAATCTTTATCCTCCTCTGTGTTTTCTCCACAGGCACATGTTTGTTTTATCTAGCTAAAATGTGTTAGGAGTTTGTTAACTGCATATAAAATCCTTGGTACATCAAAGGAAAAGGAAAACAAGCAATAAATCTTATCTGTGACTATAATGGAAGCTTGTCTGATTTAAAATGAGACAAAAATCTGATATATGCTTTATAACCACTATCTATCCGTCACAAGTCCCTGATCCCTTGGTTTTAGACTACATATGACCAAAGGGTTCAGGAGTTGAAACACGCTTTAACATTTGACTGCTGCCTTTGTCTTGTGCTTCAAAGTGGAAACCAAATTTGAGATGGTCCCTCTACAGAACTTGTACAACCGCTTACTGAAGTCTTCTTCATTGCTACAGATCTTTACACTCCTGGATTTAAAAGCAGAGGGGAAAGTACCAGCTTTATATGTTTAGAAAGCACATCAAGGATCATAGCTGTTACTCCCTCCTGATCCAAAGGCAGAATCATAGAATAGTTTGGGTTAGAAGAGACCTTAAAGATCATCCAGGTTCCACCCCCTGCCATGGGCAGGGACACCTCCCACTAGATCAGGCTGCCCAAGGCCCCATCCAGCCTGGCCTTGAACACCTCCAGGGATGGGGCAGCCACAGCTTCCCTGGGCACCTTGGGCCACAGCCTCACCACTCTTGGAGTGAAGTGCAATTTAACTATCAGGGATCAAATTACCCAATAGATTCTGAGGACTGGCAATGCTGCAAAAAAATTACTTTCAAGCAGAAACCAAGAAGCATCACTGAAAGTTTCACCATTAAACTCTCAAGGATTTTCTCTTAGAACTGCTGCCTTATTAAGCGAATATCAGTGTTATGTTAAATTAAAAGAACATCAACCCCATACCTTTATTTTGGCTTTTTGTTGAGTCTCTGTGGCTAGTTTTCTCAAGCCTTCCATTTCTTTTTGCAATTGTTCTTTCTCTTGCTGAAGTTTTAGCCTTTGTTCACTGACAAAGGCACTCTTTTCTCTTTCTGAGTCCAGAACACTTTGCAATTTACTGATAAGCTCCTGGCAACGAGATTTCTCTTCCTCAGAGCTGAAAGAGAAGTAAAGTCTTGTTCAACTCTTGAGTTCCAACAACTACTGCACTAGAAAAAAAACATGTAGATTGGGACAGATCTTTGGTCTGACCCAATACAGCTGCTCCCCTGATTTTTCCTGAAAGTTTGAATCTGTCGATCGTGTTTAGTGGGCTTGACAGCTAGAATTATGCACAAGTCAACAAAGAATTTTACCAAGATGATGGAATTCATAAAACCAATCTCAATGACAACATGAAACAGAAGACTTCCGTCTCCAGATTCCCAGGGTTGCTCTGGCAAAGTGACAGGATTTACCATCATCGGAGTACAGAAAAGACTGAATCTTCTAGAGAATCCAACACTTTTCATGCTGAAAACTATAACCTGGTCTAAAAATGTGGACTGTATTGTAATTTTTACTGTTGTGTTATTGGAACTGCAATAACATCTGTTAGCTTTGAATATGGAACTGAAATTCAATATGCCAAGTAAACACAGTGTCCTGCCTGTACTAGGAGATACCACACTGTAGGTGAAGATATAAAGTAATAAATTCTGCCTGAATGCTTCATGGAGTAACTTTCTCTACAAATAGTATTTTAAAATGTGGAAAAATTCTAAATAATATACTGCTATTTTCAATTTTTGTCAAACTGCTTGCAGTTCTCATCTTTCATTCTATGGCTTGTTACTCCCTTTACTTCTTTCATAGTGATTCTTAATTGCCTTTGCTTCAGAATTATGGTATCTTGATACTGGTTAAGAAGACGTGACAATAGCCTAATATATAATCAACAATTTAATTATTCAGAAATAATTTCCATAGTTTTCCATTCCTACTTCTGTAACATCTGTTACTTACTTCATTTCCAGCTGTTTCAGTTTATTTTGTGTTGTCTGTAGACTTAGCTGCAGGTCACTTTTCATACTTTCTGCAAATAAATATTTCTGATGCAGCTGCTCTAGTTTTCTACTGTCATATTCATGTCCTCTGTCTTCCCTGTAGACCTGAAGAATAAACTTACATGTAAAATCATTTTTACTTTGCACTGCTGACTAGCAGCATAGTACTGGCAAAGGAGGTTACTCTTTATTGCATCCTATTTTCCAGTGATTTAAATCAAAACTGGATTTCTATCATTGTTGCTGCTACTTGGAAAAAAAAAATTCAAGGATCTGGCACTCATTTAGTTTTCTGGACACTGAACTTCAATTTAACTGGATTATGTATTAATATCCTGTCAGGTTTTGTCAAACATCTCTCTACCTTCTCTTCAAACTTTTTGAAGGACTCTCATTCAGTTTACTACTACAGCTTTAAAACACTTGCTGGATTGGGAAAAACAATCCCAACATTCAAATAATTATATGAAAATTTACAATTAAGAAAATCTACTCAAAGTAAAAAAGGGGGGGGAACCCTATGAGAAATGGGGAAAATTAACCTATCTCCTTCTGAAAAGAGTTGTTAAATGTGATGTGAAAATGCATGCAATCGCCTTACCTTTTCAAGTTCTTCTTCCACTGCTTTCTTTTCTCTAATGGCTCGTTCCAGTTGACTCTGCTTTTCTCCACATTCCTATTTTTAAAAGTATTGTTTAAATAAATGTAATAAAAAATAGCTCAAAACAAAAATTCAAGAATTGCTTAAACCAAAGAGCAGCTACTGTAAAAGTAATTCTTGCTGCTGTTATGGATGCCTTTGTTATATTTACCTGCTCATTATTTTCTCTATAGGATGAGGTTCGTTCGCTATACAGACTAAGACATGTAAAATGAAATCTATAAATAAGCGCATACGCACTGATTTCTGAGCTCTTTTTATATTCCCACATAATTTGTTTCAGCGTTTCTGGTTCGTTTAAGAATACGATGATTGCGATGCACAGACTTCGTCTTAGCATACATTCTCAATTTATATACACATTCCCACATACCCAACTACAGATGTTCTATACTCAGCTTTCCATGCTGCAAGTATCCCTGAGAGGAACAGGGATATTTAAGAAAAGCTATGACATGGGATACGTCTTCTCGAGCAGAGAATCTCACTGTCAAGATGCTTGTGAACTATGCTAAGACTACACAAAACTTGAGGAAAAAACTTACACAAAGGAAAATGTGGATTTGCAGAACTGTATTATTTCATGCAAAGCCAGGCAAGATTCTCAGTAAGGTCATGATTGTATGCACATAAGGCAAAGCTGCACATTCAAAATGAATTTTCAAAGCAAACATGATTTACACCTAAATGATGTTGCACACAGTTGCTTTTATCAAGTCACATGAAAGACACTGCATGTTGCATTCATGTCTGGAGACAGGCAAGATATAAGGTGCCATATAGTACTAAAGCAAGGTTCTAGGCAATAATCCATTTACCATATTTTACGTGAATTACTATTACCTGAATTTAGTATTTCAACTGATAAAGAAAGTTAGAAGTCTTAAATATTTTGCTATCAAAACTACTTCCATCAGTCAGCACCGTACCATCTCAAGGGCTGAAAGTTCTTCTGTTAGTCGAGAAATCTGCATGTTGTATTGCTTCTTTGCAGAGTCTACCTGTGATCAAAACCAAAGTAAAACTAAAAAATAAATCCCATGAACTATTTTTCTATCCTGCTTTTATATACGTAGAACAACATGACTATCATGAAAGCTGCTGTCCTTGAGGTGCAAGATATTGGAAATTTGTGTAATAGATATTTTTAGATCACATAACAAAAGATGTATTTGTTAATACCTGGGAAAACATGACACATCAGTTTAAAATTTTATTTTTTATGCTTTTGATAGATTCACTTTTATTGTGATAATTCCGAAATAAGAAATAGGACATTTAGAAACTCTGGTTATTAAATTACTGTCACAACCATAGAGTGCTTACCCTAGTTGCTCTTCAGCTCTTACACCTTCACCAAACAGAAGGCGTAAACCATCTTTATCTGGTATTAAAGCTTTTTGGCTCTTCAGATTTAAGAATATCATTTAGTTGGGAAAAAAGCACATGTAGGTAACAAAGCTGAAGAGTACAGTACTGTCAGCAGGCTGCCTTGCTACCTGTATTATCAAAATCCTTGTAACAGAACTGCTCACAATGACCATGTGCCATCAATACCTTTCGACACTGAGGGAAGTGAAAAAAACCTTCCCATTCTTTCTGAACATCGTAACTTACTGCCTTTCTAATTCTTGCAGCGATATCTTCTGCAAGTTGAGACATTTCTTCTTTCATGTTTTTAATTTCCTCTTCCTTTTGCTTCTCTCCAAACAGCGCCTAGAAGAAAATAACAATTTGAAATACTATTGATAGCATCTCAAACTGAGAGAAGAAACCACACAATCAACTGTTCAAAACCCCTTCTTTCCTGTTAGCCCGGGAGTAGCTGACAAGAATGACATAAGAATAAGGAACTGACAAGCCCAAACGTGGCCTTCAAGAGCTGGAGAACGTAAAACTTCATTTTTCACCCCTTTCTGAACCATACTAACAAGAAAAAGGAACTGTAGAAGATCAGTTCATAAAGCAACTGAGGTGCAAAAAGTTATGAGGGAATCACAGAAAGAAAGAAAGCCAGGAAAAGGCTTTCCTAAACGACTATAAATACGTGGGAAGAGAGACTACAGGGTGAAAACATTAATTATCTTTTATATAACAAGAATAGCAGAAGTTTAATTGTAGTAAAGACCAGAACCCTAAGCCTTGTCAATATTTTAGTCTATTCTGTAGGCCAAAAGGTAGCAGGTTTCTTTAGAAAAGTTAGTCCCCTTTTCTGTCAACAAAAAGGAGGCATCTTTATTTTTAACTCTCATTCCAAACATTCTATTTGTTGGATTGAATACCACTGAGGACTGCATGAAGATATCCATAAGAGAGACATCCACAGCATCTCCTAAATAATTTTTTTGACTGGTAAGACTAAGTTCAGCACCCAATATGACATATTGGAATTTCTTCGGCCATTTTATAATACACTAATAACCACCTTTGCAACTTTTCCTGACTGCAGACTTCGCTCACACCTTACTCAAGTTTACTTTCCCAAATGGCCTCTGAATAATTAAAATCTGAACACAGAACTCTCTCTCTCTTGGTCACATACAACCACCATATAACAAAAAAGTCCCTTCAGTTTTAGCTGTTGTTTCCTAACTATCAATAAGTTTTAAATTTGTAACAGGACTTTATTTTTATTCTGATAGCCCAATTTATTTCTAAGGATTTGATAAGAAATTCTGTCAAAGATTCTTGAAAATTCAGTATTATCACTTTGATCACCTTGATTCAGGCTTTGAAATTTGCACTGGAAAAAAAGTCTACGCAGTGAAGGCTTATATCACAGTTATATCACAGCTATCTTACTCATTACTCATTTTAGTACAACAGATATCTTCGGACACTTCACAATTGCAAGTGATAGAAGCATTCTAATATCTAAGAAATTTCTTCATCCACAGCCCTACCTGACTTTTTTGGAGGTTAGCTTCTTCTAAGAGCTGTACGCAATCTTGGACTTTTGCAACAGCATCATACTTCTCCCTTTCTAGATTAGCACACTTGGTCTGAAGCTCTCCGATTTGTTTCTCCAGGGCTGTTCTTTCTGTTCTCAGCTGTTCAGCGTCTTGGACAGTAACACGTAATCTACAAAATAGTAATAATTGTACTCATTTAACAATAAATGCTTAATTAAGACACAATCCCTTCAAAAGAAACAAATATGAAGTGTTTATTCATAAGTTGTCAAAATGGCATTCCTGGTTTTCTGCTTGTTTTTGGACAGAGTCTTTGAGCTTAATATTCATCAAGTCCTGTAAAGAAACAGAACTAAAGGAGTTAACTTGGATATCTAATCTCAGAAGATCCTTACAAGAATGTTGCTATCCTGGGATACATCACTGAAAATGTTCTATATTAAAACAGAAGAGAAGAGCCCCAGAAGGAATAAAGTTTTCCTCTGTGAAGGAAATGGAATAATTGGATGTGGGCAATGAAGCTGCAGCTATACCATTAGAGCAAGAAAACCACCAATAATTTTAACAGGTCAGAAATCCTTATTGTTTAATTACGATTGTCAGAATTGGCAGGCACAAGGAAGGGCAAAAGAGTCTCAGAGGTATCCTCAAAAACACCTCAAAGTTCCACAAGTGCTGCTGCTTCAATAAAGTGCACAGTTCTAAATGTCCACAGTGAGCACTTCGGAAACACATGCGCTGCTTAACAGAGAAAGAAAAACCTGTATTCACCTCAAACTGAGCCAGTTTACATGAACATTTCCAAATTTCAGTGTGAATATTTTTCTTTAAAATCACCACCTAAAGCTAACACGAGTTCAGAAACTAGAATTTATGCACTAGGATAAAAAAAATATAGGCCTCCTTTTTTTTTCCCACCACATTCAATAAAATTAGACAGTCTGTTGGATAATTTTAAATATACTGAAATCAGAAGCTGTTTCAAAGGGTTACAGAATAGCACAAATAAGGTAAGAAAGCAGCCAAGCATACAACACCTGTATTTTCAGAAAACAGAACTGCTTAGAAACACAAACTCAGACACTAAAAAAAATGCATTTTATCTCACTTGCATGCATCCTGCATTGACAGCCAATGTGTTTTCTTTACCTTGCTTCTAATTGTTTTATACTCGACTGTGCTTGCTGCAAACGTTTGTCAGATGCTGTTTCTCTTTGCTGGGCAGATTTCATGTCTTCTTCCTAGGAAAAAAAAAAAAAAAAAAAATCTATTCCCCAGACATCACCTACGCTTCTCTGAACAAAAACCAGCTATACAACATGAAACAAATGACAGAAAAATGTTGTGATATAGTCAGCATTCAGGTAACTGACAAGCAATTCAGTTGCAATAGAAAATTATTCCTAGCTCTAGAATACCTTTCTCTCCAACTGGCCTCGAAATTTCTCCGTCAACCTGGTCATTTCATCCATCTTAGCATTTGCTGTCCGTGCCTCTATTTTGGCTTGCCTGTATAAAGAAAAGAGTCTATGAATTACATCTCCATTATCACACAGAGGGAAAAAGACTTCATTATAACTTAGTTGAAACAGCTGTGAAGGGCAGTTTCCTCCTCCTCCTCCTTCTTACTATGCAGCAAAATTCACTAAACAACCACCCTGTGAAAATTACTTGTTAAAGATGGCTGATGAAGAAGGTGCATGTGTTGATTAAATATTTGGGAGGAATAGGCAATCAAAACTTTAAGTGATTCAATAACTTAGATATAATTGGCCATAGATACTTAAACATAGATAGCTTTTCCAAAATTAGATTTCACTTTTTCAAGTAACTTGGCTAAGAATTAAGAAAAAAAAAATCATTAACCACTTCTGAAGAATTTAACTGAAGTGCTTTGTAATCTGAAGAGGTGTTGATGAGCTGAAAAAGAACAAGGGAAAAAAAAAGACTAGTTAATGCATCAGACTTTTCCTCAGTAGAAAAGCTTATTGAAATGAGCAACTCTTCAGCTCCTCTGACTTGGGAACAGAAAGACATGGAGTCCTTCACCTGTGGTGTAACCCAATTATTCAGGCTGCATATTATGCTAAATTTGAAGATCAGTGATTGAATGTGATAACATAAAAAAGAGCAAATGTATTAAAAAATTAGCTAATGCAAACTTGAGCACTAATGGACATGAAAGAAGCTGGAAAATATTTAATACTGTTAATATTTAATAGTGTTAAGATCAACTTCAAGCAAAAATTAATTATAGAAGTAATAATTTTTTCCTAATAGCATAAAAGACAAGAGATATTATACCTGCATGAAAATCTGAAGCAAAGTATAAATAATTCCATTAATTCCACAGCAGATAATTAATTTTGACTTAATTAATCAGAAGAGCTAATTATGGTATTACTTCTCCAAAAGGCAAAACCAAAGGTAAAAACATTATACAGACACGTGGACCTCACTGCAGGTCCAAACCTTTGATCTTGCTCCATCCAAATCGTGCATTTTTCTCCACAAAAAGTATCATTAGGTTTATATTAACGGTTTCCCCCAAAATATTTGAAAATATTTAAAATGTCCTATAAAACAAAATAAAAACTCAGCATGTGTTCAGTCAACCTAGTTTCTAAATAACAGTATTGCTTGCAAAACCTGCATATTAAGTACATGAATAAACACACAGTGACATCTTCAACTGTTTACATAAAAATGGGAATTATTTTTACAATTTTTAGGGGTTACTTTCTATAAAATCAAAAGCTAAACCTAACTAAAGCATGGCAGCCGTCCAACCACATTAAATATTTTAATTACAGTATCAAATGGAATTACTATTGCTAAAATCAAAGGAAAAAATAATAATTAAGCCAAAATTTAAGTACATTAAGCTTGTAAACTTACTGCACTAAAATTCAAATTAAAAGATTATTTAAAACGTTAGGTAATGCTGTAAAAATATTCTGGTTGATAATGAATCCATTTCCTTTAAGTGTCAGTCCACAAATCCAATTTACTGGAATTAAATTCTAGTTCAACTTTAACCATCACTAATTAAAAGAATTAGCAGAGTAAACAGATATTAAACAGACTATGGCTGTAAATGCAAATAACCAAAAAATAGTGTTGCAGGTATTTTTCTCATGGTCCTTGACATACTTCAGGAATATAATTAATGCTTCTCTTACCTCTTGCTTCCTACAGTTTAGAACTCTTTATTGAGAAACAGTGAATGCAAATGTTATTAAAAGCATAAAAACTTAAAACTACTCTAAAGAATCAAATTTCAGAACAGTAACGAGTAATTGTGTAACTGGATTTTAAGCAAATCTTATTCTAATGAAAAATAATCTTTAGAGTCAATTTTGTTGTGATGCTCACAATTGTTTCCGTTTAATGAGAAGGTCAAACACTGACTATTTAAGGAAAGAGTTGAACCAAAGAACACTAACTGGAAATACGCTACGTAACACTAAGAGTGCACGCATCCCTGAACAAACAAGAGCCAGTAACTGAAACCGTTTTATCTACCACTACCAAAACAGTGTGCAGTATAAACAAGGTCCATGACACATCAACGTGTTAGAAGCAGCTATGGAAAAGACATCTAATATTTTAAATTGCCAGGCTTATACCTCAGTTGTTTTTGTAGCTGCTCTAGTTCCACACTCTGTTCTGTTACAGTCTTCAGCAACTGTTGATTGCTCTGCAAAATAAACAGATTTGTAACATGTGCCTTATCACACTGAAAATGTTATATATTCAGAACTGTTACAGGCTACTCTATATATATATATGGTAATATAATACCATAAAAAAAGCAAATAAGGTCTATTCTACACTGCAGCTTGTCTCCAATTGCCAAGGTTTAGGTAGAGTATTTTAGTAAGGCAAACGCAGAGTGATGATGCCTAATCCTCCCCTTCTTTTCCCTGGTTTAGTAGCGTAAGGGCTTCCCGAGATGAGAATTTTAACAGCTCTGACCTACCATCTGCATTCCCATCTACTTCAGGGGTCCAGAATACTTCATCACAGCACATGTTGCTGGAAATAATTCCTTTGTTTTAGAGAAAACATTGAGCAACTGCTCCTCTTTATTTTCTCTATGCCAGCAATAGTGCTGGATGTGTCATTCTCCTTCAACTGTCTTCTCATTTGAGAATCATTTCTTATTTTTGTTACCCTACTATTCTTTTGTAGATCTTACATACATCTATATCATATAATAAGCTATTAGAGATGACTGCAACTGCAGGCAGCATACTGTGGACATGGGCACAATGTATTTCTTTCCCTCTGTATCCTAGTAATTGCTAACCTTCTTCTTGATTTTTTGACTGTTGCTGACAATCATTTTCACACTTCCTACTTCTACAATACCTGTTGTGATTGGTAACAGTTAATTTCAAGACCATCACAGAGTGCTCAAAGTGAAGGCTCCCTCTTGCCCACATGCATGATTTTGCTTTTCTTAATGAAATGTCAGAATTCACCAAGATATTCAACATCATGAGATCTTTCTCTGCATCTCCACAGTCTAGTTTTAACTACCCTAAACAGTTTAACATCAGGAGTGAACACTGCTGCTTCAATACTGTGTCTTATTTCCAGAACACGTATAGATATACTGAACAACTATAACAAAAGCACATCTAGGAAACACAGCTGTTCTGCCACAATAAAAATCCTGACTAATTACTCTCTCTTCACTTCCCATTTTTCATCATATTAGTTCAAGAAAGAGCATGCTTCTTCATCCCAAGGCATCTTTATGCCTTTGGTAACAGACTTTGCAAAATGTCTTTAGGGCAATGCAAATGAATGTTTTATTTCTATCTTAAATGTCATCTGTGTCAGCCCCTGTAAAGAGTTCACGTTTCCCTGTCTTCTCTCTACATCATCTCTTTCCAGACTTACAATTTTAAGCGTTCAGTGATTCTGTTTTGAGGTACATAATACTTACTTGCATGTAACAGCAGATCAAACAGCCTGTAACTTTCAAATCTTTAGCAAAACTACTTTTAAGCTCATCATTGCATTTGTTCGAGATTGTCTTCAGGCAGCAGCTCCCCATTAACTTTCAAGTATTTATCTTTGGAGAATATTTAATTCCAAGACCATCACTGACTACATAAGGCAAAAGTTTCTCCCTGAGTGCATTATTGTGCTTTTATTAACAGTAACAAAATAGCTTGGAAACCTGACAACTACTTGCAAGATACAATTCTGTAGTAATCTGCAGTACACTACTCATTAGTACTACGGACTCAGTTGAGTATTGTACTGTTTCCACCACAACAGTTTAAAAACTATGGCACAACTGGAAAGAATTTAAAGCTGATCAAGAAGAAGGATTAGACATCTTAAAAACAGTAGTCAAAGAACACTTAAAAGAACAGAACAGAAAAAGCAAGGAAAGGGGAAAAAAAAGATGGCAATATAGAAGTTTTCAATAAGACGCACCATGACAAAGAATGCAGCAATCCTTCCTTCATACCTACATTTCACACCAAAAGAACTGGCTTGTATTTTGACAACAGCTCAGATGCAACAAAAAGTGGTTGCAGTGATAAAGATAAAAAAGAGTAGACTACCTAGAGTAGTTTAGGAGTCTTTTCACACTACCCAGTATCCAAGACAAATACTAATCAAAAATCACCGAGGAATCACGTCTTTCAGCGGAGAACCTGCTCAGCCAGAAACCTCACCATACCTTTCACCTCAATTTTTCTACCATGTTAAAATTGTTGTTCAGTCCTGGACATCTTGGCTAAAGCTTAGAGACTAAAATCTCTCAGTCTAAGGATATGGAAGAAACATTAGACAATGACTAGAGCTCATAAAAATCCCTGCCAACAACAGATAATGAAGACAGCAGTGTGAAAGTAGGAATCAATAAACGTGGCAGAGCATCAGAGCTGGCCTACATAAGAGGTCATCATTTGAATAAGTTTTTCCTTTGTGAAGATGGTTTGGATTGTGTGACTGAAGTACACTAGTCATATCATGAAATCCTGAGGCTAAGCTTACCACTGACTTCTTGAAGAAAGAGCTCACATAATATTATTAAGAGCTAACCTCTCAGCCATCCTGAGCTGGTATTTGAAGTTAAGAACAAAGCCATCACTATCTGATTTCTGAATGCTCTTTATAGAGGTTTGAAAAACTGCGTGGCACAAGATCTTTTCAAACCAGGTATGCAGGAAGGACTCGTTGCTTTTCTTTTATACTTCTAGGCCCTAGCAGGAAAAAAAATAATAACTTATTAAGTCACTATTCAGAAAATTTTACTTACCAACTCTATTTCCTCTTTGGATATATGCAGTTGCCGAGTCAACTGCTGAAAGCCAGTCAGTTGATCCTAAAATGAGAATTTTGAGTTTCTTACAACCATTATTATCATAAAGAGTGTATAATTATAGAGTTTACCAGTCAAATGAATACATTTTTCAAAAAATGTATACATTGCAGGAAAGTCTATATGGCTTTGTAGATTTTAATTAGATTGCTTTTAGATGTTGACCTAGTAATCTGGCAAACTAGATTAACTAATGAAAAATGTATCTGAATTTCACTCAATTACAAATTGCCCCCTTCCAAAACTCATACACACTATCAAACTATAGAAGCAGAAACAGCAGAAGAGAAGCAGGATACTAAACACAAACTTGCATTAGAATACTGATGAACTTTATTTTTATCTGTTCACACACGCCTCTTTATGGAAAGACATCAAGAAATGGAGACTGCTTTTTCCACTATCCCCCTGTGACCTTACAGATGAAAATCAGGATTCAAACACAGGATAAAACATGGAAGTTTTCCACCTTAAAATTCAGATTTTTTAGCAGCTTTTTCAGATGTCCAACTTTACTTAAAGATTTCTAACCATGTAATTCAAGCGTATGATTATTTATATGCACATGCTTACCTTGTGCATATATGTATACACGCTTGACTGACAGCAAACCCCAAGTTCCTGCCCATACATTTGAAATAAAAACTTTTCTAATTGTAACAGTGCATTTAGCTGATAAACTCGTGACTTATCTGACCACTCAACTTTACATGACTACTATGAAAATAATTAAAAGTACTGGTAGAACCCCTGCACTTCCAGTTTGATTACACACAGACCCATAATCTCAACGGAATAGAATGACATGCAAAAAATTAACAAAAAGATAAATGCAAATTACTTTTTGCTTTTGCCTTTCGGCCACGTGAATCTGTGTTTCAGTCATGCGTTCTTGGTACTGCTGCTGGAGTCGATCATGCTCCTGTAACACAGTCTGCCAGTGCTCTATGGCTTGTTCTTTTTCCTAAGTTACAGAACAATGACTTGTATAAAATATTCCATTACAGCACATTTACCTTCATCTGTAATTCTCTAAAAAAGAAAAGATTTAACTACTAATTTGAAGAAATGCCATTTTCTGTACTTTTCTTTGCACATATTACAGCTCCGCAGACAAAATGCCAAATTCAGATGCAGGAAAACAGATGCTTACAAGTTCAAATTCCATCTACAGGTTTTCCAGATTTGTTTTCATAGTTAAAACTTTTACAGGTATTTACTGTAGGCCTACAGTGAATTTAATATTCAAACACCACAATGCAGCTTAATCATACACAACAGGAATGATACACCACTGCAGTAATTTCAAAAATGTTTCCGTATGTCTTTGGCTTTAAATATTTTCTATATCCCTCAAATACTTGCCTCCTTATATCACATTAAAATGTTTTTTGATTAAAATGACAAACTACTAGAAAAAACTTGGATTTAACAAGTTATTTCATCAATTCCCTGGTCAGGAACTCAATATAAAGATCAAGTTGACTAGGTAAAATTACAGGCAAAAATTAATATTAAAAACTTCTTATACGAATTTAGAAGACAACTTCCTTCAGGTTTTTAATTTGAAAGTTTAAGTACTTGTTACTTCAGCTACAGGAAGTCAAGAGGCTATCAAAATCGTCTTGGGGAACTCTGATCAAATGAATTCTGAATGAAGAAATAAACAGCTTTCCCTTAAATGCCAAGGCACAACAAGCAAAATAAAAAAGTACAAATATTTCATCTCACACACTTGATTTGCCAGTTGTAGCTGTTCCTGAAGGTTTCTCACTATATATTCATCTGCAGGAATATCGGTTCCCAGAGGCACGAAAGGAAGAGCTTCCAATTCATTCTTAAGACCCTCTTTCAACTCTGCATGCAGCCTGAAATTCAAATAACTAAATTCAGCAAAGTATTTATTTAAAATATACATTCTATAAACACAGCAGAGTTTAAAATAGTTTATTATCAAGTTCTTTTACATGTACCATTAAATCTCCTAAGCCTAGTGCCATAATTTGTATTAAGCCCTTACAGGTGTTAACATTAAGATCATGAGTATGAGAGCTTCCATTATTAAATAAATTCAGATGATTTAATAGTCCCAGAAAAAAACCTTTTAAGGTTTAAAGAACAACAGCAGTAGTAACAGAGTAGCACAATAATTCACCTTTCATTTTCCTCGGTGACTTGTTCAAATTTTAGTCTCATCTCGCTCATTTCTGCCTAACAAAAAAAAAAAAAAGGCAGTCATTTAAGTGCCATAAACTTCAGGAATTCTTTTAATTCTGATATTGCAAAAGACAGACAATTTACTCCAGCGCAACATGGTAAATGAAAGTCACTTTTTTTTTTTTAAGGAAACTCACAGGATGCCACTTATAACAGGACTTTGCAGCTCTTAAATTTAAGCATTCAGAAGTTATTATGAACATTATCACTTTTTGGAATTCTTATAGCTCTTACAGATTGATCCTTAATTAACTCAAGTTCTTTTAGGGATACAGTGGCTGCTTCTAATCTTTTATGCAATAAGCATCTGAGATAAGACTTCACAGATTAAGCGAGGAGAAACTTCAGTTACAAGAGTCAAATGGACTGTTTTGTTATAAAAATAGTTATAAAACTAGAGTCCTTCTGTTGTTTTCTGAAATCAGCCAAGATTGAAGACTCTAGTCACACAATCTTTTTGATGGACAGATCAAACAAATTAAGTGCATTAAACCAAAACCAGAGTATAACATGTGCATACAGATAAAAAGTAAAAATTGCTTTCCATATGCCACAGGTTTTAATTAAACATATCACTTTGCTCTTGGGTCATCATATGAAGCATTAAAGTATTTCATTTTTCCGTGGTTAAAAGGACGACAGTCACCCTCCACCTAATAAACATTTAAAGAAATATTCCATCTGAACAATTAGTAAGAATGAAGAAGGCTGGGAGTACCTACAGTTGCAAAACTGAGCTGGACTACATAGCCAAGATCAGACCTGTAAGGAAAGGTGGAAACAGCTGCCTCATCTCAATGTTACCTTGGAAAGCACCTGCAACCACATAAGAACATCTAGAGAAATGAAACATGCATGTTTCATTTCACAGCACTCTCTCTCAAACATGCAGTAATCTGTGCAATTTGGACAGTCTCCCAGCCTTTAAATAGAAAGCTCTCTGTTCATCCACTTGAGGCAGACTGCAGTCCATCAAGAACATAGAATCATAGAAACACAGAATAACCAGGTTGGAAGAGACCTACTGGATCACAGAGTCCAACCATTCCTATCAAACACTAAACCATGCCCCTTAGCACCTCGTCCACCCATGCCTTAAACACCTCCAGGGAAGGTCAATCAACCACCTCCCTGGGTAGCCTGTTCCAGTGCCCAATTACCCTTTCTGTGAAATTTTTTCTCCTAATGTCCAGCCTAAGTCTCCCCTGATGGAGCTTGAGGCCATTCCCTCTTGTCCTGTCCCCTGTAACTAGAGAGAAGAGGCCAGCTCCCTCCTCTCCACACCCTCCCCTCAGGTAGTTATAGAGAGCAATGAGGTCTCCCCTCAGCCTCCTCTTCTCAAGGCTAAACAACCCCAGGTCTCTCAGCTGTTCCTCATAAGGCCTGTTCTCCAGCCCCTTCACCAGCTGTGTTGCTCTTCTCTGGACTCGCTCCAGAGCCTCAACATCCTTCTTGTGGTGAGGGGCCCAGAACTGAACAGAGGATTCAAAGAACAGTCTCACCAGTGCCAAGCACCGAGGGAATATGATGTATGGCACAGCCGTACTTTCCTTTACTGACACAAAAACAACAGCCTAAGTAAAATACTGAGAATGTGCACCCTGAAAAGTTAGGAACACCCATACCTGATAAAGCTGCAGCTGTTTTGTAATTTCTTCCAAGTGTTTATCATACTCTGTGATTAGAGTTGATATGCTAAAAAGTTAAATAACATGGTTAGAATATATTCTACAGATGTTGCAACACTGTTCTGATAACTAGTTAGTTTCACAGAATTTTTAATCTAGAGTACAGAGCAAAACAGTCACTTTTCCTTATTTCCAAGCTTGACATTTACCAGAATCAAACTAACAAATTCAATTGCACTTTTAAAGCAGGATAGTTAACAGCAGTTTCCTGTTAAACAGGACTAGAACTTAGGATATTATAAATGAGCATTAATACAACATTAATATTTCATCCACAGAAGCCGAAACAATTAAAAGACTGGATTCTGTTATTCCTTTCACATACAACAGTATAGTGCCCTACAGGACAACATAAAACAACATAGTTCTACGTATACGCTTTTTCCTTCCTAGTATACTTGTACTTGGTAGTAATTCTCCGAAAATTTTATTAGTTTGGAGTGATAATACCTTAAAAGCTGACAAGAAATGGTAGGTTATTTTTGTACCAGCAATGACAATGATTATTAAACAATTTACTAACAGGCAACTGTTAGCTGAGGATTGTCAAACAAGCATTTTTAAAAACATCCACCTGACCTTAACAGAGAGCAGTTACCACGGTCAGTACAATACTAGCTGCACTCTGCTTATTACCGTAAAACTTAGACTAGATAAAGTCCTTCATTCTCCTCACATCCTTTATTCTACAGATTGCGCAAGAAAAGTCATATATTTTATTTACTGTATAAACAGAATAGCATCTTAAACCAGTTGCTACAGGAACACTTTTACAGACTTTCACTTAAAAGTTCTTAGAGCTGTGTACATGTGTATGTAAGACCAGGTTCACCTGATATTTACACTCTTAAAAGCACCGTGACAATTTCTTTTGAATACTTGGTAGCAGGCCCACTCATCATTTGGAATCAGTTACCTTTGGTCCTTCATCCTGGATCCCAGCATGCCATCACCACCAGAGACACTTTTCTGTAATGATATACTTTCATACATTAGAACTTGCACAAGATAACATGTAGTTTTAAATTTTTATATGCTACCCAAAGCCATTGCTCTGCCCCTACTGTAATCGCACACAATATCTCACATGACCACTTCCAGGTGTATCTTCAAAAATCCTTGAGGGCTGGACAAAATTGAAAAAAATATAACTTCTTTTCCCTGAAGACACTCTAATAAAAAGCTTAACTGCATCACAAGGGGAATAATCTCTCATTTAAAGGAACAATCATAAGTTGATGTACGTGCTAAGTTCATGTCCATGCATCTCAGTATGAGGAAAGTGCTGATGCCCTAGCTTCTGCACCAATTTGCAGACAGGTTATGCTACCCAGCATAAACAGCTACCTTTGTGTGAGACCGATCTCTTAAAAGTCTATAAAAGTGAAAAAGTAGAAAACAAGTACTCTTGCAAGGACACATTCTCTTGCATACAACTTAACTTTGAAAATGCACCAAAACCACCAGAATTCATTGTTATGACAGTTTCATTCTGCTGCTGCTTGGAAAAAACAACAAGCAACTCTAGAGTTGTGTGACGGACCCAAAGCAAGGCCAGGCCACATTCAAGTGTGTTGTGCTCTATGTATGAGAAGATCTTTGTCTCAAACTTCATCACAAAAATCCTTAATAATTCCACCCCTGAGTTCACATACCTGCTCAGCAGCAGCTCGAAAAATCTCATCCGCTTCTTGCTGTCCAAGTGCCGTATTTAGCCACTGATCTGAAAAATACAAAGTTTGAGAATTACACGTACAGTGCGGGCCATTATTTAGATAAGCCTGACAGGCAACCAGAAATTTGTTTAACAGTGTAGTGCTTTGAAGGCACACAACACGCCTCATTAAATTCTTCCATTTAGCACAATTATTTTAATGAATACACCACTTGAAAAAGCCTACAAAACCTCTGCAATAATAATGAATCCCATTTCTTTGATATTCCTCCTGTTTTCTGTTACAAATTTTTTAAAAATTAAGTTTCTGCCTAGAAAAAACACATTTACACATCTTAATGATCCTTGTGGTCTAAGTGCAAAAAATGCACACTGTATGCCATGTTCAATTAGGTGGGTGTTTTCCAATTAATCTGTTGTTGCGAACCTTCTTTACAGCTACATATTTAACACAACAGATACGTATTCTGCAATGCTAAATATAACAGTACTTAGAAAGTCTCTTTTTATGTGCATTATACATTCAGCATTTTAGAACTTTGATTTCACATTCATGAAACAAGAGAAACATCAATCCATACATCAGAAGAGGCCTCAAATAAATTATATCACACTCAGCATGCAAGCCAACTTCAAATTTGTCGCTTGGCACCTTTCAAAATATACAAACTCCTTGATAGGAAAGACAATGCTTAGCACTTCTTGGTGAATTTAGTCTAAGCTCTATTTAGAGCTATAGGATTTATGAAATAAACCACAGTCAAACAAATTAGATGCATAAAAAAAGTAAAACAGCAATATTTGAAAATCAAGATTTGTTCGTATCACAGTAACACTCTCAGGCAAAGCTTGATAACAGTATGTGCTTTTGAGACAGGACAACTCTGTTTGCTCAGACAGAAGTTTTTCTGCTACTAACATTTCTGAAACAGTGCATTTTCACCTTGGGCCACCCAAAGCTATCATGAAGTTTAGTTTTAACTGAAAAATTAAATTTTTGAGTCATGCAGAGGCATAACAATTTACGCACTGTGATCTTGTCCTACTTGCTGCTGTGCTAACAAGTAACGCTCATTAGTGGCAGGGTCAGTATCATGTTAAGGACAACAAAACAACCCATTCCCTGTTTGTAAGGATACAAAATGTGCAGAAGCTATTTTTTTTGACCTGTATTTTTCTAGTAAGTAAAGCGTTCTCTCAATTGTATTACGCTTACTTTAACATTAAGGAATTGTAACAATGATGACTGATTTCATGCTGTAAAGAAAATATTATGAGTAACTGGCAACACAGCTTTTTTTGCCTTTCAGGTGTGAGCCAAGCATAGGAAATTGCAGTAGTTTCTTAACTAAAGAAGCACTATAATAGAAACCACCATGTGCTTTTGACTATTAATTTCATTAACAGATTTGAATTATTAGTCTTCACCTAACTAAAATAGTTTTTATGCTCATTACCATAACAAACACTAGAAGCGAAAAACAGAATCATGGAATGGTTTAAGTTGGATGGGACCCTAAGGATCATCCAGTTCCAGCCCCCATGCCACGGGCAGGGCCACCTCCCACTGGATCAAGCTGCTCAAAGCCCCATCCAACCTGGCCTTGGACACCTCCAGGGATGGAGCAGCCACAGCTTCCCTCGGCAACCTCTTCCAGCCCCTCACCACCCTCACAGGAAAACATTTTTTCCTAATATCTGATCTCAATCTCCCCTCTTTCGGCTAAAAACCACCCCCGCTTCGTCCTGTCACCCCGGGCCCCGTTACAAGCCCCTCCCCAGCTTTCCTACAGCCCCTTCAGTAACTGGAAGCTGCTCTAAGATCTCCGCAGAGCCTTCTCCAGGCTCAACAGCTCCGGCTCCCGCAGGCCGCCCCCTCAGGGTAGGCGCAGACATAGCCCTTGGCTGCCACAGCCGCGGGCGGGAGGGTCTCTGGTCCCACTAAGAGCTGACCCCACCTCCTCAGGGGCAGCCCGGGACACCCTCCCCAGCCCCACGAAGCGCAGAGAGCTCACCCGGCTCGGCTGGGCTGCCGGGCCCAGCGGCCATGTTCCCTGGGGAGGCGCCGCTGACAGGGAAACCTGAGGAAGGACCGGACCGAGCCCGGCCGGGATTCCCGCCGCTCCGGCACCGCCGCGCGCGCAACCAGCCGCGCGTGGCCGCGCGCGCGTCCCGCCTTCTCACCCGCCCCCGCCCCAACGATGGCCCCGCCCCTCCCTCATCTAGCCACGCCCACTCACGAGCCCCGCCCATTCTCCAGCCCGTCCCTCTCCCAGCCCCACCACTCATCTAGCCCGGCCCCTCCTATGGCCACGCCCCTTCGCTTAACCTCTCCCTTTCACATAAACACGCCCCTGTGGGTCCCCGCTTGTTCCCGCCCGCCTCAGTCACGTGGTGGGGGCGGGGCGACACTCCCGGGGTTCGTGAGTGCCCGCAGGTGTAAGAGTCGCAGTGTTTCGCTGCTGCCCTCGCGGCTTGTGGGGGCTGGATGGGGGCTCAGTGCTCTGCTGGGTACCCCGTGATGGGGGGAGGGAGTCTCCGCGTTTCTGGCGCTGGGATATAGAGTCTGGAGAAGGCTCTACGGATATTTAGAGCAGCTTCCAGTTCCTGAAGGGGCTGCAGGAAAGGGATGCAGTTTACTGTCGCAGATACTGGAATGTATTTTATTTAGGCTAAAGAAGAGTTAAGTTTCACGCGTGCTTCCTTTGAATGCCTTTTCTTGCGGCTTCTCTTTTCTGTTTTAGCCTGTGGATGATTCAACTTTGCCTTTTGGAGTTGCTACTCGCTCTAGGAGCCAGTTTCCTCTGGCTTGAGCTGGGGCGTTGCTGGGTTTTCTCCCTCCTCAGGCTCCCCACGCTGGCTGTTTTCTTCCAGCTTTTATTGTCTTCTTTACAGAAACTTGCCACTTGAGTTGGAGTGAGAATTATTGATTACCAGTAGAGTCTTTCATACTCTTTAGGGCTATCCCATCTGTCTCTGGAGCTGGAGAGCAAGTCTTGTGAGGAGTGACTGAGGGAACGGGTTGTTTAGTCTGGAGAAGAGGAGGCTGAGGGGAGACCTCATTGCTCTCTACAAGTACCTGAAAGGAGGTTGGGGAGAGGAGGGTGCTGGGGTTTTCTCCAAGTGACAGGGGACAGGACAAGAGCGAATGGCCTCGAGCCTTGCTGGGGGAAGTTTGGACTGAACATGAAGAAAAAATTTTTCGTGGAAAGGGTTATTGGGCACTGGCAGAGGCTGCCCAGGGAGGTGGTTGACTTGCCTTCCCTGGAGGTGTGGGTGGATGAGGTACTGAGGGGCATGGTTTAGAGATTGGTGGGAATGGTTGGACCCAATGATCCGGTGGGTCTCTTCCGACTTGGTGATTCTATGATTCAATTAAGGTGTCTAATCTCTTGCTTCAGAATTTCTTCTTGTCTGTCCCATTTTTTTGGTTACACCGTCTTCTCCTTAATTGTGACTATATATAATTCTAGGTATTTTACTGACTCGAACTCAAAAAAAGAGGAGTTATGGTGCTCTTCAGCATGAACATCAGCAAATGGGAACTGGCTTAATGTGATTGTAGCAGAGGTAGGAGACACAGTTGCTGTGTAGTCATCAGAGCCAGGTTATGCTGTGTAGGGAAGTGTTACATGTGGTGTAACAGCTGTCTCGTGCTACAGCTGTTCTTAGCACCTGCCAGATGTGGTAAATTGTGGTTACCTTTCCGTGAGTCCCAAGAAAATTAGTATCTGAGTAGAGCTGAAATAATTTATCTTAGTTTTCCTTCCAGTACCTGAAGGGCCTAAAAGAAAGCTGGGGAGGGGTGGTTTACAAAGGTTTGTAGCAATAACATTAGGGACAAAAGGTATGAACTGGCGAGGGGCAGATTTAGACTAGACATAAGGAAGGATTTCTTCACTGTGAGAGTGGTGAGACACTGGCACAGGTTTCCCAGGGAAGCTGTGGCTGCTCCATCCCTGGAGGTGTTCAAGGCCAGGTTGGATGGGGCCTGGGGCAGCCGGATCTAGTGGGAGGTGTCCCTGCCCTTCAGAGGGTGATTGGAATTAGATAATCTTTAAGGTCCCTTCCAACCTAACCTCTCCCATGATTCTGTGAAGGAGACGTGATTACAACTTAGCTCCTGAGCTAGCACCTTTCTCATCACAGCACTTGGCCTAACGGAGAACTGTGCACACGCTGTCTTGTACTGCTAGTTCTTGTACGGCTAGGAAATGTGTAAGGAAGCAAATCAATGATCGCTTTAGTGGGAATGTGAAGGAATGTGTAACACTGAGGAGGGAAGGGATAAGGGGCCATAAATTTGTTAGAAACCAGGCTCCACTTATTCCTTTGCCTATTAAATAGGTTAAGGCTATTTTTAAAGCTCATACAGTTATTCCTAAGTTAAAACAGCTGTTGCAGTGCTGTGTTCTGTGTTCTTGCTGCTCTGCAAGCATTCAGTGTATTTTAACAAGATGTGCTTGTGATGTTCTGGTACTGCTTGTAGTTTGTCTGGTTTGTGATGACCCCAAAGAAAAGTTTTAGCTAATTGTTTTCTCTTCTTGCACTGCTGATTCAAGGAAGTTTTATCAATCTATTTTTCTTCAATTACCATAAGATCCTTTAATGGAGCCTTTATCTGCTCTCTTTATAAATATTTCTCATGGTTTTTGCAAGGCATTTGTTTAGGTAGGTATTTTGAATACATTAAGCTTGGTGAGGCTTTAGAGTGTCTTGTAAACATATGGGTATAAAGACTTATGAAAAGCTTTCATGTAGTTGTTCATTTAGTTGCTTTATAAAGCTAAACTATCACAGCTCTTGAAATATCAAAAAATGTGATTTGATTGACCTTGCATGAAAGTTTGCTTTTTCTGACCAATCATATGCTGTGTTGAAATAGAATCTGAGGTATTCTTTGACAGAGATGTCCTTTGTCATTTGTGTAACAGGTGAAGATGGAATTCAGGATTGAACACACCTGGGATGGTTTACCTGTGAGCCATGAGCCAGTAACAATTGTGCTGAAGGCAGAGGATGCAGGGCTTCTAATGGAGGTTAATGCTCCCTTCTTTAATGATCCTCCAGCACCACCTGGAGAGCCAGGGAAACCTTTTAGTGGGCTGTGGGACTATGAGGGTGAGTGTAACTGTTCTGCTGCTAGTGTCTGATTTGTGAAGACACTGATGCTCTTCTATAGGTTAACATTTGAGAGTATGATGTTTTTTTAAAAAATAATCTAATGGTTGTGAGTGTATGACTTCTAATTCAGTTTGGTCACAGCACTGCTTTTAAAGATCAGATCTGAAATGTAAACTAAGAAATGTTTTCTTTGGGGAAGAATAGCAGGAAAAAATTACCTTTAATTACCCTTAAACATCTCTCTAAGTAACTATAAGCCACATATTATATTCAGCTGTAAACCACCTCAGACTGTACAGTGAGCGATGCTCTATTTCTTGATGAGTTTTTATCACTAACACTGCTGGCTGTGAGGGGAAAGGTTGTTTTATTGCAATGTAACAATATGAATGACTGGGAAAAAGAAGCAAATGCATTGTGTCTCTTTGTGGCCATAAATAAATGGATTAGGGTGAGCTGGATTGATTTCAAGAGTGATGAGGTTGACTCTTTCTGACCCTGTTAATAGTATAGGTAGTCATATTTGTTTCTGGGTTACTGGTATAACTTGTGGAGTAATAGGGCCTTGATGTAGTTGAATATCAAAATAATTTAGTGCATATATGTAAAAAAATTTATTTGCAATAGTTAAATAGAAGCAAATTCCTTTTTTTACTTGAAGAAGTAGGGAACAATAGCTAAAAAATTAGTCTAATTTGGTCACCTTTACAAAGTATATTTGAGGAATAGAAAGGTATGAAGCAAAGGGCAGCTGGTAAAATAAGTTTCAAAACTGTATTGAAGTGGAATTGGGAACATTCTTGTAGTAGTGCTGTTGTATTTCTCCTTTCATGTCGATACTTCCATTTTTTTAATATTCCCAGCAGTTATCTGCTTCCTGATTATTGAGCTAGTCTGATTAAAGTTCTGCCTGAAAGGTATTAACACCTCTTTAATATTATACTAAATAGGCTTATGTAAAAATAAAATTATTAATTGTATCTGATTATAATTCTAACTAAAGTGTTCTAATCATGTCATTGCTATATGAAACACCATTATAATTCTACTTTGTGTTCCTGACAAGTGATTCAGCAGTCACACCTGCCTTTCAGAAACATCTGGAACAGTAATCCCCTGTCCAAAGTATCAGCCGCCTACAGGGAAAAGCCATTTAAGAACTAAAGGCTTTCTTACTGTTTCTGAGATTTAGCAGTGTTAGTTATAGGGTATGTGCTCTGCTGTGAGTGTATGTTCCTCTTTTTTTTTTTTTTCCCCTCCTGGGCTCTGGTGCTCTGAATCCTCAGGCTACCAGCAAACACAAGACTTCTGCACTTAAATAAATGCTCTATCTGGAGTGCATGCTGTGAGGATACTTGACTAGGATCACTCTGTCTTGGTCAGCTTTGTTCTCAGCAAGCTCACTAGGTGAGACAGCTGTGAGCTGCTGCTTTTCTTACTACACTGGCAGCTAAAATTACTGAGTAGACCTGCCATTCTTAACCTGCATCAAGGTGAGAGTTTCTAAAGCTGTAGCTGGTCAAGTAAATAAAATTAGTACAGTGCTTTATAAAGCTTTTTCTAGGGAGGCATTAAAAGCAGAAGCTCTTGAAGTTATGATTATGGCCTGGCACTTCCAATAGGAAGCTCTCAATAGCACGTATACAGCTAGACAAACTCTAGTGTTGCACAGGCCAAAAATCATGAAAACGAAATTGGTTTAGTGGCCTATAAAGGTGTTAGGATATTACAAAATAGTGAAGAGAAAATACTGACAGCTTGTTTTGTTTTAGTTGTGGAAGCGTTTTTCCTGAATGACAGAACTGAACAATATTTCGAAGTTGAACTTTGTCCGTAAGTACAACATATTGAAAAAGTCGCAGATGTTAATTTGCATTTCTGCTTCTAATACTTCTAAGATATATGTGTGAAGAAGGCTGGGTACTGATATTCTTCCGATATGGGGAATATATTTACTTGTGGCAGGGCTCTACACTAATAAATTGGCATAATTTTAAGGAAATTGTGCTCTGATTTTTTTTGGGTTTTTTTGACAGCCACGGACAGCACTTGTTGCTGCTGCTTTCTGGCAGAAGAAGAGCATGGAAAGTAAGTGGTGAGGGTAGTTGTAATGTACAGAAAGATTAATTGGTTTTAGGTATGTTACCTGATTAGAAGGTGACATTACCTCTTTTTTTTTTAATCTCCTTTAACAGGAAGAACTTCCTTTGGAGTTTGAGGTGACCAGAAAGAAAAACACATGGGAGGGCAAAGCTCATCTTCCTTGGAATTATTTTCCACCGTGCACTAACAAGTTCAACGCGTTTGCAATTCATGGTTCAGGAGAAAAGAGAAATTATGAAGCGCTTCATCCTGTGCCTCAACATGAACTGCAGGAAGGACAGAAACCAGATTTGTAAGCATGAAATTAGTTCTTTTGTAATACAGTTGCACTATTTTTGCAGTGTTTCAAACAACTAATCTGGCTTTCAGATTGATTGCTGTATTTTAATTATTCTGCTTAGCCCCACATCCATTGGCGCTGTACTTTGTGTAAAGCACTGTGGCAGATAGCTGTAATTAGTGCTTGATTTTCTGTTATCCCCTAGGTGCTTAGAAAATGATGCATTCAACTCCACTGGCAGCTGTTTTATCACCCTTTCAACTAAATCTTAGGTTGTTCTATTTTTTTCTTTGCCTCCAGCACCTCCTGAAATGCCATTTGGCCTTAATTTCACCTGATACGTTTCCAGTAAATCTCTTCTGCTTCTCCCCTACTGTTCTAAACAGCCTCACCTCTACAGATGGCTCCATATTATGGAAAAACTTGGAAAGGCAGACTAAACTGAAAAATATAATAAAAGCATACCTGGTATTGATAGGAAAACTAGATTTATTTTTTTTAATTGTGTTTTGTCCTTACTTATTTTCTTGGACTCTGAGGCTGTGATGATATGATAAAACTGCTGCTTCTGGGCACTTTTTATAAATGAGCTACCAGTAGGGCTACACTATAGCTCTTATGCAAACTTATTACTCTGTATACAATGACAGCCAGCTAAGACAAATTTTATTAAAATTACCCTTTTTTGCCTTTATTTAAGAAAAACAGCTTCTGCAACTATATCTAAAAAAAATGTAAGCTATTTCTAATAAAATACATTTTCTTTATCGTTGATTTTTAAGAAATGGCTACTTTTTCTGTGGTAAGCCAGAGAATGCCTGTAAATTTTTTCAGGAAGGAGTTCTTTCTGTTATTCTAGAGTTGCCTTCTAGAAAACCTGTTGACGTTTTCAAACATTAGTAGATGATGCATTTGTGTGAAGAGATTTTTTCTTGGTTCTTTCATTGCTCTTAGTTTGTCTTTGCTTTTACAAATTACGTCCTAATAAGAGAATTCCATTTACAACTTCATGTTTAGTGTCAGATTTTGTTTCTACTGTTAGACAGTTGTTTAGTATAAGGTAATTAGCAATTGGTGTCAGTGTCTTTCTATTGTTCATGTGTTGTAGCCTACAGGAGAAATATCTAGCAAGAACTGATTCATGATGTTTGAAAGAAAATGAGGCTTTTAATCCATGAAAAAATATATTTACTAGCATCATTATCCTATCCAATCTTTTCCTGTTTTCTGTGAGGAAATGGCATCCCTGTGGTAGGATTCTGCAGTTGGTCAAGAATTGTAGATTTTTACTCTGTTGGAGTGTGTGTGTAAGACATTAGGCAGGTTATCACTCTGCTCTTGCCTTGACTGCAGCTCGAGGCCAAGTAAGTTGAGGGAGTTTAAAAAGTGGACCCTTTAACTTCACTTTATGCTGTGATGCTTCTTCACAGCTGAGGGGTTTGCTCTATGGTTTAGAATACAAGATTTTCAGAAACAGGGTAATATTTTTTTTCTTTTTATAAACTAAGGTTCTGGAAAATGAAAACATTGAATGCTGGCTACATATCCTGTCCAAGAAAACCTGAAATAACGTTTAATTAAACCTATTCAGGATACTGGTTTTTATTAAGACACATACTACAAGACTAACAGCTTTTTTTATTTATTTCTCCGCTCCTTACAGTCATCGCCTGGAATATTTCAAAGAGTTGAACCTGAAAGGACTAATGGGAGAAGATTGGAAGCAGCCTGAATCAGATTTATGGAAGTCTCACTAATGAAATGGATTGAGGCATAAGTGTTTATAACATTAATGTTGGATGAAGCTGTATGGAAACAACTTCTTCATTCTGAGTGGAGCTTGTAAATATCAGAGTAGTAAGACTTTATTTCATGCCAAAATCATTGATCAGTCTTAAAATGAACTGTAGAATATCTGGGCCAGTTGATTCTAAATGTAGGAAGTATGCTGTTTCAGTTCATCTGGGCATCAAATTTTTATCTGTCCAAGAGAAATCTGACCCTGTCAAATGAAGGGGAGGAAGAAACATGCTAAAATTACAATTGTGTTTTTGTGAGAGCTCTAAGCCTGATCTGGCTTGGAGTTCTTGACTTTCCTGTAGTTATGTTTCTGCTGTATTTTCACCATTGCTTTTTTCTTGTCCATTGAATGAGGTTCTTATGTGCCTATGATTTGGGGTTTTGTTTTTATTGCAATCGAGAGAAAGAACACTTCCTTCAGGAATTGAGAATAATATGGCTATTGTGGCCTTTTGTGGCCCAGTACTTGTGCTGCAAGATGCTGTGGAGTTACAACACTACCCTTTTCTATACCTGAAGTTTTCCCTTGCACTGTGCTGAAAGCAGAACTTAGTCTGTATTACTTCAGTAGCAGGCATCTCGCAACTAAATGTGGAATTTCTAGTGATATTTAGGTACAGAGGGTAGATTTACAGAAGGATTTATGTGTTACAGGAAAAGTAATATTTAGTGAAGCCTTTTGATTTACTTGTGTGCCTACAAAAAGCCTGTTTGTTCTAAAACCTTGTCACAACAGCTTAAGGATTCGGCTCAGACATACGACAGTTTTGTTGGCATGCTACCTAATGCTGGAAATATTCTAACTGTATGTGCCTACTATTTCTACATTAGGGCATTAATATGATTAGTTGGTAACATCTATCTGTAAACTCGAAGGATTTCCAGATGAAACGTTCCTTTTGTGCCTAGCACAGAAAATGCTGCTTGATTGTGGTTGCTTACTTGGTCCTATACAAATTAACTTAGAAAATGGAAAGCTTACCCAGTAATCAGATCCCATGTTTGAAAAGTTCAGTGACTTTTGCAGCAAACTTGTTTGGTTTAATTGAGGAGGAGGATTCAGATCAAGGTGTGATCCTCAGTCCCTTACAAAAGAGGACTTCCTTCATCTTGAAGTGTTTTCATCGCAGGTTACAAGCTGGTCATGTTCTCTAATTTTGTGGAAAAGATTGTCTTCCGTGTCTGAGAGAATATGCCTTAGCTGTAGTTGAGTGTGTCTTTCTGACGTTACACCCTGAGACTGTGGTGTCAAGTCTCATTCTTGATGTTTTCTAATGAACAACTTGGAACCCTACAAGTTCCTGGAAGGGACTTAGAGTCTTGTAGTCTACCATTTTTCTCAAAGCAGGGCTGTTGTTGAAGGTAGTTGAGTTTGCTTAGGGCCTCGTGGAGTTTTGAGTAACTACAAAGATGGAGCTTCAAATGCTCTGGGTAGCTGGTTTCAATACTCAACTAGTTGTGTTATGAAAACTTAGCTCATTGCCATTTCTCATGCTGCAGTTTGTGTCCTTTGCCTCTTCTCAGTGCAACTCCAAGAGTGACTTTTCCTGTGACTAGTGTTTAGGTATCTGAGCATAACTGCCAGGTCCTCGTGGATTTCTTTAACTATCGTCATTCTCAGTTTACCTCTAGTGGCTCTCATTAGTAATCCTTTTCCACTGAGATACTACTGGCCAGACAACTTGGATTGTAACTCAGAGGCATCAATGCTCCTATGCCTTTCTTGTTTATTTAGCTTATAAATGCTTCTAAATGTCTCGTGTATTGCTTTGGACACCAGAATGCCTGCAAGGATTTGTACAAGACTGCACTTCAACTGGTATTTCTAAAAGGATTCTCTGCTTTCTTCTGAGATTGTATGCAGTAATAACTATAGTCTGATGGTCATGTTGTTTGCTGTTTTTAAACTTAACTCTA
The DNA here is from genome assembly GCA_013389865.1 of Piaya cayana. Taxonomy (NCBI): domain Eukaryota; kingdom Metazoa; phylum Chordata; class Aves; order Cuculiformes; family Coccyzidae; genus Piaya; species Piaya cayana. The sequence continues at coordinate 44,852 of WAAB01008607.1, forward strand.
CCTGTAAATTCAGCCTGAGAAGAAAAGAAGATGGGACTATCCTGTCTTTGTGAAGAACATCTTGGGAGGATTAATATCTGAGATAAAATGTTACTTCAGAGTTTTCATTTGGCTTTAGGGTTCTTTATAGTTTTATAGAACTATACTTTCAAGTTTAAATGTATTGGGCTTTTTCAGATGTAGACTTTGACAAGTTAATGCACTCGGATATCCACTTGCTTTTGCTGTCTTTTAATTAGATGCTATAGATTCCTTGCTATGAAGTGCCACCTGTTGAAAATAATAAGTATTGTGCATTCAATTGTTCGACTTCTACCTTCAATCCGTATACAGTTTTCTAAGGAATGGCATCAATCTGAAATACTGAATAATCCAATAAATATTGATTAAAAACATATTTTCTAGATAATGACACCTCAAAGCTGCTTTTGAAATTTCAGTCAGAAGTGACAACCGTTTCACTGAACTTTTAGACTTCATTTTGTAGTGTTTGTTGGAATGCATGCAAAGGTTCAAAATGAGTTTACTGTTGTGCACACAAACTTTGTTTTCGTGTGCCAAATGATGTTTTCTATGTAAAGGATGGTAAATTGTATTATTTATTCAGAGGTTTAATCTCCCAGTCATTCCCACTTCAAACTGACTACCTCAGATGTGACTTCGAATGCAGATTATTAACTTTGGTGCAAACAGGTTGCTTTCCCTAAGTAATTTAAGGTAAAATAATTCTCTGCTGTACAAAACGTGATGCTAGATGCTTCTAAAAATGGAAGTTACTATATAGGCTTTATTCAAGACATGTGCTATTCCACACTGCTGTTGATTGATTCACTTGTACATTTCCAAGCTTAAGGTTCTGTCTGAACTGCTGACTTTGGTCAGAAGGTTTTGATATGGGTTCATGGAAGGCTAACTTAGAACCTGTGCACTGACTTGTTTCTAAAGATTTTAAAGTTAAATTAATCCCTTGATAGAAACTACTGTAGGAGGGAACCTTTATGTAGATGAGAGCACAGTGTCTTGACACACAGTAGTGAATTCATGGCTCATAAGTGGACAAATATAATTCTTCCCCGCATCACTTAAAGCTACTAGGACTTTGCAGGGATGGGCATCCATATTCTTTGAGATGACTAGCTAGTTTGTAGCTTTCGTGCTCTAATGGGCTTTTTGAGCAGGTCTTGTGCTACACTGGAGTCCAGTTGTAGCCTCTTTCCTCAATTGCATCTTTTTATGATGACGTGCAAAAATCTTTCTGATCTGCATGTGTTCCATTTAATTGTGTGTTCAGTAATTGTTAATTCCTGTTTAGAAGGAATGTGTTTCAGTCCAATCTAGCACAGTCTGTTTGCATATATGTATATAGAGGCATTCAACATTGTTTTGTTTTTGAATGGTAGACTTTTTTTCTAGAATATAAACGAAATCTCTAAATTCTCACACTCCACAGACTTTATGTAGGATATCAATCTGATAAAATGCAGAGGTGCATGAGAGAAAGTATAGATCCTGCAAGTGCTCTATCCACAAATCCTTTTCACTTTGAAATGGATTTAAACACTTCAGCCGTGTGAACACTTCTTACCCATTGCTCTCTTAAAGAAAAAATTAATCAACCTGTCTCAAATGCTTTCTGGGGAATAATATTTGGCCTTGTGCCTGTTATATTGTGTGAATACTGAGTTTAAGATGCAGGATCTTTATTACTTCAGAAAAGGGGTTATACCCACTGGGGAGTGCATACTATTCCATTATTTCTTTTTTTCTTTTAGTTTTGCAAAGAGTAGAATGCCTAAGGAAATGAGGCTGTTCAGTTATCACTGCCTTCTTGCCTTTCTGGCAACGTTGTCATCACCTTTTTCTCTGCTACCACAATTTCTAAATCCCTTAGCCAATTTCAGCTGAATCGCAAGAACAGACTGCCTCAAATGATACTGGATTCTTGTAAAATGTATATATGAGTAGCTGGAAACAGTTCTTTGCTAGCACCCCAGACTGAGGAAAAAGAGGAAAATGTCTCTTAACCTTTATCCTGTAGTTGCGTTGCCCAATACTTAAAGCAGTTTGTGCGAGCTTAATTTCAGCTGCAGTACATAGAGCCTTTTACTTTTAGACTTTGACTACAAAACTAGGAAATGTGTGGAACTTAAGGGATACGAGGTGCTGTCACAGAGGTGGGCTTAGATTTCATAGACCAAGGGTTACCATGAGGGTGTGTGTATAAAATAAATGCAAAGCCATGCTTTGCTGGTTATGCTGCTAGCATGTATCAGACATGGTAAATACCCAAGCATATCTTCAGTGTGTCTTTTTATAATTTATTTTGGAAACTTGAGGAAATAATTTCCGTGTTCCTGTCCTTTTTTAGGAGATAACCCCACTGAAAGGATAAGAGATGCAATTTTCCCAAGCTTATTGTCAAGATTAGTTGAAAACACAAGGACTTAAAATTCCAGTTTAGGTAAGGGATATATCACTATTGCTTACATAGCGCTCAGTAATAATCATAGAATGGTTTGGGTTGCAAGGGAGCTTAAAGATCATCCATTTCCAACCCCTCTGCCATGGGCAGGGACGCCTCCCACTGGATCAGGATACTCAAGGCCCCATCCAATCTGGCCTTGAACACAGAATCACAGAATCACCGGGTTGGAAGAGACCCACTGGATCATCGAGTCCAACCACTCCCACAAAACACTAAACCATGTCCCTCAGGACCCCGTCCACCCATAACTTAAACACCTCCAGGGAAGGTGAATCAACCACCTCCCTGGGCAGCATATTCCAGTGCCTAATGACCCTTTCCGTAAAAAACTTCNGCCGTTCCTCATAGGGCCTGTTAACACCTCATAACACCTCCAGGGATGGGGCAGCCACAGCTTCCCTGGGCAACCTGGGCCAGTGCCTCAGGTTAATAGGCATGTCTTTTCCACACTGACTGGATAATTCAGCAGAAATTTTGTATTAGTTCTTCTGTTCTGCTACAACCACACCCTTGTCTACAGGGCAACAGTTATCTGTCATAGTTTATACTGTAGTGGTATTTATTTGACTAAGTTTAATGAAATGCCGAGCAGTTTTCCTGTAATGTTCTTCCATTTTTTTCCCTAATATTTTTAATAAATACTTGAGCAGTTGAGGCAGAATGCAGATTTGGATAACTGCAACCTCTTACTTAGAAGATGATCAGTCTGAATAACCTGGACAACAAAGATACTGAGCTTCCTGAATGACAAATATACAATATACTTAAAAGAACTTAACTTTGTTGCAACAGTTCCTTCTTGTAAGTGCATTTCTAAGCTCCATGTGGTACTGTGTTTATTACTTGGGAACTTGAACGTGGAAGCCAGAATTCTGCATGACTTGGTCCTCCTTACAATGTCAGTGAATCGTTATAGACTTTATGTTTGAAAACATCTTGTAACTGCACTCCAAAAGACATTGTTTTTAATGCTTCTTGCCACTAGGTGGAAGAAGAAGGTTATCAAAACTATGCCTTGGTGCCACCAGCCTTGTTACCCTTCCCAGATCCATTCCTTTTTACTATATCCTTGATTTCAGAAAAAAGATGCTTCAGTCAGGCTGATGATGACTAAATTTGATTCTTTTTAGACATCTTTATCAAAAGAAACACTATGCTGTGCTTTACATTTAGTTATAATGTTTAATTTTTGACTATAGTATTTCTATAAATACTTCTGAGACAAAATTAATAGAAGATAAATCCCATGGGGTGTTGATCTATAAAATAGAAGGTAATGCTGTGATACATAATCAATCTGAATATTCTTTGGGTTTCTTTTTTTTACAGGTATTTTGGAAAGTTTGCAGGAGATAATCCAAAAAGGCTGTGTTATTCTGAAAGAATGTGTGTTTTTTTTTAATGCAGCTTGGTTTGTAAGAGACGATGCTTCCCTTCAAGGGTGAACCTTGAGTCCTGTGGACACCCTGGAGTGAAGTTTAGAGAAGAATTTGAAAACTATAGCTTAAAAGGTACAGAAAGTTATTGTATTTCACTACAAAACTGCAGAAAAGTAAGCTCTAACTTCATGCTAGCAAAATATTATGATGGCTGTATTATCTGTTCTAGATAATTGATTGGAAATGCGAGCTAGTTAATATTTGCACTGCCCAGCACCATGATGTTAGGATGCTGATGAATCTGGTGTTAAGCACTATGTAGCTTGCTGTTCCTTTTTTCCCAGACTAAGGTGCTTTGTGCCTCTGAAAGGCACAGTGCAGAAAGCTGCTTCTAACAGCGTAAAATACTTGATGCACTGGGCTGCTCGTATTTTTAATTTGCTGCACCTAAAATTTAAAACTCTTCTTCTACACTGCCAAATCAGTCTCTGAAGTGGACTTCATTGCACTTAATTACGGTATACTTATAATTATGCTGTTCAAGTTTGATAGTTAACCTGCATTTATTTTGTTGATGATTCCTTCCTTTTGCTTTCAGTGAGTGCTCTAGTCTGCTGCAGTGTCTCTGAACAGTGCTTCAGCAAAAGTACTGGGAAGTGCTTTAAGCCTGCTTATAGAACCCTTATTTACACTGGTTGTATAAACAACCATACGTATACTTGTACAAATAGTCCCAGTGAGATAAATGCCACAGTTGAAACAAAGTGTATCGCAATTATGTGTTTTTCCATCTACTTTATATGTTGTAATTAGTATCAGTATTACCAGGAGAATTCAATTCTAGTTTTGTCTGAGCATGCTGCTTTTCTGTCTTCTCGTTTAAAATAAGCAGAAGCCTTGGCTGCAGGGTCTGTGAGAGGTTTTTAAGTGGTGGTTCAGGAGGCACCACTTATATCTACACTGGCTATGAACATACAAAATATATATTTTTATTTCTTTTCAGATATGATGACATAGACTATCTCTGAGTATATGTATAATTACCTTATGTCAGTTATTTGCAAATAGAAATGTGTTCTTATGCGTGTCGTAAAAGGGAACTAACCAAATTGTATTAAAATAGCGCTGAAATGAAATATAAAGTACTGTGCCTTTGCTGCTATTTTAAAACCAACCTAGCCAGATCTGCTTAGTGGCTTTCCTGGAACATGCAACAGATAATTGAATAAAAAAATGGGGAATTTTCAGATGTCATCATTGTAAAATACAGAACTCCCCTCTGTAGAACACGTTTTTAGCTAGTTTAGTCTTGTCTTTCATTTCACGAATGTGCTGTCTTGAACTCAGTCACTGCAGGCAATGAAGTTTATAGCTTGATGCCAGTAGTAACTGTCATAACATTATTCGTCTCTTTAATTCTAGGCAATGTAATTGGTTTGCTTCCTTACTGCTGAGTTTGCTACCATCAGCAAATTAAACATTTTGGAAACTGATACTTACTTTGTCAGTGCTTTATAGCTTATACAAGCCATGGTATTTATATTTAATTGTGCCTGGCACTTTAAATAATTGGCGCTTCTTTTGGAGTTGTGTATTGCTTTCCCAAATGTGAACAGGGTGGTTTGTAAGTTCTTATGCTGAGTATCCACTTGAAGCCTTTTTTAGTTCCAGCAATATAGTTACTTTTTCAGAGGAAGGTCAATTTGTGATATCTGAAGAGAAATGTCTTGTACCTCCTAAAATTCTTATGATTTCTAGAATGAAATCTCGAGACTTGATGAGAGGTCTGTGTTATTGTCAGGAGGAGTCTTGTTGTAGTCTCTGTGAAACAGCTTTTCAGAAAGTGTTCTGTTCGTCTTCAAAAGAGCCTATTGCATATTGACAGGTGAGTTATTTGAAGATTCTGCAGGGAGTTGGAATACACCACTGGAAGGCACAATTGCCAGGCTTTCGCTTGTTCAATATTGAGTGGTCTTTATGCCTCCCAGTGACCAGTGGTGTGATGGGGAACGCTCTTTTTATTGTGGGCTTCTACTGGTTAGGCTGTGACTGTACAGCCTGGGAAAGAGGTAGCTCAAGGATGTGGCAGTGGGCTACGAAATACTGCGTAGAGTTTGTATGCATGTATCAGCAAAGAGAAGCTGGATGGGGGTTGAGGTCTTCCAATGTGAGGAGAATGGACTGTTGTATGAAGCTAGTGAGCACCAGGCTTGGAGCAGAAGGAAGATAGTACTTTTAATAACATTGTATTGCCACAGTGTGTTTGAGAAGTTTCTGTGGTCCCAGTGGGAAGCTGGGAAAGCTACCTGGAAGATGGATAAAGTGATGGCTCTTAAGAGTATAAAATCAGTTTCAAGAAGTCTCCTCAGCTGAAAATTGATTGTGAGTGTAGTAAGACAAGCATAGACTTTCTTTACTTTCTGTTCCTAAGCTTCCTTAGGCATCTAGTTCTGGATGAAGGCCACTGTGCTAGGTGGGTTCATGGCCTGAAACGCTATCCATTCTTATATATGGAAACCCAACAGCGGGAATTGTTTTGTAATTCCCTGCAAGTTGTTTCTTCTTATGTTAAGTTGCACTGGAACTGTGTGTTATAACTGAGGGACAAACAAACCTTCTTGCTGATGTTCTCAAAATCTCATGCTGAACTGAGGTACCAAGAAGCGGAAGAAGAAAGGTCCTAGAATTCAGGAAACAGGGAAGCTCAGCATTAGCTATTGTGGATAGTGTGAACCATGGAATGAAGAGTGGATAGGGCATGTATAGTGAGACATAGAGCTATGAAGGAAAGTTAATTATGGGAAAAGGTTATAAAATGTAAAATAGATGGTCGAAACCAAAAGGAGATGGCTGGGGATGTGAGGTTGAAGAGCTAAGGGAAGGTAGGAGAAGAATAGTCTTGTCCTGGCAAAACCTCAGGGAGAGTCAAAGGAAAAAGGAAATGGAGATAGGGTCAGGAAAAAGAAGGAAGAAGTTTCAGTGACTGATACAGGATATTCTATTTAGAGACATGGATACTTTCATGTTGTATTGAGGTTAACAGATCGCCATGAAAACCAAGTGTTAAATTTGGCTTTTGTAATCTGATGGACCATGAAGAACATAACTGGTCTCTCCTTGCTTTTGCTTTTAACCTGTAATGGAGATTTTAATGTGATAAATAAAATTGCGGAGATAGTATGTGTAGCAGGATTGGGAATACATTTACTGGTCAGTTGTGAACAGTTAAGCTTTGTTGAATTGGCAAGTATCACATAAATTTGTGTCAAGAGAAAAAAATGCAATTCCATTTACCAGATTATCATTCCAGTTACTGAACTGTGATTCTATCCATGCAGGGTTTTTTTGTTTATTCTGGATATTCTTCCCAGCTTCTGCAATAAATTCAGAGATCTTTCTAGTAACGGATTCATTCCCTGCATGCTATGCCTTGTGTAATATAAGAGTACAGAATAAATGTGGTAGTTCATGTGATACATGTGGCTATGTGTGTTGCATCATACAGTCAGACAAGAAACTAAATATGAAATATATAAGACTGCAGAGTATTTGGTCAGTTCTGACCTCCTGAGTGGTTTATGCCACAGTGGCTTTTTATACTCCTTTTCATAGATCCCTTCAATCACTTCTACAGGCTTTTTTTTGACTTGATGAAAATAGGTAAAGTGATACCAGTCTGTACATCACAAATCACTGTTCAAATGAGTGTTAATCATGTTTCCTTGTATTATTAAATAGATCTGACTATTTTATTTGAGTTATTAAATTGTTGATATAAGCTGTGTAGAGGGGAAGAAAGTCAGATCTTCCTTTAAAGAATCTCATGCTTCATGCTCTGTGAGGTCAGCCAGCAATATTTTTCTTTGGGTAGGAAATGGTGACTGTATTATATCTATTCAGGTACTGTAAGATGGACATCAGTGAAGTCTTTGGCATGAAAGGTGGTTTTGAATGTTGATTGCAGTCTGCTCCTTAAAAGTGGCCATCTTTTCTTGCTGATGCCTCTGGTTCGATATCCCTTTTGCACTTGAAGTAGAATTCTTCCAGCCATAGGACAGGTCAATATAAAGAAGCAACCAAGCCCTTTCTTCACCATCCCCGATTCTAGGTCCTCTCTCTGAGTGAGGAGGGGAAAAAACCTCTTAATGCCAAAACACCAGCAAAGCATATAAACCAAATGATGTTTCAGGTGAATGAGTATTGCCATAAAAAAAGGAGCATAGACCAGAACCTTGGGTCTGGCAAGAAGGATAACTACAGCAATTCTAGATAATTGGTACTTGTGAGTCACTTACTTCCTTTAAAGGAGTGGGGTTTTTTTGTGTACTGGAAGAATGGACACGAGTCCATTTCCACATTGCATCTCTGTGGTGTCAAGACTTATTGAGATTTAGCATTCAGGACTGGAAAAGAATATCTGAGGTAATGAGAAGTAGAAATTCATTTATTTCCTTTCTACACCTGTTTAGTTAGTTTTAATAGAGAAGTAAATTGACTACTCTCCATCTCACTTAATCGGTGGATTTGATGCTTGGGTGAGGCTATCCAGATTAATTAGCACGTTTAGTAAATGATATAGGGAGAAGTAATCACATTCTGCATGTGTTCGTATCACAGTGCCAAGTCTTTATTTTCATCCTTCTGAGTCTACAATGCCTGAACTGCTTAAAATTATGATACCATTACATATAATATGTATAATATATCTCTTAAAATGGGGATTATTGCACAAGTCCCATCTAAAGCATTGCCTGTGTTCACCCAGTTTTGAGTTCACTGTAATGCAAGAAGTTTAATTCCTGTCTTTAGTTAACTCCCTAAAATAGAACATTGTCCATAGATCTGTACAACTTCTTTGTTTAGCTTGTATATCAACATTTGCAGCTCAAAGATTGTTTTAGCCATTATAGCCCTTAAAAATTGGATTTTAGTCAGAAATGTGTGCTTTGCTTAAACTTAATGAAACGTCTCCTGTCGTTTTTTTTTTTTTCTGCTACTCGTGGAAAGATGATTTAATTAAAAAAGACAGTGCTAAATGATAAATATAACAACTCTTTCAAACCGTTAAATATGCTGTTCTTAAAATCTGGCATTTACAGGTACAAGTTTATGGCTAGTTTATTAAAGCTGCTAATTATCTAGTTTTGTCAGCAGATGTAATGTAGCTAATTATGGCCGTAAGGACTAGATTGCTTCCAAAAACCCCCAGGTATTATAGAAGATGAGTTTTTGGTTTTCAGTAGGCCATATAATGGAAGCTACCTAGCATTGCTTTTGCATATTTTTGGCACTTGTGGTCTTTTTTTTTTTTTTTTTAAACTTAGTTGTGATGTTCCCTAAGCCACTGTATCCTGAATAGAATTAATTGTGGATGATTGTCTCTCTTTCAGCATCTAATTAAAACATACTAATCGCAAGTGGTTTTGTGAAGCCTGGTTTCCATTGGATTTGTGTTGCATGTTCACTGAGCCCTTCTATATGCATTAGAAATCACTTAAGATTCCCAAGTCTTGTTAGAACAGTGACAGTTAAGGAGCTTGTAATTGTTGTCAGACTGAGCCGAGTGTCAGTCATCTGATTCTCACAAAGGGAGACAACAGGAATAGGCTGAGATATCTATAGCGACAAGATTAGCTGTTGCTTTCTTGCATGCATATTGCCAGCTTTCAATAAGGTCTACAAACCTGCATTTGATATCTTTGGAGTTTTTTTGAAGCAGAATTAGTCTGAAGCTTTTTGTATTTGTTTAATCTCCATTTGCTTTGATATCAAAGCTTATTTTAATATCTAATGGTTAAAAATTGGCAGAATCTGAAGTGATATGTGGGACTGAAAGACTGGGTGTAAGGAGACATTGCACACTGGAAGAGCTGTGGTTTTAAGAAACCCTCCAGTGCTGCCTGTTATGCACTCTGGAACATGAATATTAATGATTAGATTTGTCAGGCCATAAATTGCAGTGAGTAGTAATGCCATGCAGAATGCCCACTTGGAATCAAGCAGCTTTGAGTTCAAGCAAATCAAAATTGAAAACCAGAAAGCTCATAGCTCTTGGGTGCAAGGGAAATAAGTTGTAGATGAGCTTGTAATTTCAGATGTCCAATCTAGCTTTGTTGAATCAACACTGTTCTTGGGAAGCTCCTGGACTTTCCTTGCTGTGATTGGCATATTGATTGGATTTGAAGTGTATAAATCTGTGGTCTGAGTCAAATCTGGGCCTAATTCTGAGATCTGCGGAGTGGCATCTGCAAGCTTTTGATTAGCAAGGAGTCCAATCTAGTGCTCTAGGATTGTGGGTGCTTCCGTTGTGATAGGATCAGAGCCCTAGACTGTGACAGAGCCGTGTTATTAAAAAAACCCGCAGACATGCAAATCATACAAAGCAATGTTTATTTTAAACTGAGATTCCTTCCCCACAGAATTGGAACAAATTGCTTGCCAACAGTTTCTGGGAGTGTAGTTCTTTATAGTTTTGTTCTGTGTTCCCTGTGCCTTTCTGTCTTCTGATACCTGTCCGAAGCAGAAGATACTTCGTTCTTGGAGCTATGCACACACTACAGGAGCTGATGGGCAATCTGCTTGATATGCTGGGCACGCCTGTGTTGCACATGCACCAGATGATTGACTAACAACTGCTTATTAAAGAAAATAGAAATTACTGAAAATTGTAGTGTGGCTTACTTCATAGGGGCAGTAACTTGAAACTCCTTTTACCTGTTCGCTGGCTTTTTCACCACAGAAATTGTAGAAGTCTTGTTTGTTGTTGATGCATTCTGCATCCCCCCCATCCCTCTATCTAGATAAGGTTGCTCCATGGATTCAAAAGCAACAGGAGAATGACAGATATATAGGGAGTGCAATGACAGAAGCTTCACTTTTGGATAACCAAACAGAAGCTCATAGGAGCTGCTGAAAGACAGGGCCTCTGCAAAACCTCCAAGGTTAAAGTGCCTCTACTAGTTTAGTCAATATAAATTTATATAAACTATTAATGACTTCAGTTCCAAGTAAAATTATAACTTAGCTTCTGTAACACAATTTGCAGTGATTGAGAGGTTGTTGATTGATGAAGCTTCACTTGACTTAAAATTTGCCTGTAGAGTTCTTTGCCACTTATATGCAGTATGTTGAGCAATTAATAAAATGCACACAAACATTTGGTCCGTAAATTTGTTTCAGTAATTCACTTCTGATGGAGCAAAAAAGTTAGCTGATGGTTTTGATTTATGCTCTGTGTCTGTCCATAATTTAAATCTGGGTACCATTTTAATATTAACTGGTAACTATTGCAGTCCTTTGCATGAGGATGTAAGACCAACATCTTTTATGTGACTGCTTATGCTTGTGGGTTTTATCAATGGAAAAATAGGGTAGATGAGCTATATTGCTGACTGAAGAAAAGAATAGATGTGGAGTTAAATTCAGTATTTAATGAGTGGGGACTGTGAGCTTATTTTAATATTATAGTTGAAATTCTGTTTTCAGGTGATTTTATTTGAACATGACTGGAAGACACTAGTTTGCAGGGAGTCATATCCTGCCAGGACAAAAATGTCACCTGAAATTAACACTTTCCCTCTTGGTGCTGTTGTTTCTCTTTATTTTTCTCTACAAGTTAAAAGACTACTTGTGTTCTATCAATGAGATTGGAGAATTTTCAAGGAAAATAACTTTAGAATGTTAAGTTTTCTTAAAGACACAATTAATTGTTTTCATTTGTTTTGCGGCCTTAATTAGGAATTACATTCCCCTTTATTTTACACAGTACAACCAGACTGCATTCTTTGACTTTTACTGAATTAAAAGCATTCTGATGGAGAAAGTTTTCTGTGGACAATGCTACCCTCTTGTATAACTTTCCACTACGTGTATGGAGGTACACTACGTGTACACTACATACATTACACTACGTGTAGTGATTTACATGGTGAAAACAATGCATAAGGAAGTTTTAGGTAGTTTTAATGTTGTTCTGTGTTTAGGAAGAATTGAGATCCATCGAAAAGAACTCTTTTCAGGAAAGCAGACAGTAAATTTCTGAAGTGCTGACAAAGCCATCCATTAATAAGGGTCAATAATTGAATTATAAATAGATTCAATACATCTAACTTGGTTCAATGTCCCTGACTTCATACTTATTTCTCCAATAGCAGAATTTCTCTGTAAATCTGGCATGAGAATTTGGGTGAGATTATGCCTTGCTGTAAATCACAGGCAGAAATGGAGCCCTTGTCCTTTCTCCTTGCTAGGCACAATGATGCAGGTGGTTCCTAGTAGCTTGCTCTTCTGTCTTCTTGACCAGTAAATAGAAAGCTGATGGTTATGTGTTTTCACCCAGACAGTAAAGTATCAAAATCATAAATTGTGAATAAGCAGATAAGTGTATAGGTTGAGAAGATACTGTAGTATTCTAATGTTAATGGTAGAGAAATAAATAACCATTCTGCCCACACTTGTACTTCATCACCTCAAAAATTTCTAGAATAAGAAAATTTCATCTAAAGTATTTTCCTTGCTAGGTCACTTTAAAACAGGTTTGGTTAGTCAACTTAGGTGCCTAATAAGACTTGGATTTTTTAAGTCTAGGATTTAGAAATATTTTTCTGAATTATGTTATATATAATCAGCACCAGACAAAAGACTCTAAAATCAAGAAATGTTTGCCAACACATAGTGCTCTTCTGTAAGTGGAAAAGGAGTTATTTGAGTTATCTTTAAAAGTAACTTTGTTCAAGAACAATATGGTGTAAGATCCAGGAATATGTAAAATAGTTCTGATTCTTAGTGATGAGTTCACACCTTGCCAACTCTTTCACTTTGTAGCTTTCCATATAAAGCGTATTGCCTTCCAAGTTAAATGCAAGTAATTATTTAATTAAGTAAAAATAAATGAGAACCCTCATGGTAAAATCAATTTCTCTTAATGTCTTTTAACATCCTCCCCAGCTTTTCTTTTACAGAGAGGTTTGAAAATTGACAATCATTGCTTTTTGTACTTTCCTTTTATATTTTTTTCTTCTGGTTAATAAAACCTGCACATTTAACTTAATTTACTTTAGTGTCCTAATTAAAATAATTGAATAATCCACTCTGAGAAATGACAGGGTACCTCTGTATCCCTTGGAAGTTGGCTCAGGTTACCCAGTTAAAGAAAAACCTGTTCTCTGGATATCTTTTTATACTCAAACATATGCTTAAGCGTTATAGGTACTCTATGAAGTCCAAAACTGGTTTTTTCCTGTTTATTATCAAGTAGTCCACCCTCACTTGAGCATGTTGTGCAGAATTCAGATGTATGCTTTTAATAACTGATGCTCATAGTTAACTGGGCACTTAAGTTTGTTTTTAGAGTAATAGAGTTTCAGTCGTGTGAAAGCTTTGTAAGGTAGCTTTTAGAATGCTTGTGTACTTTAATGAAGAGTATTAATTTAAGACAGAAGTTTGAGAATGGTTAGAATGCATCATCAAGACTGCAGAAGCTGGAGTTGATTACAGTCTTTTGTTGTACTTTGAAGGTTGTAATCTGGCTCCTGTTGGATTAAATGACAAAACTCATAGTATTTCACCCTGGGCGATCAAAACATTTCTTGTACTTGGGCAGCAATTTATCCTTTCCTAAGTTTGCTTGTTCACGATTGTCTTGTCTTTGTCTTGTTCTGTTGTATTTTTAATACAAAAAAGAATATAAGGACACAGCTTCTGTTTTTGAGATAGGGTTTTTGGCATGGTGACTGTTCCAAGGTGAGTTACTAACTTGATGGTTTCTTTTGCAATATATATAAAAAATATTTCCTTAAGTTGGGCAAGCAAATTAGTTACTATTTTGTGATCTGAGGCTCATCTGAGGTTTGCTGAGCCATTCTTCTCTGATTTGGAAGATAAGCAACAGTTCCCTCCATGATGGACTACCATACACGTAGCGTTTGGAATTTATGTTGTATATCTAGTCATCTGATCAGAACTAAAACAAATGCTAGTTTGGCTGACTTGGGTATGTGGTTTTGCTTGCAGCTAGAGGGTAGACTTTTTAATTTTATTTTAATTGCCACAATTTAGAAATACAGATATCCAGCCACAGTTGGTAGGATTGAATACAGGGTTATGGCAGAAGAGCCTTCAGAATTAAAATATCTGAAAATACTTGNTGAAAAGCAGTTAGCATTCACTGTGGTAGTGGTTTAGACATTGCTGTCTTAACCTAAAATATCTGTACACACTGTTTTTTAAGATTTATACGCAGTAACTAATTTATACACTTACCTCAATGCTGAATTGAAAAGTTGGTGATTTTCAATTTGAAGATTCCAAATTGAAATTAAAAAAAAATCAAAACCCAAAGGTACCATTGAACACTTAGATAGAAGGCCTGCACTCTTCAGTGAGTATATAGACTTTGGAAAAATAATTATACTGAATCTTGTAGGATAATATGTTGCTCCATTTGATAGCATTTGTAAAACTATTTTTTGTCAAAAGCTCGTCCTTACCATTTTCTCTAGCTTTTGCTTATAAAACATAACAGTCTATGACTATTCAACTAGATGTGTAGTCCCAACTGGTATTTCNGGTTTGGAATTTATGTTGTAGTATATCTAGTCATCTGATCAGAACTAAAACAAATGCTAGTTTGGCTGACTTGGGTATGTGGTTTTGCTTGCAGCTAGAGGGTAGACTTTTTAATTTTATTTTAATTGCCACAATTTAGAAATACAGATATCCAGCCACAGTTGGTAGGATTGAATACAGGGTTATGGCAGAAGAGCCTTCAGAATTAAAATATCTGAAAATAAACTAGGTAAACTTGCTTCATCCTCAAAAGCATTCTGCAGAATGTGTAGTGAAGCAGGTGGGGACACAAAATCTGGGAGTGGGAAGATTTGTTTGTAGACTCTCAGGCAACCTTTGCCTTATACAATTCACTGTTTGATTGTATGTGAAGTTTTTTTCAATGCTCTTCAGCAAGAGATTATGTAGAGGCAGTCTTACATGTCTGCAGCATCTTGTGTGTGTGTAAGCACACAATGTAGGTAAAATTGAAGCGTGTTAGACAACCTGGTTGGATGATTTCATGATTGTCCTTTCATTTTTAATGAGTCTTGGAGAAAGCTGAAGGGAAAAGATAGTACTGTCCACATGAAGAGTGAATTTAACTCTGAAAAGCAGTTAGCACTACTGTGGTAGTGGTTTAGACATTGCTGTCTTAACCTAAAATATCTGTACACACTGTTTTTTAAGATTTATACGCAGTAACTAATTTATACACTTACCTCAATGCTGAATTGAAAAGTTGGTGATTTTCAATTTGAAGATTCCAAATTGAAATTAAAAAAAAATCAAAACCCAAAGGTACCATTGAACACTTAGATAGAAGGCCTGCACTCTTCAGTGAGTATATAGACTTTGGAAAAATAATTATACTGAATCTTGTAGGATAATATGTTGCTCCATTTGATAGCATTTGTAAAACTATTTTTTGTCAAAAGCTCGTCCTTACCATTTTCTCTAGCTTTTGCTTATAAAACATAACAGTCTATGACTATTCAACTAGATGTGTAGTCCCAACTGGTATTTCATTTAGCCGGCTAAAAATGAATGTAATGGTAACTTTCTTGATTAAGAAGTTATTTATGTTACCACAACTGTTAGAATAACAAGCATGAGGCTCTTGTGTTGCCAGTCTGCATAGACAGTCTCAAATGGGGGAGGAGGAGGATTGTAGCAATGGCACTAGTCTGGAAGATGTTCTAAACAACCTGTTGTATCCAGCAGGAATTGCTACTCAGTTAATTTAGTATTAAAAATTATTAAGTAAACAAAATCAGTGTCTGTGTTAGGAAGTGCCTTTTAGGGCTTGTAATGATAACATCCAATAATTCTTTTCCATAGATCATCTTCTGTATTTCATGTGTTTATATATTGAAACACTTAAGAGAATCAGTTGAGTAATCCCTAAATAATAAATAATAGTGGAATAGTAGAGAGACTTGGAGATCCTTATCTGAATAATACAGATATTTGAACTAAAGCATTTTTAAATATTCCAAAATATTTGTAAGTACTGTGCCATTACAAACGAGACTGGAATTTCAATTACTTTCCTTTAAATGCTCTGCCAAGGACTTGACCTGCTCTAAAAAGTGGATATGAACCAGAGCAGATGGAATAGTGCATCATTTGTTAGCTGCAAGCATTTAACACCTGAGAATAGCAAATTCCATGTTATCTGCAGATATATGGTTTGAAGACTATACGAGTATTTTATCCAGTACTACAAGAAGAGGTTGATCTGGGTCAGTTATTTATATTACAAAGGTATAGATTAGCCTTTCAAATTCAGGGGGTTGTTGGTTGTTCATGTTCCGTTAAAACCAACTGTGAAAACCTGTAAGTAATTGGAACATTTTTTTGTATAAAAAATGATTGCTGCTAGCTTTCATTTTCTCTAACTGTAGAGAAAAATTGTTTTTCAGAACATCAAAATACTTTGCAAAACATGATTTTTGTTTTTCAGTTAGTCATACTTGGTAGTCACAAAAGCTGTTAGAACTAATCCTCTTGTCGGGAAGGTATAAGCTCATTGTAATAGCTACAGTTTAATTATAGCCACGGTGTACCTGTTCCTTTTGGATCCAGATTCTGACTTTGCAGATTTTCATGTAATGTACTTCAGAGTGACTCTTGGGAATCATCTTGTGGAACTGCTAAAATTGGATTCTTTCCAGTGGCAGAAATGGAATTCTCTCTAATGAGATTTTCAGAATAATGGAGAGATTGTGTAGGTTCTTCACTATTTGTAATGTGCATACGGACATGTAACAGCAAGTAAGATCACAGTGTTTATGAACTGTTTATTCGAGACAGTCCATAACTTAAGGTTCATGGCAATGAGTTAACTTTTCTTACATCCATATGCATTTTACAGGATTTGTGTGTTTTGGAGTGTTTCACCTTTCTTTGCTCTACGTCGAAAATTTAAGATGAAATTCAGTAAAGGATAAACTGATTTATAAAACAAACTGTTGCCCCCCCAAAAAACAAAAGCATGACTGCTTTATGTAAACAATCCCTCTGTAACGTTTTTAGTAACTCCTTTTTAGAGCATGGATTTTGTAAGTGACTGAAAAGAAAGGGCTTCTTTTAGTTAAAAACAGCTGTTGACTGTTACTGAGTGTTACTGGCTCTGAACATTCTGTCAAAAAATCAGACATTGGTATCATTACAGATAATGATGCAGCTGGCAATCATCTGTTTTACTGTGGTTAGGAGCATCTTTTAATGGTGGCCTTTTACCTCTCTGCGGTTGAGAACATTACTGGTGGAGTTCCTGCAATGCATAGGTTGGTTTTCCCGACAGTAACAAGAAGTGCTGTGTTATCTTGTGTATGGTGGTTTGAGTCAAACCCTGCCTTGGATTCTATGCACCTATCTTCAAATCAGTTCTGCGAGTGTGGTTTAAAGTCTTAAATATTCTCTGAAATTCCTTGTAGTGCCGCTTTAAATGTAAGTTAAGGAACTTTAAATGAAAGTGTGTTAAGTTTTCTTTGCAGAGTGTTATTAACTAGAGGGATTCTGGATTAATTTAGCAGCCAGGTCTGTTCTTTCAGCCATAAGCCATGCTGTCAGGGAAACTTAATTACACTTTAAGTGGGATGCAAATGAGTTGTGACACTACATCATTTCACATGAAAGGTTCATTACTTACATTAACTGCACAATGCTCTCTCCTAAGCATAGGGCTCATTACAATTTTTCTGTTTTTTAACATGGCTACATCTGAGTATGGCTTTTACTTTTAATATGTCTTCTCTTACTACACGTCCTTTCTTTAATCGTTTAAGCTTTAAGCTATTGAGTTTGATAAATGAGTGGAACCTGAGTAGCATAGAAGATACTAAAATAAGTGCAGGCTTTATAGGCTTCCAAAACTCACTTTGAATTCATCTGTCCTGAGTTTCCATGTATGCAGGGCTATTTCACGTATTTTGGTATGAGACATCTCCCTTAGCAGTGATGTGCATTTCTCACTTCTTTCCGGAAAAATTAGAAGAGAAGAGATGCCATTATTCTTTGTGATTTACTATATTCATTGGGTCATGATAAATAGTGATGCCTCTTACAATGTAATGAAATGTATTTATGACTCAAAATTAAGGAATTCTAATTCGTTGTTGATCATTCTCTTATAATAGTGTGTCTTAAGCTCCAAGACCAATTTCAAAATAAATCAAAAGGATATTTGTTGGAAGTAGTGTTTAGTTCTCTCTAAGTCTTAATTCAACAGAAGACTTAATTTTCATCTTAATGCTCCTCTAAGTAGTGTCCTCTTTCTTACTTTAAAAAGGGGAGGGGTATGTAGGAGAGACTCTTGCTTGACATAGCAGGGAGTGGCCCTCTAAGGCCATTAATTATTCCTTCTTGCAAGAATATCACATTGATATTGATAATTACTATAATATAACCCTCAGGTTTTATTTTCAGCTTTCATAGTGCAATCAATTGACAGCAGTTTGGGGAACTTTGATGTTATTTCATTCTCAGGAAGTTCTGCAAATGTATTTGTTAAGAAAATAAATCTTTATGCTCTTTTATTATCAGTAAACTTATTTTGTTTGCAAGTTCACACTAAACTAGATTGTAGTTAAACGGTTTATTGCTGCTGAGGTAGGGTCCTGAAGATAAGACTCCTAGGTACTATCATCACTTCATTGCTAATTTAATAGTTACCAATTAATCTAATAAAACCCATTCCATTTCACTAAATCTAGTGCTTATGAAAAGCACCAACATGATATCCTTGAAAGTATTTGGCAATCCAAGGTTAGTGTTTTATTGCACCTGCCTTGTGTATAAAGAGCAGCTTTATTGACAATTCCCTTGTGTTCTTGAGGTACACGCCATAACCCTGGCTGCAGAGGGCAAAACAAGGATTCTTTCTCAGTGCCTACTCAGGCTGTTGTTGTCAAGCAGAGGGGTTGAATCCTTGCTTTGGTAGCATCAGTTATCCTGCTGAAGTCAGTGGGGTCATATGCAACAGTGAAACTGTTCCTTGAAATCAGTGGACCTACCCTAGCTCTTAGTTTCATTATGCCTTTGGTAAAAATGATATGTGAAAAAAAGTTCTCATTAGAAATTTTATTAGGTCAGCAGTCTATTTCCATCCTAATTTTATGCCTCTCTGAAGTATGCATATCAATGGCCCATTAACTGCAAAACTGCATTTTAAGAAGGGTACCCAAGTTCATAAACACTGTTTGGCATGCTGCTGTGGACCTCAGCAACAAAACAACTTGTTTTTCCTTGGGAGGGGGACCTTGGGTATTATCAAGCGGTCTCTTAATTTTATACCTTTGCCTTCTATTGGATTAAAACATAGAAAAATTGAGATCTCATGAGCTTCCCACTAAGTTTGAAACAACGTATGAAATAGTTCTGTTTTTATTTTTATTTTTTTTAAAACTTGTGGGAGTGGTCACCTGAAACTTGTGCTGCATCGCTTTTAAGTATAGATTCCTCTGTAACTATTTTTGGGCTGGAAGCTAGTTCATACGTTTCTATGAGGCAGGAAGATGTGCCACAGGAGGTTTAGGTTGGATATTAGGAAAAGGCTCTCTTCATTTGGGGAGAGGTAGAACACCGGAACAACTCCTCAGGGAAGTAGTGATGGTGCCAAACCTAACAACATTCCATAAGCATTTGGCTGATGCACTCAGACACATGGTGTGAGTGTTGGGGTTGTCCTGTGCAGGGACAGGAGTTGGACTCTGTGATCCTTGTGGGTCCCTTCCAACTCGGGACAGTCTGCGAATTGGTTATCACTGTACCATCAACAAATTTCTTTGAAAATCGTGGTATGAATGTACCTTTTTTTTTTAAACACGTTAGAAAATGAAATGAAAGCTTTTTTGAAATATTTACTCTTTTAGAGTACCCTTTTAATATTTTTTTTTAAAGGAAATTGTCTCATTTGTCTTTTACCTTGAATTTTCTGAAGTCATTGTGAACAAGCTGACTGTAATTAGGTTCTAGAAGCAGTTTACAAGCAAAAAAAGTCTATATATGTTGAAAAAATAAGAACTTGGGTGCTTCACTGGTTCTTCTCTGAGGCAGAACAGATTCCTTATGGCAGAAAGAAGCTTGGTGTCTTTCTGTACGTTATGTTTGGGAGTATGTAGATATCCAGACCCAGAAAGAGGGGGACAGACTTGATTAACTCTACAGTTAAACTGAGTGAATGGAGACTATGACTTAACAAACTTAGTAACCTGGTCAGAACTCTCATCACAAGTCACATGGGATGAAGTCATGTGGATTAGTCAGGCCAATGCAAAATGTAGTTGAAAAGCTCTATTGGAAAGTTCCACTGTTTTTATTTTGGTTCTGGAATGTCTCCACAGAGATCTTAAAGCAATATCGGGTACCTGAAAGGGGCCTACAAAAAGGCTGGGGAGGGACCTTTTACGAAGGCATAGAGTGATGGGATGAGGGGGAACAGCTTTAAAGTGGAAGGGGAATATTTAAACTAGACATGAGGAAGAAATTCTTCACGCTGAAGATGGTGAGGCCCTGGCCCAGGGTGCCCAGGGAAGCTGTGGCTGCCCCATCCTTGGAGGTGTTCAAGGCCAGGCTGGATGGGGCTTTGAGCAGCCTGGGCTGGTGGGAGTTGTCCCTGCCCCATCACAGAGGGTGTTGGAACTGTATGATCTTTAAGGTCCCTTCCAACCCAAACCATTCTATGATTCTGTAAGAAGACAGAGACCTCTAGGTGGAATCAGCTAAGGCTTAGGACTTGTAAGACAGAAAAGCAGAGCTCATATGGTATCGTTGAGCAAAGCCAAGCAAGAAGTCAGATTTTTAGTTAATGAAGAGCTTGTTTCGCAGAATTCCATGATGACTTGGTGTATTTGGTGGACTGGATATTTGAAAGCTTCACTCCTTTTATAGGTTGATGCATTTTTTCAGAAATGTTTGAAAGCTTACTTAAATAAAATGAAATTTTAGTGGCCTTTAATAGCACCCCTTAAGATCAGAAATATTCTAAAATACCAATATTTGTCTATAAAAACTCTTCAGAACTTATTTTTTAAGGTATGTAATGCAGTGAAAAGGGATTTGTGCTTCATGATGTTCATGATGAATTAACTTCTTGGTGCTATATAGTATTTTCTTCTCATAACCACCACCCCCCAACCACAAACAAAAAATACCAAGCAAAATCTATGCTTCACCCTCCTCCATCTTCAGCTTTAGTACTTTTTTGAGTGAGATGTGTGCTAGATGTAGTGTGCAGATACACTGCTGTAGAGCTGAAGAGGGAGTTGTGACTCTGAAAGCAGGATGTTGTTTACTGTGCATTCTCATTTCTTGGATCAATCTGAATTTAATGGTTGGTATGTAGGAAGCTGGACTAGAAAAGTGTGTGGTCAACTCTTAACCACTTTCCCCTGAAAAAGAGGGAAGGGCACAGAAAATGCTTGGAAGGCATAAGGACTAATAACAATGACAATGGGGATTTTGGGGACCTTCTTACATTTTTCTTTCATTATTTTTTTTTCAGACTCTGCACCATTTATCTGCACTAGACATATTTCCAGACTTGGAATAACCGGAGCTCAGAGTAGACAAAAGAGAGACCATGCTGTGTAATAAGGAAATTCAGTGAAGTCCCTACAAATGATCTTACAGAACAAGAACTATGAACAGGTACAGGCAAATCTGAGCACAAACTAGGAGACAGAAATTAAATATAGAGGAAGAGACACTTCATTAATGTAGCAGTTATATTTGAGATTACCTGTTTTAAGAGCTCACACTGAGCAGCATTACTTAAATGTCTTTTCTGAAGAGGCAGCTGTGCCAATAGTCATGCAAGTAGTATTAAAGAGAGAAGGTTCTTAAACTCCACAGAAGTGATTTGGGTAACTTGTCGCTCCAAGTTACTGCTGGAAGCTTGAGGATTTCATCTCTCACTTCTGTTACAACCGTCAATTGCAGATTTTAGTATTTCCACTTCAACTTGGTAGCTGATACTAATGAGAGGCAGTGGCTTAGGCCATGTATATTCCATTCATGACTACCTAGATGTGAATACGAAGCACAAATGCATAGGTCTTTATTTATATATATATAAAGAAATAACATTTGAGGGAAAACTGCTTGCATCATTTTGCACTTTGGAATTGTTTTTCTCTTGTTAATACCTGAATCTTCCCATGCAAGAAGTTCAGTTCTTGATTTCTTTTTTGTAATAAATATAGGGCGTTTTTTAGTTACATTGGTATCAAATTATTTAATTGCAATTAAGGTGGAAAAAAAAAGCCTTTGTAGTATCTGGGAGAACAAAATGATCCTAGGCAGTGCACCTTGTCCAATACATTAACAATACTTGGATTTAAAACACTTGTCCCTTTACTAATTATTTCTATGCAAATCATTAGAATTTCTGGAATACAGTGGGAGGAGAATTGTTGAGGAAAATCTGAAAAATGCCGCCCCATTGATTCTTTCAAAAATGACTGGGAAATAGGTTGGAATGATCTTGTGTTGAGTTAGCTAGAAACATAGAGGCTGTCTGAAATGCTTTGGTGTACAATACGCTAAGCTACATGGTAGTAAAACAAAGTATTGATAGAGAAGCTGGTGAAGGGACTGGAGCACAAGTCTTATGAGGAACAGCTAAGGGAACTAGGAAATAGAAGCTGAGGGTAGAAGTTACCACTGTCTAGGACTACCTGAAAGGAGGTTGTAGTGATGTAGATGTTGGGTCTCTTCTCCCAAGTGGTAG
The DNA here is from genome assembly GCA_013389865.1 of Piaya cayana. NCBI lineage: Eukaryota > Metazoa > Chordata > Aves > Cuculiformes > Coccyzidae > Piaya > Piaya cayana. Next base: position 67,497 of record WAAB01008607.1, read on the forward strand.
GATGAGAGGAAATGGCCTTAAGTTGCAGGTTCAGATTAGACATCAGGAAAAATTTCTTCACAGAAATGGTTATTCGGCACTAGCAGAAGCTGTCCAGGCAGGTGTCTGAGTCACAATCACTTGGGGTGTTTAAAAGACAGATGAGATGTTCTGGGTCACAGTTCAGTAGTGGACAGGTAGGGTTGGGTTCTCTCTCAAAGGGTCTCTTCCAACTAAGCTGTTCTCTGATTCTATGAAGTACTCCTGTCTCATTTCATTGTAGTCTTGGAGGGGAGAGAAAAGAAGACAAATAAAACATCTGTCATGAAAACAGATTTCAGGACTTTTGAGGTCTGTCCTCATATATTGTAGTAGAGTAGCTGTAAACATGTTCTAAAGGAAACATTTTGGGGGGAAAAAATGGATTATTCTAGTGTATCATTGACAATTAAGTACCTCTAGCACTAATATCCAATCATGGAATTGGATGTGAAGTTAGAAATTCAGTGCAGTTGTGGAGAAGAGTAATACTCAAAACAGTTTGGAGGAATAAAAAGTACAACAATAAATCACTTGTCAGTGTAGATAATAGAACACTGCATCATTTTCTATCATCTAAAGCAAAGGTTATACACAATTGTTTACTCAAACAGCATGACCTTACTGGAATATTCAGCATTGACACCCATGGCTGCTGAGGATCAGAATGCCAGGGAGTTGATGGGTAAGTGATCTGTGCGCTCTTCTGCATGGTTGTTTTTTTCTGCTGCCTCTTTCCCGCTGTTTCTTTTGCTGAATGAGGTGAGTTGAGAGAAATGGGTAATTACTGGTGCTTATATGTTAGCCTGTGCTGTACTGGCCTTTCTAATTCATACTGAGGAGGGTGGACATGGGGAGGGGTGGGACTAGGAAAGGGCTAACCTGCTACTAATAAAGGCCTTAAGACCAAATGTAGGGAGGAAACTATTACTTCGAAGAGCCTGCCTTCAGCTCCTCCTGGGGCACAGCACTTATGAACTACTCAATTCATTATTTACAACATGTTTCTGTAATTGAAATATTTTACCTTTTCTTGCAGTTATGATTTCTGAAAAAGATGCTATGATATTGAGTAGTAATAGTGATAGCAACGTTTGAAAGGTGATGATTATTGAACTGAGGGAAAAAATTTATTTCCTTGAAGATCTAACATGTTGACTGTAAATATTATTCTAAGTGTTCAGAATAAAGACAGTGTGGTGAACAAAAAGCTTCTTTTGCTTTGAATAGTGAGCTGTTAAAATCACAAATATTTACATTTGAATAGAAGCACTAAGGTTCTTCAATGTCTTTACAACTAATGGTCTGTAACCAGAAGTACCATTTTAAAGGAGCCTTTTATAAGTATTATTTTTCTGCTATGAAATTGCACAGAAGGTGGGTAACGTTATAGATTAAAAGTAAATTACAGGAGGCAGTTGAGACTAGGCATTGCCACTATTATATCGAGCGGTATTTTATGCTAAATTAGTTTAAATAGGACTGTCTTGGGACTTTCATCTGTATAAGATTTAGCCTGAAATAGGAGTTGTACTATGCCCATGGTGGTCACTAATTTAATTTTTTCCTTTGTGGCTTGTCTTGAGCAGGATTTTTTTTTTTCTTGTGTTTAGTCATGAATTGTTTGCCTATGTTCAGAGAATATAGGGAACTCTTTGCTGTTGTGGGGTGGAATTATAAACTACATCTTCTTGGTTTTTCCGTAGTTGCTGTAATCTCATGAAGACTCGTTATAAAGCAAGGCTAAGAGAGTGTTAAATCCTCCTTTCAGCTTGAAGCAATAGTTTCTACTCAAGCTCATGTGATGAGGAACCTGCTTTTATTTGTTTGATTTAAAGGTGTCAGAAACAGTCATACTCCGTATTGGAGATCTGAGCTCTTTCTGCTGTCTATATTAGCTGTCGCAAAAGCAGTACTACATAGTAAGTGGAGTGTAACTGTGAGGGGCAGATGTGCCTGAGAACTTGTTACCTTTTAATCAAGATGTTAAAAGCAGCTTGATATGTTTAGTGTATTTAATTTTCTCTTGCTCTTCAAGATGTGGATACTCATCTCATGGTGTGTTCACTTTGAGAAGCTTATTTCTGTGTTGTGGGACCTCTGCTAATATCTTCCTCCAGGATATGAAAGAGAAATCATAAGGAAGGATTTAAATCAATGAAGCTAACAAATGAGCGGCATGTGGCTGATGCATGACCTCTCAGTTAGCAAATACAGTGTGTGGGTCATATTGATGGCTTCTGGTGAAGGACCATAGTGAAAATTGACATTGGAAGTCTGTATGTGATGAACCTCTAGTTGGGATTATGTTTACATGGAACTAGAGCAAGTTAGAATTGTGAGAAAAACGTGATCCAGCTTTCTGCTGTTGAAAATAAGTATTATAACAGTAATGTGTTAATGTGTTCTGGAAACATTTTTTAAACCTTCATTTCAAATATACAGGCAAAATATAGTTTTATTTCTGTTCTGTATAAGAAATGTAAGTTGGTGTGAATAACNCAGAAAACTATTTTGTTTTATGAATTCTTAGTTTATTTACTGTTTTCATTTTAATTTCTATCTATCTTTAAGTTACAGGCTTTTAAAAATGGAAATCCTAGGATTTACAGAGCATGTAAAAAGCAAACAAAAAAGTCAAAGGAAAATGATCCAAAAGGCCTTATTACTACCCAAGTGACTAAATTTCCTTTATCAGACACATTTGTCTAAATAACCACAAATATGCTATGTTGATCCACAGGTTTCCATTTTGAACAAAACAAATCCATGTTAAATTTTAATTCTTCAGGATGGCTAATATAAAAAAAAGAGTATGTGTTGTGATGTCTTCTCAAAAGGATTTCCAGGAAATCATCATGTTTGTCCAACATCCTGGAGTACTTAACTACTTAAATACATGCTGCTGGGGATGAATTTTCCAGGCAGCTGAGTCCTTGC
>WAAB01008607.1:71742-120793 GCA_013389865.1 Piaya cayana
ATTTCTGTGTTGTGGGACCTCTGCTAATATCTCCCTCCAGGATATGAAAGAGAAATCATAAGAAAGGATTTAAATCAATGAAGCTAACAAATGAGCGGCATGTGGCTGATGCATGACCTCTCAGTTAGCAAATACAGTGTGTGGGTCATATTGATGGCTTCTGGTGAAGGACCATAGTGAAAATTGACATTGGAAGTCTGTATGTGATGAACCTCTAGTGGGGATTATGTTTACATGGAACTAGAGCAAGTTAGAATTGTGAGAAAAACGTGATCCAGCTTTCTGCTGTTGAAAATAAGTATTATAACAGTAATGTGTTAATGTGTTCTGGAAACATTTTTTAAACCTTCATTTCAAATATACAGGCAAAATATAGTTTTATTTCTGTTCTGTATAAGAAATGTAAGTTGGTGTGAATAACAGAAAACTGTTTTGTCTTAGGAATTCTTACTTTATTTACTGGTTTCATTTTAATTTCTATCTTTCATTAAATTACAGGCTTTTTGAAAAATGGAAGTCCTAGGATTTACAGAGCATGTAAAAAGCAAACAAAAAAGTCAAAGGAAAATGATCCAAAAGGCCTTATTACTACCCAAGTGACTAAATTTCCTTTAGCAGACACATTTGGCTAAATAACCACAAATATGCTATGTTGATCCACAGGCTTCCATTTTGAACAAAACAAATCCATGTTAAATTTTAATTCTTCAGGATGGCTAATATAAAAAAGAGTATGTGTTGTGATGTCTTCTCAAAAGGATTTCCAGGAAATCATCATGTTTGTCCAACATCCTGGAGTAGTTAACTACTTAAATACATGCTGCTGGGGGTGAATTTTCCAGGCAGCTGAGTCCTTGCCAAAACAGAAGCATTGCACTCAGGGTAAAATTTATTTAGTAGTTCTGAATTACTCTGAAATATTGACATATAGTCCAGTTTCCTGGATTTTGGGTCAAATTTTATCAAGTTACATGCAAACATTCTACTGGAGTTCTTATCTTTTTCAAACTACTATCTTCAACTATAAGGAAATATCAAATTTACTACATATAAATTAATAACTACTTCAAAATCAGAGTAGATCAGCAAATGGGCTCAGTCTAAAACAGAGGAAAAGTAATTGAGCTCTCTGAATTCCAGAAGGTAAGTATAGTTTGTAAACACAATGAGTGCCAATGCTTTGCATTTTTATGGCTCTGTAGTGATCTTGGTGCAGGAAATCAATGAAAGTCATATTACTGCACTTTCCACTTTTTCTGGTAAGGTTATTGCCAAGTGAATTTAGAAGTACTCAGTGAACAAACACCTTACTTTTAGCAATATAAGTATTTAAATAACTGCAAGAATAAAAGGTAAAAAGGGAGCCAAATAACTTCCCTATATACATAATTCTGAATTATTTTTGGCAAAGCGCTTCAGGTATAAATTGGAAAGATGTTTGTATGTGCTTTCATTGTAGCTTGCCATCTGTGACTGATACAGAACTGTTTGCCAGTAGAGTAAGCTCTGCAAGAGTGTAAAGACTTCGCCTAAATATCACTGAACGTGTTTTGTGGATTCTGTGATAGTACCTACGCTAATCTTCTTTACAGGGAAAGAGTGTGGTAATGTGTAAGCCAGTGGTGCAGACCATTTCTGCCATGGCATGTGATGTGTTCATTTGCCTATTTTTTACAGTTAATCAGGAGCTGAAAGGTATGGAGTGTAGATTCTGGGTAATGGAACTAGGCTGCAACCTATACTTTTGAGATGGAAGATTCATAATAAAAAAAAAAATCCTAGTAGGATACAGCCTAGTTTTCACTGAATCTTATTTTCTAATAAAACCTAATTCTAGTAGATTCTTTGGTGACTTTTCCTTCACTTTTGTAAATTATGACTTCAAGATCTTACATTTTTGTAGGTGTCAAAAAGTATATAGCATGTCTACAATTAGAATGTACTGTTAGTCTTAGTAAGTTCTGAATCTTTTGGAAAGGATGATAATGAGATACATCAGGATGTAACTATTATATCATAACTGTTAGGACACTGGCTTGACACAGGTCAAAATCATTTAGCTAAGGAAGGATATAATATAGTGAGTGGCCCAAAAGGTCATGAGGCAGAAAAGGGGTGGTTGAAGTGAATGTAGAGGAGGCAAGTGATGTATTTTATAAATAGTTTGATGCTTACAGAGAGAGGTAAAGAACTCTTAACAGTGTTATCAGTGTGGGTCTAGCTTTGGGGTTGCGACCAAATGATAGTGTGTGGTATGCAGTGAATAAAGTACAGTAAAGAATTAGTGAATAGATATAATGTCAGGAAATATCCAAAGGAAGCTAACAGAGAAGATGAGTAAAATGAAAATATTTATATAGGAAGAAAAAAAATTGTTGTATATCAATTATATTAAGTAGATATTACTAATTGTACAACATTGTAATAAACTTCAATGCAGTGTAATGCTAGTCTTAATATTAGGACAAATTTTCCATAGTCTGTTGTGTACAAGACTGCTCTGTGAGACTCAACACCTCATTACAGGTTTTGGAAAACCAAAATCCTTACTGCTAGCTGATATTCCATTCAGTTGAACTTGATCCTCTCCTTTCTAAAGGAGGAAGAAATATAACATTAGTAGCTCCTCATTCTAGAGGATTCTGAACCTTGTTTTTTTCTCCTGCAATTATTGCCTCCTAAGTGGGTAGCAGTGTGCCTTGAATGATTTAACACAGTTTAAAAAAAAAAGAAAAATACTCTCAGCCCTGTAAAACACTCCCATTTAAGAACTGTCTGTTTACTCTTTCTTTTCCCAGCATTAGGTGGAATAACAATCACAAAAGACTCATTCAGGATGAATGTATGCCATAAATATCTTTTTAAAAGGGTTTCTTCTGTAATTTAGCATTATGTTAAATAGGCCGTTATTTTAAAGCACCATTTTATTTTTCTAACAAGCAGCCTGCAGCTTTTGCATCTGTAAGCTCTCATGACACCTATGCCTCTGAATGGTGTATGCAAGCAGTTCTTTCTGGGGTTTGTTTGTTAGGGTTTGTTTTTTTTTTTAAGAAACTAAACTTATGCCTACAGTTTGACATATTGCACCTTGGAGCAAAGTACCTTTCAGTTAATTACTGGTTTACTAAACTTCCAACTCTTTTACTGTGGCATCCTGGAGATGGCAGCAAAGTACGTGCAAGTGAAATAAAATGAACACAAATGCATAAGCAAGAGGTTAATGATGCTCTGCAGTACTGATGATTGACTAAATGCATCAGCCTCTTGTAGCTGGAAATGACAGTGCAGATAAATAGAGTGTTGATGTATTTATCTATTTTTTAATATTTGGTTTCATCCAAATGCACTGAGTTCTTCCTTTTATTTCTCCATGTTTTCAGAAGATGGAAGTTTATGTCCTTTCCCTTTCTTTTCCAGTATCATTACAAACAACTAAGGTAGAAAACCCTTTTGATTAAAATTTTTCAGTTTCACACAGCAATCCAACACAGTTCAAAACCTGCCTTCACTAGTCTGTTGGTATATTTCAAATAGCTTTTCTTAATCTGGAAATATATGCATTTCAATCCCTCTTGGTTTTCCTGTCTTCAGCATTCATAATGGTATGATTAACCGACAAGGTGATTCATACCCTAATAACAGATTGCAAAGGACATCATATTAGACATCCTGAGAGCCCTCTTTACTCCAAAGTATACATACAATAATGCCCCAGAGACATGAGTTATGGCTGCTGTACCTTGAATAACAAGAACAGTGAGTGCTGGCAGAAACATTATGAAAATGAAAAGAGAAAACTCCTTGCTGCCAAATTGCAACTGTTGGTTTCAATGTTAAACTTGTTTGTCAAAAGAGTATTGGGTGGAATCGATAAAAGCCACAGACAAAATGTTCTACGGGTTAGCAATCTAATGCAGGAGAGTTCATTTTAGATCGGTCTAAGTGGGAATATTGTTTTGTAAAGAATATAGCATAACCTTTTCAAAAGCAAATCTGGCTTTCTTGTGTAACAGAAGGCTTGGAGCAGGGAGCCAGATATTCACAGTGTGGGCAGTAATGGAACATTTTCTGTGCTCTCACTCTTACCTGTGTGCCTAAACCCCAGCTTGCATAAAAGGCTTCAGGGGATCAAAAGATGTCATCTTCGGGAGAAATTTGATCTTCAGCCTCTCTGAAACAATATGTACGTTAAAGCTTTGTATAAAGCGATTACCGGGAGGGGGAAAGAGGGTTGTATTTGGCTAGCATGACAAAAGCTTTAAGTTCTCACTTCTCTCCTTTAGCTTGAGTGGTGATTAGCTATCAACTGTATGGAAGCCCTATGCTAGTGGGGCTGGCACAGGTAGGAGTCACAGAGAAGGGTCTGTACACTCTAGCTCTGACATCTTTTGCAGGAGCTTCAGTGAAAGCCTGTAAGGAAGCTTGAAAGCAGGCCTTTCTTGGCAGTGTTTTGTTACAATGTCCTTTTCCTCAACCCTTTCATATATTCAAAGGAAAGACAGGTATTCCTAGCACGTGTTCAAGGGAAAGGAATCAGGAAGCCTGACAGTAGGAGTGTGTGAGCGGCTGAGTGCTTGTAGAAGCTATTGCCAGGCTGTCAGTCTTTCCTAGTGAGTGAAAGAACTTGCAGCAGAGTTGAATTGTGTCTCTACTCTTTCTGCTTCTCGCTCTGAGTGGGAGCGACAATAATGGTGTAGTTCGGGATTGCTCTTTTTGCAGAAGCAATGACTGAAGTAGAATGTTTGCTACTCCTCTATCTATGAGTCCTTGCAAGTTTTGCTATTTTATATGACTGCTATTTCATTCATGGCTTGTTATCAAATAAAGGAATCACACAGGCCACTGATATTGTTTCTAAATTTAGTAGTATGATAGCATAACTGTCATAGTATAACATGTCATATGTTATAGCTAGTGTACATGAGTATTAAGATCTGTGTTTTAAAATAAATGCCTAAGCCATTACAAAAATGTTTCAGATTGCTTAAGAAGATTTACATTTTTGTTATATAGGTGAACTGCGAAAAAGCTATTTCAGACAGTCTTTTGTGCATTGATTCACTAAGGGTTTTTCCCAAAGTTTAGGATGAAAGGTAACGTTTTGATAGAATAAGAAGAGTACACCTGTTTTACCGATGGGCTGCCAGCCTTCCTTTCTGAAGAGCTTATCATCTCCTAAGTCAGCTATGTCCTGGCTGCACAAGGAATGTTTGAGAAATCTTTGCTCCTTCAGAGAGATCTCTAAATGACTACCAAAAGATGAAACATTCTATTAAAAAGATGTGTTAAAAAAAAGATTTGAAAGATATAAGCAGTTCTGTTCTTTATTGCTAGTTTTCTGTAAAGGTAAATAATTTGTTTTGAAGAGGATTGAATAGTTTCAATTGAAATGGATTCTGTAATTGTTAAAGAATTTCAAACTAAAATAAAGAAGATGATGCCAGTATAGAACTTTTAAATGAACAGATTAAGCCAAGTCTTTCAGCCACAATGACAAATAACGACATCTGATTAGGCTAGTAGCTTGTTAAAGGACCATTGGTGCAGTTTTTATTTGACTTTTTTTCTTTTATAAACATGTCCTGCAAAAAAACCCCATATCCACTGATACCCATGTAAGCTCAGGTTTTTTTGTGTGCTCATATGCTGCTAAATGCTCTCTTAATTCTTTGTGGACCTAGTCTTTGTCTTTTTCCTTATTAAGAGCTCAGACATTTAACTTCACATATATCAGCTCAACTATAGTAACTGGCTCCTTGCACCTTTTCAGTATGATAAAAGTTTGAATTTAAATGTCCTTGAGCGAATAGTTTTCATATGTAGCTGGCCAAAATTCTGCAGATATGCTGTGACTGCTGATCAGTTGATTAGTAACTCATTAAGCTATGGGAATGTAGCTGCCTGTATGATCTTTGAATTCATGGCTGATAGATGTGTATATTTTGTCTGGTTTTTTTATCTTTGGCCTCTGTTCTGTGTTGAGTTGCTCATACTCCTAATTATGCATAGCAAATAATAATTGCATATTTATTTAATCTTTGAGCTTCCTACTGCTTTTTTCTCTACCTGGTTTCTTCACGAGAAGCGATGAACCAGACACTTTGTAGAAAGAATTATTGTTAGAGGTTAGCAGGACTGTTAGAACTAATACAGTGAGCTAGGACAATGTTAAGCAATAGCAGTTATGGTCTTCCTAACAACCTGTGTTTTGTGTGGGTAATTATTTCACTTGGGAATGACATTTTAACTAAGGTAGAATTTAGCCTAAAGTTTGGAAAGACTGACTGGCCTATCAATTACGCAAGTAGAATGGCAGATTGCTAATGCAGGCTGAAATAAGGACTGCAAATACTCTTCAATTTATTTGTGGGTTTGGAGAATTAATCTTTTGAACCTCGGTCCTGTAACATATGGAGCCATCTTAAAGGCAAAATAAACTCAGTGAAAATATTTTTAGTAATAGAGACCAAAATGAGGATGAGCAGTCTTTATACCCCTTTTACAAGTTGTTCTTGTTACAGTCTTAAAGATATAATATGTCGTTGTAGTCCTTGGATAATGACATCCTGTTGGTGTGCTCCAGCTGATGAAACCCATTTGTATGTCTTTTTTTTTTTAATAAGCTGTGCATTCAAATTTTCTTCTCTTGTATTAAATCTCTACTGATTGGGGTTGTCATCAGTTTGAGTGGGAAAAATCTGATCAAATCTTTATTCTCGAGAGGTATACTTTAAGAAGACTTGCTTGTATTAAGATTGTAATATGTTACTGTTCAGACTCAGAGTCCACAGCTGGGAAAGGTGGCCTTAAGGTGAAGGGGGAAGCTAGCTTCTGGCCAGAATAGAGGTTGATGGCAAAGCCCCATTCTGGTCTGATGCATAGCATGGGTAACTTCCCTGTCTAGCTTTCTAGCTTGTTTCAGGATCTGAGTTGTGATTACTTAGGTAAATTAGTTAAATGTGAAGAACTTACATGCCTTCACTATGCAGATGTATGCATTTCTAGTTATTATTTCTCGTGCAAAATTGCCACTGCTGTGAAGATTGCTAGGGTTTGGATAAGGACATTCATGGCCGTAAACCAGTTCGAGATGAAACAAAGAATCAAGTAATCCTGATGTGCACAGTAAAGTATTTTGGGACGTTTTCACATTTGGTGTGACCTCTTTGTTAGAAGATGATAGCTAAGGTTAATAAATCTGTATTATAACTTACTGTCATGTAGCAGAGGCTTTCACCAATGTTCTTGATGGACCACAGCTCAAATTTACTGTGTGTTTTTTTTGTGGCTCCTTACCTGGTCTAGATCGGTCCTATGTCTTTTCAGTACTCAGGAGGTTCTCCCCAATTAAGAAACATTGCAATAGGTCTTGACAATACAAACATTGAACTCTCAGTTGTCTGGAGTTCTCCTGCAGAGTTTTTGATTGAGTTAAAAGTCTTGTTTCTTATCTTTAGTGGGTTCCATGGCATGAATTCAGGATAACTGACTGATTTCTTAAACCTTCGGGATAAAGAACACTGCTGGTATTCATGTAAAGGTAAAGACTGCCTTTAAGGGAGACAATTTCTGCAGTAGTGTCTGAAGATTGTGGAACGAATTGAATGTGACTTCTGCCTTCCCCTGTGGATAGTCACGTTTCTTTGAACTCGCGCACTTTTTTCAATAAAAGAGTCCTTGCAGGTCTCTCTTCTGGCAAGATCTCTTATCAAAGAAGCTTATAACATATTTCTTGTCTAGCCTTCAAAAGAAGGAAAGAGAAAAATGCCAATTTTTTCTCAGATGTAGGGTCATGCTATGTAATGTATTAATAACAGAACTCAGAAATAAATGTTTAACATACCAGGAATATCGGTGCAGCATTTCTTTGTTAGTAGTGGCCATCCTCTGCATGAATTCAGACTTTATTTCATTCATGTATATATGCAGTTAATTGTCGATTTCAACTTTGAAATGCACTGAAGTAACTTCGGTCTCTTAATACTGGAAGCAGACTTCTTTCATGTGTTCTCCATTTTGAAACTATTTTAAAACTCCATAAGATCACTTTATTTGTTGGCAACAACAAATCTCAGAATTATCTTAAACATTTCCAGGCTGGAATTTGAAATGCAGCCTGTGAACACTACTTTTGTTTCATGTTTACCTGCATACTATCAACACCCTGTGATGGTGTTCCCTGCTGATATAAATAGAGATCTAGTCATATTGCTGCAATTTCTATCTTTGATGCTGATGCATAGTTTAATATTTCTATTCAACTAAAGTAAGTTTCCTTTACCTGGAAAAATGATATCATAGAATGGTTTGAGTTGGAAGGGACCTTAGAATTCATCCAGTTCTGGCCCCCCTGCCATGGGCAGGGACACCTTCCACTGGATCAGGTTGCTTATAGCCTCTAAAAGTGTTTGGTGCCATTTAACCTAAGAAAAGGAAAACCCCAAGACTTTTGGTACCCAGTCAAATACTTCAAAAGTTTTCCTGTCACTTGACTCTCATGTTAATAAAGAATCCATCTGTCCTAACATACAAATGACTAGGTTCTTCTATAACATTACTATCTAGCCATTGCCTTTCCTTTTACATTAGTAGATGCTCCAGACTTTTGTCAAAGATGTACTGGCACTAATTCAAAAATCAGAAATAAGGTATCTCTGTCAGCGCCAGAAGCAAAACTAATATTAACCTAGTCCTAAAAACTAATCAGGGCAAAAGCAGAAGTAGTACTACGAAGTATTTATATGGGCTTTAATAATATTGAAAATGAAATGAACCTAATCAATGTGCTGAAATAGGATTTGCAAGATTCTTGCAGGCATGTGGCATGGCCACCGGTTGCTTCTTGAGGTAATTTACAAGGTGTCCTGCTGTTTGATGAAGCACAGGTGCTAAGGCTGTCATCCACAGCAATGACTTATTAGCTTTTGTGGTGCTGTAGACCTCACATAACCAGCACTAAATCAAGTGTGTGTATACAGAAATAATGTTTTGCAATGGTGACCCATGGAGACCCTTTAGCTGTTCTTGCCCTTTTGCCATTGCTGTTGTTTTCTGTCATCATTATTTCAAAATCCATGAGATTCACTTTCAGTCTTAATTTCTCAGCAGCGAAGGTTCCTTCAGTGTAGTTTTATTGCTATCAATTTTCTGTTGATGTGTCATACCGCTAAGTAGCCTAAAGTAATACTGAGGAGGTGAGATACCTCAGGGCAAACTGAGATCACTGAAAAATTCAGATGACTGCAGCAAATCTTTCATTGTGCCAATCTCTGGTAGCCTGTACCATCTTTCTAAGTAACACTGGCATGTGGCAAAAATATGTTTCAGTCCTACGTTGGACCATGTTATCTACAAAGCTTTTCTTCAAGGAAATTCACACAAAGGCTCCATCTTCCAGTTTTCATGATAGTGACTATTGATCAAACTCATTGCCTGCTGATTACCTGTGTACCCTTTGAATAAGTTCAAGAATCTTTAATCACTAGTAAATGCTTGCTAAGCATGGACAAGGGTGGAGGGGAGGTAAAACCAGCCAAAGTGCAGGTCTAGTGTAGTCACTGAATTATAATGAGAGGACACTAGAGAAAAGTAAATGGAATAAAGTAAAATGAACTAGTTGAAAAAACAGAGATAATACAGAGGGGAAAAGAACATATGACTGGAGAAGAGACTATTTTTATGGCTCTGTGTGAGACCTCTTTCCTAACATCCCTGTGGTAATTACACAGATTGCATGATGGGAAGGTAACCTACTAAAAGTATGTCTTTTATATTACTTTTTGGTTATAAACAAATGAACTGTGTTCTCTCTTCCTTTCAGGCTGAAGTATTTTGGATTGTCTTTTTGATAGTAAGCTTGCATAAGTGGGGCCAGACTGAGGTAAGACCCGATTTAAAATATTTAAATTGAAGTTTTCTGTAGTCTTACAGAGCCCACTAAACTGATAGGCAGGTTTTGTGTGGATTTGTTTCGTTTTGTTGTTATTTATTTATTTATGAAAGAAACTACAGCAATGTTCAGAAATCGAAGAAAAATGATCAAGTCTAAAGTTTTTATTTAGACTGCCCTTTCTTCTCTAAGGCATGTACTGAGTCAGTGAGCCACTAGCACAGTTGCAGGCAAGGTGTGATCAAATGAATAGATTTTGCTGATCTGTGTTGATGCAAATTGTGGGTCAGATGAGGTGAGTTTTCCCTGTACTCACAGCTGGGAGTTCTTGGAGCCATGTAAGCAGAGATGCAGGGACTTGTTCAGGAGGGGGTCAGGTGAGCTAGTGGCCCTGACTGGGTAAGTGCTAATACTAGGTTTTATGGTAGTCATCCTGCTTTACGTCTAAAATAGCTTTGCTACAGCTTTCATCTGGTAAATGGGTTGCTGCAACACATCTCTGCTTGGTATCAGAACTGAGTTTTAGACCCCTGCTTGAAAGAAGTTGATTTCCATCCTTTATCTCCTTTGCTGCCACAAGGAAAGCATATGGGATAGATAGATTGGGGCTTTGGGGGAGTTGCATTTCATGGACAGGTATTAGGATTTTTTTATATCTATTTTCTTTGTATTTTTTTGTGTCTTTAAACATGATTTTTAACTTAGACGAGATGGACAGATGCTCAAAAAACAAAAAGGGAAACAAATACTAAATGAAGTTCTAGGAAAAAGCAAACAAACACAACAAGATGTTTATTGGAGAAAAAAAGTGTCATCTCCCCATTTGTAGAGTGCTACTGAGGGGTGAACACTTATAAGTGGGAAGTTGCTACTGAACGCTACAAGGAACCAAGTTATACTTCTTGGTCAAAAAGAGACATCAAATGTAATGTGAGCCAACTGAAAGATGTTTCAGACTTTGCTCTTTTGCAGTTTGGAGTGAAACCAGATTTTGAGTTGTAAAAGAACTCCATAAGCACAAATCACTGAAATGAGAAGGTGATAAAAGACCTTTTGCTTTCTTTTTTTTTTCTAGGATAAATTACGCTGAAATGTACAGGAATGTTCTTTTCTAGTTTGGGAGTAAGTGGGCTTGTATAATAAACATTTCTGTAACATTCAGCTGCTTTATCCCAGACAGCTCAATTAGGGCTGTGCAGTAAAATACAACTTCTGTGCACTTTGTGAGCACTTACTGTGACTGAAAGCCTGTTAGCAAGAAATCTCATAGAAAATAGGTCCTGTCAAGTGTTTAGGGAAATTGAATTGGCATACATTGAACTCATAGATGTGAAAAGCAAGAGATTTCTGGATACCGAGTAATTTAAGTATATTATCATATTTGACTTCTCCTGTTAGAATCTCATTTATTCATTATTTTTAATACATTAAGAGCTGTGCAAAAGGGGATGGAAGTTACTAACGCAAGCTGACAAAAGCAGAAAATATAAAATTAAAGCTTGGCAACGTTTTCTGCGTTTCATAGTTATCCATAAAATCCATAGTCCTTAAGCAAGCGTTGGGCTAATGTTTTTCAGATGTATGTTCTTGTAAGAGGAACAGTTTCTCCTTCCTAGGGCTTTTAAAGTAGTTATATTTTTGTTATATTTTTATAGTATTTTATCCATACCAGAACTTAATTATCTGTAGCATAGTTTTAGTGAATCATAACATATTTTTTGTTCTCTGAACGCCTGTTGCCATTGTCCTAAAATAAGTCCAGGAATTACTGGTTGATTATAGCCACTGCTCAATGAAAACTGGTTCTGGTTTGTTTTTAACCAAGTCATGCATTTATTTGGACAAAGACGGTCTCCAAGAGGACTTGTTCTTCTTCAGTTACCTAAAAGCAGATATCTCATTTATTCAGTGGNAAGCTTGGCAACGTTTTCTGCGTTTCATAGTTATCCATAAAATCCATAGTCCTTAAGCAAGCGTTGGGCTAATGTTTTTCAGATGTATGTTCTTGTAAGAGGAACAGTTTCTCCTTCCTAGGGCTTTTAAAGTAGTTTTTTGATAGAAGAGGAAAAAACATTGTTATATTTTTATAGTATTTTATCCATACCAGAACTTAATTATCTGTAGCATAGTTTTAGTGAATCATAACATATTTTTTGTTCTCTGAACGCCTGTTGCCATTGTCCTAAAATAAGTCCAGGAATTACTGGTTGATTATAGCCACTGCTCAATGAAAGCTGGTTCTGGTTTGTTTTTACCAAGTCATGCATTTCTTTGGACAAAGATGGTCTCCAAGAGGACTTTTTCTTCTTCAGTTGCCTAAACGCAGATATCTCATTTATTCAGTGGTGAACAGATAGGTGACAGCAACTCTGTATCACAACATTTTTTTATGGGAGTAATTGTCCTCTGGAAATGCCCTTTTCTCACTATTGTTTCTCTGAGGAGAGCCCAGAGGACTTGCTTGGCCTATTAGTATAAATTTAGGTAGTCTAAAGTGAGAAAAATCAGACCTTTTATTTACTTTTCATCACAAAAACCTTGAGATTTGTTGTGGATGAATAAGTTTAATGCTGAAGAGCTGGTTTCAGGCANATCCATACCAGAACTTAATTATCTGTAGCATAGTTTTAGTGAATCATAACATATTTTTTGTTCTCTGAACGCCTGTTGCCATTGTCCTAAAATAAGTCCAGGAATTACTGGTTGATTATAGCCACTGCTCAATGAAAGCTGGTTCTGGTTTGTTTTTACCAAGTCATGCATTTCTTTGGACAAAGATGGTCTCCAAGAGGACTTTTTCTTCTTCAGTTGCCTAAACGCAGATATCTCATTTATTCAGTGGTGAACAGATAGGTGACAGCAACTCTGTATCACAACATTTTTTTATGGGAGTAATTGTCCTCTGGAAATGCCCGTTTCTCACTATTGTTTCTCTGAGGAGAGCCCAGAGGACTTGCTTGGCCTATTAGTATAAATTTAGGTAGTCTAAAGTGAGAAAAATCAGACCTTTCATTTACTTTTCATCACAAAAGCCTTGAGATTTGTTGTGGATAAATAAGTTTAATGCTGAAGAGCTGGTTTCAGGCGTAAGTATTTGGCCCTTTATTTATGGACTAAGTATTTCAAAATAAGTGTCAGATTGAATCTTTAAAAGAAAAGCAATTTTATCATACTACCAGTCCAAGAAACAGCACAGCACCTAATTCAGCTATTTTGCCTGGTGAAGATGGAGATGAGATTCATAAATTGATACCAATTGCCTGCCTTCGAGGTGGGAGCCAGCAAATGAGGTGATTTTCTCTTGTGAATTATACCTGGTTGTGTTAAATACACATCTAATTCTGAAGAAAGGCGTGGGCAGGCAGGCTATTGTTACTACTTTAGATGAGATTTATTCCAAATGTTTTGAATGATCAAAATTGAAGTGACATTTTGGGGCATCCTTATCACCGTGTATAGCTGATGATTTACTCTCAAGAGACTGCGTAGTTAGAGATGAGATCTGTTACCTGTCTTCTGCTCAGACAGGATAGATTTTACATCAGTGACAATAAACAATAAGAGGACTCGGTTTTGTTATGGATCAAATAACAGTCTGCAGGCAGCCAGTGTTACTTTTATAATTGCCATTGTAGCATAAATGTGTTAGGAACTGTATATAACAGGAGATAGATGCTCAGCAAGTGCTGATGATAGTTCATGCTGATATAGCTTGAGGATGCCAGATCCATCTTGTCATAGTGAGAAATTGCTACTCGCTTTAGGGCAGAGAGCAGCTAGGAAAATCAAAGTCTGAGATGGTATTTTAAAACAGTAGCACTTCCAAATATATTTGCAAGTTTACATTTTCTAATTCACAAACACTAGGAATACAGAGAATATTTTGGCAAATATTATTTTTAAAAGGACGATCATCTGATTATGAAGGCAATTTTAATTTTCCTCTTTTGTTGCTCAGCAGGGAAATAATCAACACTTCTGAGTGAAAGTAAATATTGAAATGCTGCAATTTTCTTCTGAAGAACCAGTCAAATATTTACTGTTGTATATAGCGCCCTGTTTTTCATTACTTGCCAGAATACTTCGTTTATTGAATGCTTCAATTATACATTAAGAAAGGTGATTTTGTGTTATGGTAAGCAGTTTAAACATTGTACTGTTGAAAACAGTAGTTGAAGGCTAATAGGAATAGATTTAAAAATGTATCAAGTAACCTAGCCTGCTGTCTGCTAGTGCTGCTCTGACTCACAAATACTGCTGTTTGCCTAATGAAGCTTGGCTGACTTATAATAATGTTTCTATTTTCTTACAAAGGAGTAGACACACCACCACTTTTCCTTCTTATTGAGTTCACCTTACTATGAACATCAAGTGGCATTATAACCTGTAATAATTTTATTACAATGAATTACTTTTGATCTTGTTCAGCATGTTCCTGCTGAAGCACTTGGGAAGTCATCACTGTTTTTACACAAAAATCCTACATGCACAGGTTTTAAAGCAAGAATAAGAGGCTATTTTACTGTTGGGCATTCAAGTCTAGATGCAGGTGTTGAAGATATGTACGATGGTATAACAGGAACACTGTTATAAAGAGCTCTAGAAAGGATATGGGAGCTCTAAATGAAGTTAGAATAGACACTTTTTCACTGTTGTATGGTTTGTATCTCTTTTACATGCAGATGATGTCAGTCAGCTGGGTAAGGTCCTTATGTTTAGTCCCTTAATTCTGTTCAGTGTTTGATTCTGAGAGGGAAACATGCATTCCTGTTATTTGATAGTCAAACAACTTGGACCTTCCAGCCACTTAACTTTAGCACTAAGCTGAAGTGCCGAAACTGGGACTGTTATTGTGTCAGATTGTCTCTGTAGTCACTTGCAGGAGGTAAGCACACTCCAAAAGGCATCCATTCCATGGAAAATCTGAATTGCTTTCTGAAAGTGTCTGTCTCTGATGATTACAGAGGGAGCTTATAGTTGGAGTTTATGGTTATTGCATACCTACCTTTGGCATCTCTGTTGAGTGTGATGAATCTGAACCTCTGTGCTGTAGTGTTTGTACTGAATGATAGTCTCTTCTCTAAATGTAATCTTAAAATCCATGGAAATCCATAGTATTTAACAGAGCTTGATGGAAATGCTAGTATGTTTTGCTGAGTATATTTGAGATGTGGTTTAATTTTGCGGTAAATCTAGTAAAGATTGTATACCAATCTAGTAAAGATTGTATACCCTAAGGGCACTTGCAGGAAGTCATTGTGGATCTTGTAGTTGAAACTGTGTATGTGGCTCCCACTGGGAGTAGAATACTGATGTAGATAGGCACGACGTTTACTTTGTGCAGAGACAAACTGTGGGATAACATGCAAGGCTGAATGTCGTGCTCTTGACACTAGCTGAGACCAAGGATGACCTGATGCTTTGAAGTTGTTGTTGCATAGCTAGAACCACAATGACTGAAAAGTTAAGTGATGCTGAAGAAGATATTAAAGAAATTGGCATCACAGGTGCTCAGAGTGTGATGAAAGCAGTGCTGCTTTTATTTATATATTTTACAGGCCTTATGAGGAACGGCTGAGAGAGCTGGGTTTGTTTAACCTGGAGAAGAGGAGGCTGAGAGGAGACCTCATTGCTCTCTACAACTACGTGAAAGGAGGTTGTAGAGAGGAGGGTGCTGGCCTCTTCTCCCAGGTNTAAATTAATATACAGTTTGTTGAAAGGGAAGGAGTCCCCTAATATGTCAAATCGTCTAATTTGTATAATACTACCCAGAGTGTGGATGGCTGGTACCAGGCTACTAGACAAAAGAAATGATGAAATAGTGTTTTGTAAGAGCAGGAACAAATGATAATCTGGAACTATTAAGATAGGGAATTATTGGAGAAGAAAAGTGAAGCACCAAGACTTGAATAACTGCACTTCTTTGCAAGCACAAGGACATGCCTCTTACAGGTACGGTTGGGTCTGTTGTTAGTGGAGTGAGAGGAATATTCTGTACAGTGCAGATGTACCTTATCAGTGCTTACAGTGTATTTATTAAGGTATTATAAATGTTTAACAAAGCTCAAGCTTCAATAAAGCTTAAAACCCAAACAACAAGAATTGTGACTCCCTAACAATGTTCCCTGTTGACCCTGCAGATTTCTTGGCAGGAAGCTGATGGACAATTAAAGCTGCTTTAGAAATTGCTTTGACTGCCCTCGCTTGCTCTCCTCCACAAGATAACTGTGCCAGTGGTGGCTGAGGGATAAGGGAGAGCAAGAGGAGACTGACACGCTTCTGTGCCAGCTCTTTTGTGCCGCTAGGGCAGAGGTTCTTGTTCATGATTTAAGTCCCACTTAGAGGGCTGGAAGAGCACAAACACCTCTGTAGATTTTTACAAAGCCTAGTTAAAAAGTGTTTGTGTATAACTGATTCCTCTGATGTTTTTCAAATGACAGTGTTCAAGTGAAGGTACTCAATTCGTGGAAACAGAACAGCCAGAGAGAGGGAGTTTTCTGTAAATGTATGTAGATGGTCCTATTTTATAAGCAGTAATACTAGAAGATTGGTTATTTCATACATAATCATTGTCACTGAGCTAAACAAAGCCCTTCAGAAATCAGACAAGAGCAACTGCTTCACCGTAGCAAAAATTTGAGTAGGAAGGGTTCAGCCCCTAAAGATAAGCCAAGAGTTGAATTGCTGAAGTACAATTGGTAGACTAAGTTATTTTAAACAGAGAATTCAGTCTATTAGACCACATATGTAGATGCATTTCAAACCTAACCATTCAAGTAGAGCGTTACCCCTCAGAAACAAAGACTATGAGTGTGAAAAGAACCTTGATTTTGAAAGCAAAGTGCTCTGTTTAAATTAACACTCTTTCTTTAAGATATATATTTACTACAAACCCCTAGAATTCCTAGCATTTTAAAGCTCTTACAATATCCTTATGAAGACATGTTAATGAGAAATCTTAGTAGAATACAAAATCGTATTCTATATTTCAGATGTAAAAATATCTCTTGTGCCAGTCACTTCCAGGATGTGTTGCGTTTTTCTTTAGGAAGGCTACTAGGCTGTGTAAGCACATCCATTTCCAGGCCTTAGGATCTCAGAACTCACGTGGGAAGGGACCTCAAAACAGGTATGGCTCAAGCAGGTTGCTCTAATCAAGCTTGGATTAAAAAAAAAAAATATATATCCAAGAAACCTGGGGAAGGACTCCTTACAAGTGTATGCAGTGAGAGAATGAGGGGGAATGGCTTTAAATTGGAAGGGGAATATTTAGATTAGACCGCAGGTTGCTGATGGAAATTGTGGCTGCCCCTTCTCTGGAAGTGCTGGCCAGGTTGGGTGGGGTCTCAAAGCAGCCTAGTCTAGCAAAAGGTGTCCCTGCCCATGGCAAAGGGTTGGAACTGGATGATCTTTAAAGTCCCTTCCAATCCAAACCATTCTATGATTCTATATATCTGTATTTGAAGCAGACACAAACATGTAGAAATACTGGAGAAACCCCACCCTTCCTTACTGGGACATGGATTCAAGGTACTAGTTTTCTAACTGCACTTCTCATCAGGGTTTCTCATCTGTAGAAAACCTGATTCTTTGCCCTTCTTAAAGGACATCATTACAGCAGCAGAGAAAATCAAAATCTGCTGCTCAGCAGGTGGAAAAAAATCAGTTTACTATATTCTGATTCTTTTTTTTTGATGGTACAAAATAAAAAAATAAAAATCACTCATTACCGCATTCCTGAGGTAGAAAGTTAATGACTTTCAATGTGAACGTGGGTTAGCCTCATGGTCTTCAGACAGAATCTACAGATAAAGTCTGCTTCCAAGAATACGCTGAAAAATACTTTGCTGTAGAATAAAGCTAAGGATAATCTGTTTAGTTTAATGATTTGTGATGCAGATTCTTGTCCTGTGCTACAGCTAACATTCCTTCTGCAAAATTTTGACAGGCCATGATCAAAACCACTTGTTGATCTTAAAAACTTGTAGTTCACTTCTGGCATTCAAGTTTATCTTCTGTAGAAGGTAAATATTAGGGAATTATCTTTCTTTCTTGAATTAAACCAGCTGGAATTCTTTGGGTGGAAAACATTGGACAAATCTGAGCCATAGAGTACTAGAGCCAGTGGGGAGGCTAAGTAGATGCAGTAGACTTAAGATTCGGGTCCTTCAACTGCAAAATATAGCTACTAGTTGCCAATAAAAGACAATAAAACTTGCAATAGGAAGTTGAAATCAACTAATTCACAGGTCAGTGTAGAGTCCAATTTTAAGAATAGTTTTCACAAGCTCAGAGAAGTCTCCAGAATGGTGAAAAACTTATTCCGCGCTCTGACTTTCAGGTCTTTCCTTGGGAGAGAAGGATACAGTGCACAAGTTATTTATGGCAATATGTGATTTGTTTCCTGTGTTATATGAAAGATGATCTTTGTTTTTTGACTTACTGAAGAACACTTAAATTCATACGGCAGCAAAGATTTTTTTCCTAAAGCATTTATTTCTATTCTGAATTGGCCATTTCTCTTGACATTTATGAAGCTGACTCGAAAAAGAATACTGAACCCAAAACCTCCAAGATTGCATATACCAAGAGTAAAGGCAGAACAAATAATTCAGAGTAATGCCATGAAAATTAGAAGGAATTCTTTCACTAGAGACTAGGCCAGCAGATGGCAAATAGAGTTCAATGCAGAGAACATAAGCTAATTACAGTTGAAGGAACTAAATAACCTGGGGAATACCTGCTAAGTGGAACAATCATCCAGCGCAGTGATCAAGAAAAAGACTTGGGGATTATTCTGGAAAAAATAGTTGAAATCATGATCCCATTGAACAGTTTCAGTAAAACAGGCAAATTGCATATTAGGTTGTGTTAGAGTGAGAAGGTGTGAGATCAAGGAAGAGTATAGGGAACACTTAGTAAAAGCTACTGCAGTTGCTGAACACTTTCATTATAAAACCTTCTTTTAACAGTGCAATACATTTCCCAAAGTGGCAGATCAGACTGCTGGACTCTCCTTTGCTTATCCTGTCAGTTAAATTCATTTTGTCATTCAGACGTGGGGTGTGTTCTTTCAATGATTTGTGCTGTAAGCAATTACTTTGAGCTTGCTGCTGTTTTCAACCTGGAGCTCTATGAGAAGGATACGGCTGTTTTTGTGGGTTTTGTTTGTTGTTTTTTTGTAGGGATTTTGTTTGTTTGTTTAGTTACTGTTTGTGTTTTGTTTTGTCTTTTTTTTTTTAATGTGGCTTTGTTTTTAATTATTTTTCTGAATTTTGGGCTGGATTCAAAAGTAAGGCTGGTTGGAAAGAATATTTTCACTGACTTACCATGAATGGATTGGGTTAATTGGGTCCTACCTGGTCACTTGTGCCAGCTGCAGGGGGTGATGTCGAAGTGTTGCAGTCCACAAGGTACACTGACTTGCTGGGACTTGTAAGTTTGGATGCCCACTAAGAGAAAAGAGAGGGGTAAAAATGAGAAGAAAAGGGCTTGGGGGGCAAGTGGGAAGTGCACAAAGAGTAATGAGAGCCAACACTGAGGTTCTGTGGTGTCCTGCTGATCTCACGTCCTGGGTCTGTCCCAACGGATGGTGGTCCAGTCCTGAAGGGCAGCAAGTCCCTGCAGAGTGAGCATCCTTTTATACCATCTTTTCTGTGAGTGCCCTCCAATCCACTCCCAGGCTGAGTTTAGAAGGTCCAGTTAGGGAACAGCATGTGTCTATCATGCTAAGACCATGAGTTCATGGTTCATGCAGCCTCAGTTACAAGGGTTGTGAGTTATAACCTGTCAATGCACCGTTTTGTGCCACAAGCAAAGTAGCTGTGGCTGTAGAGACTTTATTGCATATTTATCTTCTTCATGCAGTTAGAGCATTTTTGAATTATTTTCTCTTTGAGAATCACCAAACGCAAAGTTTGAGACAAACATAAAATCCAACAGTCACAGTAAGTGACTGTAAAAGTATTTTGTGCATATTCTAGGGCACCTCTGAGAGTTTGCTCTGAAATCCTATTTATGATTTTTTCTTTGATGTAATTTTCAGATTGGCATAAGGACTGCTGTGATGATGTTTTTGTTGAGGAAATCAGCTTGCAGGAGATTGCAATGTCTCTGTGAAATACCTGTAAGAAAACACCTCTAGAATACCAGGAACTATTCAGTTCAGTAATTTGAAAGCCTCTCAGCAAAATAATCTGTAACTTTCTAAAAATGTTAAACTTCAGTTTAGCTTATTTCTTAGAGAGACCTATACATTCTCAAGACGTCACCATAGTTGTGTTTGTGAAGGCTTTAGAGCTTACCAGAAAATAGGGAGGATTATTGGCAGGATATGTTTGAGAACTTGTTCTGAAATAGCTTTTATGCCTTTAAAAGGTTCTCTTGCAAGCGATGGTTGGGACCAGGTGATTGTGTTGTGCTATATTAAGCAACTCTGACCTATTAGTCAAGCATTGAAGGAAACAGGTCTCTGCCTGATTTTCAATTGGCTCTGATTACAGAATAGCACACTGTATCAGAAGCAAACTCAACTAGACAAATACTCTGAGGGGAAGGATAGAGCAATTAAAAGTTCTTCCAGAGAGGAAATGTTCCAGAAACTGCAAGAACAAATTGAGAAGTTTTAAATGGCATCTCATCGTTTAATATATATAAGCAAGAAGAATGAGGAAGAAGGTGGATGGTCAGAAAGCAGTCTTATTTAAGATAATAGCTAAGGACTCTTTTTATGGTATTTAGCTCATTTTGAGTTATCATATATAAAGGGAACCAAGTACAAAACTGCCCTCCATCTAAATGTGAACACGATTGGTAGGTCTTTTAACAATGTCTGAGAGAAACAACATAATACTGCTGGGTTTGTCTCGCATAAAGCAGAAACTCCATCTTTTTTAATACTGCATTTATGGTGAAGGACAGGTGCATTCTTCAATGTATCCCAGGGTCCTGATTTTGAAATACCCAGGGAAGGACCTGGAGTGCTCTTCCTGTCTCCTCCAGCACATGTTTCTGTCCTGCAGAGATCAAGGTGCAAATTTCACCTGGCCATAGCCAGGGTATCTATCTGGACTGCAGAGCTTAGTGCTTCTATGTCTACCAGTTTAGGCAATGTCCCTAGGGTCTTTGCTAAGGGCTGNTGTAATATAGGAGTGGCCATAGCCAGAGTATCTATCTGGACTGCAAAGCTTAGTGCTTCTATGTCGGTCTATCAGTTTAGGTAATCACAGAATCACAGAATNGGTATCTTACCTGGGAGTTAAGATGTTACACTTGAAGTATTTTTACACAATAGGCACATTTATACTGACAGCTAGCTCGGATTCTAGCAGAAATGTTGTGATGTTTATCTAATCCTCTGTCCAGACTGATTAGCCCCACAGGGTACACGTCTTAGCAGAGAAATTAGACCCCACAGCTTTGAAGTTTCAGACCAATGATTTGGATGTTGGCAGACAGCCAACCTGGATCGTGGCACACTGGTGTCATAGCTGTCTGTTAAAATACACTGCTTATTGCAGGAAGGGCTTTGCACATTTTTAGATTAGTCCAGCTTTGCATTTTGACTTGAGCTCTGCATGCAACACTAATTTATTGAGGTGACCATGATAGCCCGAGGCTTCTGATTAGTAAGTGCAGTTTGCTACAGGTATTGCTGGTGTTATAAAGAATGCATAGTGCTTGTTATAAAAGGTTAGGTTTTGGCCATTATACTGTTAGAATACTTAATCTTTGTGTTATGCTGGGTTCTTTGTTAAAAGATTTTTTTTTATTAGTTGTGCACAGCACTCTGGAAAATCTAGAGGCGTAGTCAACTCTTTCCAGGTTGAAATTACTCAAATGTGAAAGCACCAGCTTAATGCAGGTTTGTTGAAGGGCAGTGCAGGGCATATGCTTGAATTTGAGTCATGTATATAGATTCGGTTTCATAGATGCCAAGAGAGCTGTGCCTTTTCTGCTGGAAACAAGAAAGTACCACACTTGAGGATTAGAGTTACTGAGTTAACAATTTACAGGGCTGAATAAAGTTGTCATTTTTTAAGGTCTTGCAGAGAGTGCTGTTATATGTAGGACATCTTTGGCATGCATTCAGCTGCTTTAAAGAAAGCGAAGGCACTAGATCCATCAGTCTCAGAAGTGCTTTACAAGGAAGTCCAGTTTCCCAGGGGTCTTTTGAATCTCACAAGGACCATGTTCCTCCGTTCTCAGTTCAATAATTAATGTATTTTCTTCCCACTCCTTATACGCTTGCATACTTTAGAAATGGCAGAGCAGCCAAGGAAAACTTGGTTTTGTTAATAAGACCCTATTTTACATATATATATTTCTATGTGAAATAGACCATGGCATTTTTAATGCTGAAAGTTATGGCCGTTATTGAATCCTGAGACCTGACGGGAGAAAAAAAGCAGAGCCTCTCTCCCCCTAATGTACAGAGGAGCATAGTACTTCATTCTTGCCCATAGGTCATCCAACTATGCCTGCCAAACCTCACAAGCACTGAATGGCATACAAATAAAGGACTGTTTTACAAAAGAGTTTAAGTAGATTTCTACCTAAACAGGTCTCTGCAATTCTCTTTTCAAGGCTTGTGGTATAGGTCAGCATGGTTTTGGTTTTGTCCTGGAGTAATCATGTAATGGAGGAAACTTTAGCGCAAAAAGTGTGGATTTCTGTCAAGGGCCAGTTCTGATTCAAGAATGGTGATGTGGTTTTCTCTAAAAGCTTTCCTGAAAAGAATGAGAAGTTTGATCACACTTCTCTTTTTCCTTGTCAAAATAATTGTATTTTTTTAACACAATAATCATAGCAAACCAGGCTTATATTGGGCAGGTGTCAGAAGAGTCTACAGAAAAGGAATGCTGGCCTCAGGCTGGTTGCTCTTGGACATATTTTGAGAGTCGTAGTTTGAACTGACACTACCTAATGCTGCCTGCTAGTGTGTAAAGGAATATGCAGATATAGAAAGAGTAACTATAGTGAGGCAGAGTTAATATCTAATGATACTGTTTTCTTAATGTTCTATGCATTTCAGCTCTATCACTCCACATAGCTAGTGCTTCCTAGCCATCTGATTTTACAGATGGTTGAGTAGAGCTTCCAAACTTCTATGAAGTGGATGGAGAGAGGCAAAAAAGAATCATAGCTAGAGGATGCTTTAGCTCCTCTGCCTGCATCTGTGAATGTGACATGCACCTCAGAGTTAATGTGCTCCTCGATGTGGTTGCTCAGTATGTCTTGCTTTCAGTGTTCAAATGGGAAAGCAGGGAAACCCAGGCATGATAAGAATACATATAATGCGTAGGTATGTAGTAGTGTAAGAAAATTAATATTTACCACAGAAGATGGACCTAGTAAGATAAATCCAAGCCCTTCTAAACTACTTTTAGTGAGAACACACATTAAACAAATATAAACTGCAATGAACCAATGGATACATGTGGAAAGCAATATCTGAAAGAAAGAAGCCTCTAAAGAAAAAAATTGTATAACCCTATGCTTAAGGTCTGGCCTAGCTTCTGGGGGAGTCTTCTCACTAAGTTCAGGTGAGATTATTTGGAAATCACTGAAGTCTCATCAGGCTTGAGTAAAGCTGAGACCCAAACCAGAAACTTTTTGAGAGTCAAAGCCCTGAGAGGTTTTTTAGCTTATGTTTCTCTTTTGCGTACCTGTCTAGAGGGAAAAGCAGTCCAATGATTTGTGTATAGTCATGAAGCTAGAGCTGGGATAAGACATCATTGAAATGACAGAATATTTCAAATATTACTAAAGTTAGCTAAAAAACATTACAAATGATGAGAAGACATGTCTGTCTCCGTCTAAAACCTTTCCTGGTATAGCTTTCTTTACCTCCTCAAAACCCAGAATGCTGCTGCTGATTTGTAAGCTTGTGATTTGGTAGACAGACAAGGATTTTCTCAACAAAGTACTTGAGATCCAGGGGTCAGGGGAAATGTGGCTGAACTTGCATTTTAATTCCTGTTCTCATTAGGAATGATTCACTCCTGTAAGATCATTACTTCCTAGACAGGTTAGGCAGGATAGTTTGAGATTTTGCCAGTAATACTTACAACCATTTTCTCTGACTGATGCTCATCTAGCTGCAAACCTTGAAAAATGTGACACCTCTTCTGTGAGATATGGAACAGCTTCAGCTGCTATTGAATACAATGGGAATATCCTGGTAACAAGTCCTAGTTCTACTTCTGATGAATCTCTGCAGGTTAACAGTTGCAGAGAAGATGGATATTCTAAACTGTGTTCCTCGTACTCTGTAAACATAGGAGATAAAAGATACAGAAGAACGGTGAAATCTATTGGCTGGGTTAATTTGAATTCTCTACTATGCAGGTACATAGACATTTAATAAATAGATGCATGGTATGTGTTGCATGATCATTTCTTCTCTTATTTGAGGCTGGCAGCTCTAACTAAATTAGATGTCAAGCACCTGCTGTTTTCCCCTCATCTCTGTTACAACATTATTTGACGTTCTGGGACATCTCTTTAAAAGTATTCAGAAATGAATACATCATAATTAGCTTGTCACAGATAGTGACAGCCTTAAGGAAAGGGGAAGTAAGCCAAACAGAGCAAATCACAAATTGACCAGGAGAACAAGAAAAAAAAGCCACAAAAGCTCCCTTAAGTTCCAAAGTACAGTGGTTTGGCTGCTCCGTGACAAGGGAAACACAGCAGGACCTTGCATTCCAGCTTCATTTAATCGCTGCTGCTGCTGTCACTCCACAGAGCATAAAACTGCTTTTCAACCCATTGCAAAACATCACAAATAGGTTGCTAACGCATGGAGGTCTGTACAAATGTCACTGGAGAATATGCATCAAAGGAAATGAATTACACACGTTTTAATTTGAAGTCATCCCCTCTTGTGGACAACTTTGCATTAGTGCCATGGTCATGTGGCTAACTCTGTGCTTTCCCATGACTTCAGAGCAGCACCTGTTTCTGTATCAGTCATTAGCAAGTGTAAAATTCAGCAGACAGAAGCACTCAGATGTTTTTAGATTTGCAGCATATGTTTTGCATCTATTATGGAGATAACAATGAGCTGCTCACTGGAATCCTTGAATAAGCAATTCGGTGCCTGTCTTTTATTGATTTTGTGATGGTGAGATTACAATGAAGAGCATATAATCTGTTACAAAACCTAAGACCACCAGTCAATATCAAAACTGTCACTCTACACCAAACACAATGTTGTGTAGTCCAGAGCCTCATAGCTCCCTCCCTCTGCTAGTTGTCTGAGTAGAGCACAGAAATCAGAGCTCAATGGCTTTTGCTTCAAAAACTGATTTTCTCATTAAGAAAGTTGTTCACTGAGCATTACTGAAGCTAATACTATTGAACTGAGTTTAATAAAGAGGTTTAATATGCTTTGCCCAAAAGGTTTATTAGCATGAATAAACACTGCAGTTACTACCCTCCCCAATCTTAGGATATTATTGAATACTATTCTTTTTTGGAAGATTTTTTCCTTTTATCTGATAGACACAGTGTAGTGTCTTCCATCTATCCAGGCAACATGCACCCTGAGTGAGGAAAGACTTGCTGAGATTTACTTTTGGTTTCAGTAGAGGGCTTTGTTTTGTTTTGTTTTGCTGTATTTCAATTCTTCCATGGTCTATAGAGTTATTTTACTGCTGTGGACTTTAGAACTGAGAAGTGACAGAACTGAACCTGCATCTCCTGGCACCTAGTTCTGTGTGCCCTGTTCAGACTTGCTTTATCCCCTAATTATTTCATGCATGGAACGGAACACATCAGAGCGGACGGCAGCAATGTGGAAAAGGTGGGAAGGTCCAACTGTCAGACTTTTAAGGTTTCTGCCTGGTTGATTCCTGTTTTATACTTCACTGGTGGAAGTCCCTTGATTTCACTAGAGTTTCATCATCGCACAGCTGGAGTAAACAAATCTATCTGTTACAGATAGATAAGCTGTCACCATCCTGTGCACCTGTCTTGTTCTGCATTCTTTGCTGGGACTCGAAGAAGATGAGCCACCAGTCAATGATCCATGCATTTAAAGAATTGTTTACTGTGAGTGATTGTGTACAAGTCTGTGTAACTTTCTTCAAAGGAATGTGCAATATAACTAGTATAAATTAATGTTGCTGAGAGAGCTGGTGTATTCCTCCAAAGTAATGAAGCAATGGAAAAAAAGATCTTGGTATCTTATGTGCAATCAACACTATGTGAAAGCAAGCACTTCCATTTGGAGACATTGCTTAGGATGTTTACATGCTGGAAACATATGTGAAGCTTTTAGGGAAAAAGACTTATGGTTAATAAAATAATTAAGTATTATCTTTAATATTTTATACTTTGGTACTAAACTGATTTCTCATAAATCTGGGTAAAGGTTTACCAGAATTTATTGTTGAAGTCTATACAATGGAAAAGTTACTACTTTTCAAAACTGCAATACAGTGGTTGGTGTGAAGCCTGAAGTGCAACTTGATTTAAAATAATTCTTGCCTTTCATAAGGAAAGGAAAGAATAGATATTGAGGGAGTGATATCTGTTCCATTTGTATGTGGAAGAAACTTTATATTTGTAAATCTGAACCCCCCAAAAATCTGAATTATGAAAGAGAAACTTCAACTGTGGGAGCATAGCCTCAGCCCAAATTGAATCTGGAGTTTTCTGAAATGATGTTATGGGGCATACAGGCCAATATCAAATGTGGTTAAAACTCACTCTATTCCTTCCATGCTCAAAAAATAACATTTTTCTGAGGGTCTCATTCTATTCTAAGCAAATAGTGGCAAACTAATGCAATCAGGACATTACTATTGTTTTTCTAACACCAGGAATTGTATTGTCCTTTATAGACAAAGGAGGAAAAATGGTAATGTCCTTACCTCAAGGGCTTGATTAGTGAGAAATGTGGAGCTGTAGAAGAGTAAGTTGCTGGAAGGGGGATAAGATGCCGAGGATTGATCTGTCTGTGTGATATCTATTTTGTTAAAACTAATTGCTAAGATAGGACTCCATTTTTATATAACTTCCCGCCGCTGGGTGTGAGGCTTGTGGCGTCAGGCTGAAGCAGGACATTTAATAGTGTGGATTTATGCTGGAGTACTAGCACCAGCATCTGTGGTCGAGTTGTCATTAAAGCAAATAATGATATTAGTTTCATGTTGTGGAGGGCATGTATATACCGCTGGCGTTGCTTTGCTTGAAATAAGGCAGCAGCTGAGCTGAATGTACTTAGAGTTTTGGTTAGGGAAGGAAATCTTCCTTTAAATCACTTTGATTATTGTGCACTAACAAGCTAATTTTAAATAGGTTTCTTGTTTAAGATGATGTTGTTTCTGGAAATTCTGATTTAAGACATGGAAGATCAGTTGCTTGATCTTCTCATTTTACAAGGACCACCCTTTAAGGCTAGGTCTCAACAACAGGCAGAAAAATATCATTAAGAATCAGCTGGTACAGCTATTTTTCCCATGTGCACTTCAAAAATCGGTATTCACTGTTTTTCATTTGTATTATAGTAATTTTTAGAGGCAAAAGCCACAGTAAAACTTTCTTTAAGAGACTAACCAAACCAAAAAAAAAAAACAAACCCCAAACAAATAAACCCCAAACAAAAAAGGTAGCCTCTCAAAACTTTTCAAGGTGGGAAGGAATATATGGATTTAAGAAACAGAATGCAAATGAGCAAGGCCAACAGTTATGGGTCAGTTACTGTCAATCCAGTGGCTACCTGAATAGCATCTGACAAGTTTGGTACTTCTAGGACTACCTGCTTAACTGATTGTGAACTAGTATGAAATGTCTGCTATGTTGTTGGTAATTATTTCACATATTCCAGCCTGTAAATGATTTCCATCAGGTTGTGGAAGTTGGGGATGTTCAGCCTGGAGAAGGCTCTGGCAAGACCTTATAGTGACCTTCCAGTACCTGAAGGGGCTACAGAAAAGCTGGAGAGGGACTTTTTACAGGGGCATGGAGTAGGGGGACAAGGGGGAAGGGTTTTAGATTGGAAGGGGGAAGATCTAGATTAGACATTAGGAAGAAATTCTTCATGCTGAGCGTGGTGAGGCCCTGGTACAGGTTCCCCAAGGAAGCTGTGACTGCCCCATCCCTGGAATTGTTCAAGGCCAGGCTGGATGGGTCTTTGAGCAGCCTGGTCTGGTGGGAGGTATCCCTGCCCATGGCATGGGGGTTGGAACTGGATGGGCTTTAAGGCCTCTTCCATCCTAAAGCATTCTATGATTCTGTTTCAGGTTCTAAGTGATGCTATCTTGATTTGGTTTTACTCTGTGAATAGCTGCTGAAATCAACCAGAATCATCCTGCTGAAATTCAGATCAGACCCCAAATGGATAAAGCTATGGTTTGACGGATGAGGGAAAGCAACTTTGTTAGAATTACTTAGGCATTCAAAATTCTTTCAGTTTCTAGTTTAAGAACTCTTGACTTACATTAGCAGTAGAGGAATACCGCTTAGTAAGAAAAAATGTGAATTTTTTTGGTACAGTGCAAATCAGAAGTTGGGCTATTACAGAACATCACTTTCAATTTCAGTTATTATTTGATATCACATGTAGGATATGCAGTTGTAGAGTTGTTTGAGAACTGTTCAATTATAATTTCCAAATATTTATCTGGAAGAACTGATAGGTGTAAGGTGTAGGGCAAAATGAACCAGCTGTTAAAAGTTGAAATGTGTAAGTAAACAGAGATCCGTGTAGATTTTGGGACACGTGTACATGCAGGAGAAATGGAGGAAGCTGAGTGTGACCATACAGCTGGTTGTGTGGTATTTTTCCTATGAAGCTTGGCTGAGGGAAAGGGTAGAACTGCAGCTATTGTTACCAGTAATTGCCAGGTAGACTGTTCAGCTGGAAGTCTTTTTTTGCTCTGGGGTGAGCACTGAGAATGACTGTTCCCTGCTTTGAATACCTTTTACTGCCTCAAACCGTGTGCTAACTACTGTATCAGAAGATGGATGGAGAGTGGAAAGCAATGACTACTCTTTCCTCCTTCCTGTCCATATTTTGCCCTCAAATTGCTGTAATTTGTTACCTTTCTCCTAAAATGGATCTTACTGAATATTTGAGACTTTGGAAAGGGATGGGGAATTACTTTAAGAGGAGTTATGTTGGGGAAAACACTACCCTCTATTTAAGCGTTAAGTTATTACTCAGTGATCTTATTTTTTAAATCAAAGATGCACAGTATACATATAATTCTACTTTGAAAGGTGATTTTCTCAGTTTTTACTGTGATCTATTTTAAGGCTGTATATACATGGTCTTCCTTTGCTAACAGATTCTTCCTCTGTGCACTATGCTTAAATATATTTCTCGGGGAAATAATTGATGTCTCAGAACAGAGTCATAAGGATATAACTGTGAGTGATCCTGCATGTTTAAGATTCCCACTGAAAGTGATAGGATATCTGTATGTTGAGACTAAGGCCAGACTGTAGGTATTTGTAGGAAATGGCAAACACACAGATTTTTTTTTGTCACTTTGTAAGCCTAGGAGCACATAAATAGCAGTTTCATAACAACAGTATTTCTCATCATAGCTTGCTTATTTGAAACCTTCCCTTAGGAATGAAAACAGGAGTTCACCTTGCATTTTATCCTTCACACTTGTAGTGTAATGAATACCTGGCACAGCTGCCAAAAGATAAAAAAAAAATAATTGTATGTATGAAATTATGGGGTACTGCATAAGTGTCTTAAATGTGCAATTACTGCCTGCTGTATTTAGAACAAAGAAGGTGAATGCTGGCCCTTTTCAGCTTTGTCTGGAAATATAAACAGTAGAGAAACCTGTTGCTTTGGTGTCTTCAAACTGATACAGGTGTTGTGATATCCCCAAACATTTGTACATGGTGTACCTGCAGAAAACTGCACCTTTGCCCTGTGGTCCCTGCTCCTTTATCATTGATCTGGTAATGGATAGTTCAAGACAAAATCTATTTTGTTCCTCTGTCTTTTGTGTAGCAAATGCCGTGATTTTGCATTCATCTGGGTGCACTTCCATATCAGAAAGTTTACAGTTAATTTCTTTCATTATGCTGTGTTAACATGAAGAGGCATGAAAAGAAATCCCTGTGGGTGACTGCTTGCTTCCCATGGAATAACCATTCTTATACGTATGCTCTTTGCCTCCACAGGGGCATAGTGTACAGCTGCTAAGAAACTGTATTTGAAAAGTCCTGCCTTTATGCAATCAAACTTCAGCCTGGCAATCTGTAAGGGGTGCAATTAGCCAGCCGGCTGCAATTAGCCAGCCAGCTGCACAGGGGGCTAATTGTAGCCACCAGCAGCCACAGTGCTGACTGCAGGGGCCAGCCGGCAGCCTGGGATGAAGGAAGGGGCGGAAAGACATTTTTCCTTGGGACTTGGAGGGGTGACTGAAAAGCACACAGTCACCTAGGAGTTCTCACCCTTGCTGGCCTTGCTGTGGGGCTGAGGGCAGAGATGGGGATGCCATGGGAAAGGAGTCTGCTCATCAGCCCTGTGTCTGGCAAAGTCCTTAGGATTCCCTTTTGCAGAGTCTGGTGACCTGCAATGGGAAAGTGCCTAAACAAGTGGCAGATAAAAGCAAGATGCTAAGAAATAACTTTTAAGTTAAGACCAATAAGTAATAAAGACAACCGGGCACAACAGGAGGAATGGTCAAGGGAAAAGAGTGCTCTTTTGAGTGGTTTTCTTTAGCAGCAGAGGTGCTGGCACTGCTGCTGGTGGGTGAGCAGATGGTTCTCCGCTGGGTCCTGCACTCCTGTGTCCCTGGTCTTTAAGTCAGGCTTGGGTTAGCTCCTGTTAGGAGCGTATGGAGTGAGGAATGGAAAAGGGATGGCACACAGGCATGATTTGTTCTGAGATGTGATTGGGCCAGAGCTTAAATATATGTGCTTTCTAGGGACAGCCTCTGACTGCACCCCTATTTATACTGGGTTGTTGTTTTTTTTTTTATTTTCAGGACTTGGTGAGCTTAATCTTGATGAGCATACTTGGGCTTTTCAGACTCTCGTTTATAAGACTTGAAGAACTGCAGAGGCTGGGGGAGTGTGGAAATAAAGGATCTGAGCTTTACCCTTTTAAAATGTGTACAATGCCAGTCTTCTGTAAGACTGCTTACGTAGGAAAGCTGGGCATCTCAGAGATAAATGTAGTTCCCACTGCTACTAGAATCCATTTTTTACTGAGTTACCTGAGAATAGGGTCATGCCATACTGCGTTTAACAAACTAGGATGTTATTTTGAGAAAATTCTTCATGACTCCCTCCTAGGATTCATTTTACGTGGTGATACATGGCATTGACATGTCCCTATAAATTGTCTAACTGAGATATAACTCATCTAGTGTTTTTTAAAATTCATTTTCCTTGGCTCTGAGTTCTACTGATTATTTCTTAAACTTTACAATTTTAGTTCCAATGTCTTGATTCACTTAAGTTTATATGGACTGTTTTTTTCCCCAGGATGACTTCCAATCATATATCTTAATCATAATTCCTAATGTCTGCAGTGAATGGCGAGTATGTACTTCTTGGAGCGGAAGTAGAGGTTGTCTTTTAACATAAAATAACTATTAGTCAAAGGCAATTGCATTTAATGCTTTTTTTGGTACTAAGTTACAGCAGGCTTTTGGCACTCTTGTTAATGTGTTTCAGAAGACTACTAGCATACATTTGAAAAAAAATCCTTATTTTTAATTTTTTCTAGGGGTAATTCATTTTTTGAAAAATCTTTGAGTGTCTGATGGCATGGTTTGGGCTCTTATCTGTAAGTGGAAAGTGTTTTGCTTGCTGTAGGAGGAAATGTGAATTAATAAAAGGGCTTCGACTTCTTATCTCTTATTATATTATATGCAGAGGCTTAGAAATTATCTTCAATATTATTTAAAACCATATAATAATGTAATATTTTGTGTTTACAAAATCTCAGTAAGGAAGATGATTTTCCCTGTCTTTTAGCATTTGTTAGAAAAACTTGAGAGATAGAGAGAAACGGAAAGAGAAGGGACTTCAGTAAAGATGAATTGTGGAAGCAAGATTTGGGGCTTAAGGTTCCACTTCATCTTCTAGACCAACCTGAAAACTGTGTGAGGTGGCCAGCCTTGCTTTTGTTTTTATGATAGCATTTGTTGCTGTCACATTTCACTGGTTTGTTTTTTTTGTTAAAATAACACAAGAGGCATTCACAATGTTTTGATAGAAGCCAAGAAATGTGTCCTTTTTCAGTCTGAAAAGAAATTGCAAATACAGTCTGGGGCTGATTTCAATATAGTAACTCTTTTTCCCAGCTTCTGATTGGATGTTTACATGCTGAGCTTCCTCTAGCATTTATTTTTCCATCGCATGTACTCTCAGCTCATGCTAGGAATGATCTTCCTTATGTAGTCGCTGGGTTCAAGGTGCGTTTCTGCAGACATTCTGCAACACGCGTGTTGTGTTGGTAGTGCAGCCCATCACATTGGAGCATGACAAATTATAATAATTACATTCTCGTCTATGAAGTTTCTGCTTTGCATGGAACTGGATCTGGTGATAGTCATTTGCAATTAGCTTTGTGAACTGCTGTAATTATACATTTGGAAAACGATGGCATTTTACTGTTCCTCATTGTTTGAAAGAACAGATGACTGTAGACAAGAAGTACCTTGTAATGACTCTGAATTACATTTAAATGTTTGCTGTTTAATACTGCTTAATCTGGTTTATTATTTTTATTATTTTTGAGTGTTTGCTTGGGTTCAAGTTGATGGATTTTATAACGTCAGTGTGTCTGATTGTCCTGGTTTCCAATTCCAGTTAATATATAAATTGCTAAATAGTCTATTGGTGCTATCATGTACATACACAGGTCATATAAGCCCATTTCTATTTACGTACTGTGCATGTAAACCTGAAATGCATTTGATATTTTAATCTTATGCCCCTGACTGCTTAACTTGCTCTATGTCTTTTAATCTCTTTCTCTCCATGATTTACAGTTTCACGAGGCATTGTGAATAACTGCAATTAAAAACCCCTAAATCTTAGAGGAAAACAATTTTTCTTGTGTTCTTTCTCCTCCCCTGTGTGGAGCTCCCTGCCAGCCCTAACAGAGAACTTCATATTTTGCCTGATGTACTCTAGAACTGGAAAAGTCTGTGCTGCTGCAAGCTGAATGCATTTGGTTAGTGTACGTGTAATGGTTGAGTTTCACTATCGACCAATGGAGAAGTCTCTGAGTTTTAGTTCGTGAAGTACACAAGTATAGAATGCAGGTTAATAGACATATGTTGTTAAAACATCCTTCTCTGCAAAGTTATTTGTCTGTTCTCTCAAGTTTTGTCCATAAAGCCAGCTTTTGTAGTACCATGACTGTAAATCTCTCAAAATAAATGATTTACAGAAAGAGCTGGGAAAATGTAGATGTTTGGATAACAGTTTCCTGTGAAGTTGTGTCACTCAGAGAACAACTTCAGCCCATTTCCCTGCCCTACTCTGGGGGACTTATACTTGAAATGCCCACATTTTTAATGTGATATTTATAAATAAATTTCTTTGACTTTTTTTTTTTTCTCAAAATGAGGTTTTGAATTCACTTGTGTCAGCGTGAATCCCTTCTCCACCATTATTCAAAGTAAAACTTCGCTTACTTATAAGACAAAAAGAAGCTACCATTGTAACAGCTTTTTGAATATTACAGTACTGTTTATCTAATAAATGGCAGTGGCTTTAATTCCTGTATACCTTTTCTTATTTTCTTTTTCCTACTTGGATTTGCAGCTCTGTGACTGCTACTGTAACAGGTGTATGTGGAGCCATACTGTAAACTGGATCATGATCTGAGCATCCTCCTCTCACAAAAAGATTACGTTGGCTGCAGCTTCGTACCTTCTTAGAGAATGAATGCAGATAGCGTTCAGGGAATTGATACAGACCTGTCTTACACTTTGCTTAGAATTTTGAGACTGGAGACAAATTCTGATGTTTTTAAAGATCTTTGTAGGTTTTTATTATTTATGCATCATGATACCTCAGAAATATATACCCGCAAATTAGGGACTGTTTGAAGTCTAGTATGAAGTCTGCATCTGAATTTTTGAGCAAAGTACTCAGATTTTAGAGGTGAAGATTAAAGTCCAAAATCTGAAGACAGCTCCAGCTGCAGAGTGAATGTGACTAAGATTAAAGTGATAGCATTTCTGTTTGGATGCAGCACAAGACATTAACAGTATACTGTTTACAGTAACTTAATGGGTCACAAGAATTTTGGAAGGTAGAAATTATTATAAAATCTAGAATTAATCTGTGTATTTAAGGTACTGAGATCATTTACCCCTTTGCTTTTCTCTAACTTTCATTTACGAACATCAATTATGGTTCTGGCCTTCATTTTACTCTACGCAACAGAAGAAATTTGGGCTTATTAAATCCCAAGTCTTTTCAGCGTCTCACAAATGTAAATGAACAGTCTGTAGTGTTGTATGCTCTCTGGATTGCTCTGATGATCATGTTGCCATGGCAATAACAGAGCATACAGGTTCATGAGACAGTATTAGTAATGCAGCAGTTTGAAACTTAATCAATGTACTGCTACTTCTCTGTATTTCAATATCACTTCAGCAAAATTGAATTCTAGTCAGTTGTCAGTCCAGTTTATTTTCTATGGATTTCTTCTACAAAATTTCCCTCTTTATTCTAGGCACTGATCATGATATAGTAATTGAAATCTGTAGTGGTCTCTCATACTAATTATATGACTGTCTTGTTGCAGGCAATCCTTGGGTGTTGTATTCAGCAGCAAGCAGGTGTGAAATATTTTGGGCGGAATATATAAATGATAAATTCAGAAGATTCGTTTTGGATAGTTTTGTTAATTTTGAAAAAAACTTTAAGCATAGTGTAGAATTGGAAAGCGACTGTGCCTGTCAGGAGTACGTTAAAGCTGTCAACACCAACCAAATGAATGGTGTCCCCTAGGTCTTAGGAAATATGTTGAAGAAAAGGTATTTCACCCTTATGGAACATTAATCAAAAATGTATTCACAGCAATACTTCAGATTCTCTTGCTTCTCAGAGAATTTGAACTTTTAAAATAACACCACCAAATGATCATTGACAATTATGCGTCTATTGGTAATATCATTCATGGCTAACAGTGAGATAGAGATCTACATATTTTTAGATGTGTATGTTGGTATGTAGTTAAAAAAATACAATTTCTTCCCCTGTGAAGAGCTTTGATCATATTTGTTCAAGAGTAGATAAACCCCTTGATTTTTCTTAATGACATGCCAGGTTGTACAAAACTGAATTTACAGCTATCAGTCATAAACCCAAAAGCTGTTCTTTGAAGGTGCTTAACATCAGAAAGCAGTGCACATGTGTAACACAGCTGTCCCTGGATTGAATATAGGTCTGTAATTAATTTCAAGGCCACTTCTTGTACCACAGACATTCAGAAACAGCTTTTATTGGTTTATGAGGAGTAGCGGACTGCAGAGGGTAAATTCAGTCTGATAGGCTTTCCAGGGTCACTTCTAGAAACGGCACGTCAAAAGACGTTGCAACTGAAATGAATCTGTACCCAAAAATATGTCATTCCAGAAAGTTTCTACTCTTTTTGCAGTTAAGCTGTACCATTGATATGCAACTGGTTCCAATTTCATGGAAGTGAGAATTTAAACATCTGTAGCTCTTTTCTTTTTACTGTAATGGGTTTAGTTGGTTTGTAAGAAAACGAGCCATCTTTCTGAATAGACTGCTGTTAAAAGCAGCTATTACCAGGTTACAGGCTAGAAAGTGGGGTACTGAAAAGTGATTGGTCTTCTGTTGGGTTATTTGGAGAGTTTTCACTTTAGCAGGAGGCAGACCTCTGAAGCCCTTGCTCATCATCTCTTTTAGCATCTGGACCGTGTTTGCTCTTCAGACTTGAACAACTTACAGTGCTGTGGCACACAGATTAGGCAGGAAAGAATTTTTAGTTCTGCATGTACTTGCAGGTGTTATTTAAAAATAGTCAATGTAAAACAGTTTACATTTATTTATTTAAATTTGGAAGGCACAGGCTATGGAAAAGCAGAGGTGATGACCTTTAAAAATACGTGTGATTGACC
Organism: Piaya cayana; assembly: GCA_013389865.1. Lineage (NCBI taxonomy): Eukaryota > Metazoa > Chordata > Aves > Cuculiformes > Coccyzidae > Piaya > Piaya cayana. The sequence continues at coordinate 107,728 of WAAB01008607.1, forward strand.
ACAAGGTTAACTACTTTATGAAATTTTGTGGTCAAAATCAACTGTATTGACTCAAAAGTAATATGTTGGAAGAGTGGGGTCTTTTTTTCTTATCAGGTATTTGGCATGTAAGCTTTCAGTTATTTAGTCTCAGTGTTTTAGTTTCCTTGCCCAATAAAACAGCTTTTGCAAGTTATGTTGTAGGGCTACATTAATTCCTGGATGAAATCATCTGTAGTGCACAGTGCTCTCCAAACTCCTTACAGATACACTAAATATATTTTACGTGATGTACTGCATAAGTACTTTCCTTTTAACCTCCTGTTGAACAGGTGGGATGCCTGTAAGAAACCATTATCATAAAAGCAAAGATTTAGGGGGCAGAACGTGACCCGGCAGGGATACAGTGAAGAAAATCACTTTGAGGCAGACCTGGAGGTACAATCACTCCTTAAGTCTCATTTCAGTTCTCCAAAATAGCTCTTATGACGGTTGTTAGTGACAGACTGGTTTGGGGCCAGATCTTCATGGATGAAAATGTGAAGGTAAAGAGCTGTTACCTTTTCTTTACTGCCCTGTTTTCATGCACAGCTGTTGTCAAAAAGCTGTAGGGCAGAAATGAGTCATGCCTCTAAAGAGTATGCGTGCACAAGCAGCGTGTACAGTCAGAGTTGCAGTAAGAACTCTGTCTGACTCCTTCAAGGTTCTGAATCCCAAGCAACCACACATTTTCCCCCCCTGCCCCCTCCCTTCAGATAAGCCTACAGTAGTTTAAAAAATTTCTTGGGGAAATGCAATTAGTAACAAGGTTTAATAAAAGCAAAACAACTGAGTGTGAGAAGAGGAGTCACTATTCTTTTGTTCTTCCTATGTAATGTAAAATAATAGTGAGAAAGCGATTACATTACAACTAAATGAATTAAACAAAGCTCCAAAACATAAATTAGAATTTAACTGTGCCATTAAAAACTAATTTAATTTGCAAGTCATCATTACTAGATAATAAAGACCTACTGCAAAATGCACAACAATCTCTTGTGAACGTAGAAAAAAAGCAAGCAATAAATCTCATTGAGCAGATGAGTTTCTGTTACATTAGTAGAGGGGTAAAAATGCTGAATGGATGTTTTAGAACGTAATAAGAATGAGGGAGTAATGGGACAATTGGCAGCTAAGTTTTAGCCATAAATGGTTTTATAGTTAAGGAAAGACCCTAGGGAATATTGGAAGAAAATATACGCAATATTGATTTTCTTGATATGAAAATTTTTTGAATCAAAATAGCTTATGAATTTGCAGTAATGTTAAATTAACATACACTGGATGTTTTCCTTAGTTTCAGAAAAAAGCGGTCAGTTGAAGGCTCTGGGCAACTTCTGTGGAGATGTGTGGCATGAAAATACACAGCATGAGTGTACATCAAAAGGTGCTCATTTTCCTCAGACAAAAATAACCTTCAGGCTGGTTAATAGTATGGTTTTTTTTCAGGAGTTTTATCTAGTATTGAATTTATGTACTATCTGGGGTAGAACTTGCTTCCAGGTTTATAGATGTGAGCAAAACTTGGCTCTGCTTCTGCATTCTCCCCTTGCTTTTCTTTTTTTGTTCCCTGTAAATGATTGCTGGTTCCTATTACATCTCACAGTACACATCAGAAAACATCATAATCTCTGTACTTCTTGATGCATTTAGCGTAGGTGCTGTAGGCAGCGCATGCTTTTGTGATGCAAGCCAGTACAGTAGTTTTGGCACGTTACCACTGGCAGATAATGCTGAGAGCCAAGTCCTGCAGGAACTTCCAAAAAATATCATTTTCATGCTTTTGTTGTAGGGTTGTGCCAGTAGATGGCAGTCTGGTACTTTGCTGCTGGGCTACTGGTGGTCAGATTACAAAATTATACTTTTAATTTTAATGCAATTAATATTGTTGCTTAAAAAAATGCTTTTAGCTTGATTATTCCAATGGTTTTGTTTCCTTCTCTTCCCTCTTTAAGCAGGCTCTGGCAAGAAGCCTGCCCTTTCTCTACTGTGTGATACCAGGTTTTAAACTTTACCTCCAAACCATAGTTGTGTGAAGCTGAGTGTAGGTGTATGGAGGTTGCTGTGTAGTTTGTCCCCGTGGCATTGACAGCACTATATAATTTATAAGCTTCATATTTTAAGACTCATTCCGTCTGAGCAATTTTAATCACCCTACCTGGAATTCTCCCTGTAGTATCGTGAGGTCAGGTGCTCTCTCGCCTCAGTGGCTGTGTCGTGTTAATGTACGAAGCTAAAACAGCTGCTATGCTCGATCACAGAGGCATAAGGAATGTAATTTGTAATTTAGGCCCAACTGTTGCAAACACTTAAGCACATGCACAACTTCAGCCATATGAGTTGTTTTCTTAGCAGTTGGAGCAACTCACGGATTTATAAGTTCTCTGCATTGGGCAGGATTGGGGAATTGCTTTACAAGCAGATAGAACTTGTGAAGGTACTTCAATCACTTTGAAAACAAAGAGCCATTCTGACTCACTTGTAGCTTCCAAGTTAAGAGCCCTCAAAGAGAAAGACAGTTCTCATCTCTAAGCTTATGCTGTTCGTGTTATTTATGCTTTCTATATTATTTATGTGTTCCCATAAATGCTTCTCACGCTGCGTCTTCTGGTGCATACATAATACTCATCATAAGAACATATTCCAATACAACAGACCTTGTCTTTTTAGGGGTGTGACTTTTCCTGACAAGAGAGAGTGTCTGGGAGCTCAAGGGATTCTGGAAGCTACTGCTGAACAGAATAATTACCCAGTATCTCCTGGGCTGTCATTTTCACCAGCTTTGCACTGTACAGACTTGTGCAGAGCAGCGGAAGGGAATGTGCCAGAGTGTTGGCAGAGGTTTCCAGAAGGAACTTGAAATCTATCAACACACATGATTGCATTTGGGAGAAGAAAAATTAATAATATCTTAAGCCTTTTCCTAATAACACTTCCCATTCTGTCTAGATATGGCTTTACACTGGAGGCAAAGTTGATGTCGTGCATTAATGATGTACTCGGAGTGTAACTTTATTTATACAGACGTGCTAGTCCTGAAAAGAGATGGTCACAACATCAGGAAACTGCAGTGAGCAGCGAATAGACTTACCTGATGAACTGATACAATCTGATCACAAGGCCAGGGTTTCACTGTTTGTGTAGCTTTCCCTCTCCCCAGGCTGCTTTGACATTGAATTCTTAGATAACATTAAGCTACTGCCACTGTGCTTTCTAACATGAAAGAAGCTAAACATAGGCTAAGAAAAAGAGAGATCGATAGGTTATAATATCTCCATGGGATGGTGCTTAGAGAGTAGCTTAATAATACTAGTAAAGTACTGTTACAAAAAGTAGGGGTGGTTGAGAATGTGGATGAATGTACTATGCTGTACTGTTCCTTCACTCTTGCTGTGACACCAGCCTTACCTGAAAAAGTACTGAGACTGGCTGCCCTTGAATTAAATGACATCTAACCCTGTAATTAGTGGTGTGGAAACCAGCTGGACTTAAGAGTGCATAAAATGCTGGCATAATATGTGTCAGAGTTAAGGTGCGGTGTAGCACAGTCTCACAGGTATGTTGCCATTACTGGTATAATTCCACTAAGAAAACGGGACTGCTTGTGTGACTGCAGGTACTATTGCAGAGTTAGTCATTAGATTGTTCTGGCGTATAAGGACTGGGTAGTTTATAGAATGCACAGCTACAACACAGAGAGTGATTAAAAAACAGGTAATCATCCATAATGCTAATGGGCTCGTTGCCACCGAAAAGAAGTGTCAATTAAAATTCTTATGAATTATTTACACAATTCCACACCCCACCCCCCCAGTCTGATTCAAAATTGAGTGTTAGCTTTAGGTCGGGGTTTTATGTGGAGATCTGTAACCCTCCTGAGCTGCACGTGCACTCATTAGCTACAGGCATATTTGCAAATGTGCTAGAGTTCTCTCTTGTAGCTGCCAGTCTATTAAATAAAGATCAGGTTCCCTCCTTGAAGCCCTCTTGCTATGTTGCCTCCTACAGGAATGTGACTTACACAGTTCTAAAAGCTGTTGCAGCCCAAGGATTCTTTATGAGATTTCAGGAAGTGACCAGCTGTCAAATTAACAGCCATGAGGGTTGCCTTTTATTTCACTTTGATTTCAGGCAATTAGTATTCAGCCTCTAGCAGTAGTGTAATTATCCCGAGAATATGAAAAAAAATCATGTTTGTGTGTGTGTGTAATGCCTACCCTTACCCCTTGTGCTTGCGTAAAAAAAAAAAGAGATTTAATCGCCTAAGTAATTCTTAAGTAGAGATATTTCACGAGAGTGTGAAATTTCTACATGCCACCTGAAGCACATACCTCATGGTATTTGTGACACCTGCCCTCTTTAACATGGGAGTGTAATACACATTGCCATTTCTGACACTATCTCTATTAAATGAGAGACTTGGGATGTACTATATCATAGAATCATAGAATGGTTTGGGTTGGAAGGGACCATAAAGATCATTCAGATTCAACCCCCTGCCATGGGCAGGGACGCCTCATCCAGTCTGGCCTTGAACACCTCCAGCAATGGGGCAGCCACAATTTCTTTGGGCAACCTGTGCCAGTGCCTCACCACCCTCACAGGAAAAAAAATTCCTCGTAATGTTTAATCTAAATCTCCCCTCTTTCAGCTTAAAACCATTAGCTCTCATCCTGTTGTGAAATACCTGCTGGAATTAAGTGGCATGGAAGTGATTGTTTTTCTCTTGAGATATGTTATGGTACAGACAAAATACTTGAGGTCTTGTTTCTGCACCAATAAATATTATGTGGAAAGTGGAAATGTTCCCACAGAAAAAGGCCATCAGAAATTCATCAGAGAGTACCAGGGCATTTAGGACATTTAGGACATTTTGATAGGAATGGTTGGACTCAATGATCCGGTGGGTCTCTTCCAACCTGGTGATTCTATGATTTAGGATAGTTTCCTACAGAATAGGAGAGGAGGACTCAAAACTTCCCTTCCTTTCAAGTCTGGAGTCAAATCCAGATTTAAATTACACAGTGCTGGTAACTCAACTGCCTGGAGGGATATTGTAAAGGAAAGGGATGTTCCAACTCTCACTACTTTATTCTTTTGCTTTGTGACATTTTCCTGCCTCCATTTCTTCACCCTCTCTACCATTTCCTCAGAACAGTTTTTCATCCAAAACCAGAAAGGATAGATAAGTAGAATCAGTCTTGTGACAGCTAAAACTGTACTACTACTAGTAAGCAAAATATTGAAAAATAATGGCTTCTTGCTATTACTGGCATGGCACAGAAGGTTTGGGGTCAAAGTGTTGTTACAAATGCCTGGGAGCTCTCAAAAGTACAAAAGTTAGTGGGATAATCCTGACAGCTCTGGGATTTTCTACTCCTCAGTAAATCCTGTCTCAGATGTCAGGGTTTGGTTTTTATTTTTCCTTTTTCCTCTTAACAGTACATTTATGAGTATCACAACAATATCCTGGGATTTGTGCTTCCTAAAGCTGGTAAGAGTGATGTGGTTAATCTTCCTCACCGCTTTCCAAATGTATACCCTGTTTCTCAGGCTTCCTAAATAAGTATTTTGCATTAGCCTACATATATTTCTTCTTGTTGTCTTCTTCACATCCTACTTTATCAAGTCTTAATTTTATTAACCAGAGTTATATGTATTTTGTAAATGTCACCTTTATAATACCTGATCTACCCTAGTATTAGAAAAATCTCCATAAATTTCTATGTTCTTAAAAATTGTTTCTTGTCCTTTTTTTTTTTTCTTTATATAAAAGGGAGTCAGTTGGCCAAAAGTTGAGGAGTTTCACAGATTCTTTTAAATTCTCTCTTCTGGTTAGTACCTATAGCAACTACTGAAAAAAGAAAGGCAGGCAGAAAAGGAGATTTTTAGAGAAGCTTGAGTCTACAGCTTACCATTTCCTGCATTGGAATGTTAAAATGCAAACCTTTTCAGCGGTCACCTCTCTGTCCATTGAAGATAGAGTTCCTTTTCTTGTTATTTTGTCTGTAGATTTATTCTCTTACCTTTTTTTCCAAATTGAATTGCATAAGCCACTTATCTCCCTGTGATTCTAGTCTAGCCTGTGAATTTTATTGCTTTCCTATTGTGTATTTGTTGATTCACCCATTTCGTATCATCAGCACATTTCATCACTTTACTGCATTTTCCTCCTTCCAGGTTTATAAAGTAAGCAAAATCAATACTAATGCTATGGTATTCCACAAGTCAACTCCTTCCTTTTGGAACTGCTTCTAGTCCTAAGTGCCTTCTGGCTCAAGTATACTAGCAAGTTTTTATCCACTCAAGCAGCTTGTCTCCTATATCTCACATACTAAAGTGAATAAGCAACAATTTGCAAAGCATCTTGCAGCATTCTTCATTAGAAGTTGAATGCTATTTCCTGTCAGGTCTGAAATAGGCTGACCAAAAAAGTTGTGTAAGCTCTTTAAAAAGCAAATGAATTCAGAGACATTATCCCTAGAGCTTACTTATAAAGAACAGAAGAGCTCTAAAGCACTCATATCTGCTGCCTCTTTGCTCATTCTTGTGTTATGAGGCTCTTCTGTATATCATTATATGACGAGACAGTTTTTTAGCTGGTGAAAATTGGTGAAGCTTGACTAGTCTCAATGGTCTTAATGGTGATTTAAGCTTGATGAGCACCTGGCTCAGACTGCTTAAGTGATGAATGACCTTAGTGCCCTGCCATGATGATATTTGCTGTCCCTAAACTTGTTTTTGTGACTTTGATGTCAACTGTCATAGTTACACACACACACACGATGATCTTACATCATGATCAAACTCAAGATAGTCTTTATCAAGAAGGTAAATCCCTGATATCTGTGCAAGAAGGGCAACTGTTAATGGCAAATGGATAACAGGCTGTTTTAACTCCTTGCATTTCTCACTGAAGAAACTACACAAAAATATCAAACTGCTGCTCTTGCTTTCTCCAGAGCAGATCCAGCCTGTTCACCAAATTGTTTACAAACAACATTTTTCCCTGTGCAGGTGGTGAGGCTCTTGCACAGGTTGCCCAGGGAAGCCTCAGGTTTCCCTGAGGGTGTTCAAGGCCAGGTTGGATGGGGCTTTGAGCAGCCTGGTTTGGTGGGAGGTGTCCCTGCCCATGGCAAGGGGGTTGGAACTGGATGATCTTTAAGGTCCCTTCCAACCCAAAACATTCTATTATTCTAATATGAAACTAAACATATCTTTCAAAGTCATAAAGTAATTACATTGCAGCAATACCAGCTATGTCATGTTTTGTATGGTGTTTTATGAGAAGCCTTCACATGAACCTCCATCTGGAATGAGATGTGTTAGTCAATGAAGCTGTGAGGAAAAAATTTGTGAAAGTAGGGGAGAGAACTATGAGTGCCTTTCTTTTCACTAAAATGCACAAAACTGGCTAGCATGAATGAATATGTTCTAGGGAATTTCATTTTGAACAAGAACTGAGCCCTGCCATGACGGTTACCTTTCAAGTCGGCACTCGGTCTCATTAAACCAATTATTTCACATGCCCAAAAGATAGTGAGGGACAGTCTACCTTTAGAAGTACAGAGTTTCAATAAACAAGACGAAGTCTGGAAGCGAGGGGACAGGAGTGTCAGAATGTGAAGTAAATTGGTTATAGTCACACTGCAAGTAAGTGGCTTTAAAAAAGTATTATTTATATCCTTAGCAAAATAATACATTTTAAGTGAGCCTTCAAAAGTAGCTGAGATATATACCTTCATGAAGCCCATCCTATTACATCCAGTGGCATGTACAGAATTTCTTCAGTGCCCTTTGACCCCACAATAAATTCCAGACACAAAAAAGATACTATCCTTTCATTTCCACAGTAAAAATCTTCTCTCCTATTTCTAGTTCATATAGTTGTGTCTCGCATTAACAGGACTATCGTCTGGCAATTATGACTACAACAACTTCTAGTGTAAAGAATAGCGGACAAGGGGCTGGTAAATGTGTTACAAGCATTATGGGCTGAATTTATTTGCCTTTAATAAAATAATAATAAGAAACTCTATACTTCTGCTTTGCCAGGAGCAGTACTATGTCTACAGCTCACTGGCTTTTGACATTCACCTGATTCAGTTTTAATGCCTAATTGTTACAAGGTAAAGTTTTTTTTGTCATTATTTCGGGACTGACTTCAATGTCTCTGGACAAGGTAAGAAGCAGGATAACAGAAAAGAGCCCAGTAGAGCCATGTTTAAATCTTTGTCCTTTCACAAGAGCTATTCTTGTGTCTACTGTTCTCTCCCTGAATTGCAGAGCTTAATTGTGTTTGTCAGCAAAAAGGACAAACTGGGTTTTAAAGGTGCATTGGGGTTTTTCCTCCTGACAAGTCTGTTGGCTGTAATGAATGGAAGCAATGCCTCCTGCATTTCACAGCGTATTTGGACTGAAAGATCTATCTCGTAGGTCACCTACTTCATTCTTCTGTATTCTGTGTTTCTTAATACTTCATTGAAATGGTGGATTCTCTGTCCTCATAAGCCCATCATTCAAAATTACTATGTTCTTCCATCCAGGAATTGCCAATGTTTCCATTAATAAAAATGACAAGAGAGACAGACACCTCACTGGGACCAGTTCTTGGCTTAGTGAACCTTATGGCTTCCATAATATGTTCTGTAGGCTTGATTCTCCATTGCTTTTACCTTGACTAGCCACCCATGCCCATTTAAAATGAGTGTTCAGAATAATCTGATTTGACTTCCAATCAGGATAGAACATCAAGGGGTGCAGGACAGTGTGGAATCACGTGTGTCTGATTTCAGTGAAGACGAAGGATGTTGGTTTTTTTTTTTTCTGGGTATATTTTCCTTGATCATCCTGTTTTGAGGTGCCATTCTTAGTCAGGAATGAAGATTATTTGCCATAGTGGGCAAATAAAATACGTTGCACTTTTACAAAGCACCCCACTGTCTAGCTAAAGGAGATAGCCACAAACTGATTTACTAGTTTTCTTAGTCTCAAGGTATTTCAGCCCGATAGCATTTCACAAAGGAAGTAAACACAAATTGCACTGTAAGATGAAAAACATCCAGGCAATTTTTAATGGTTTTGGTTAGGTTCATACTAGCAATCCTTCAACCCCAAACAGGTTTTAATTTCTGAAATTTTCAGTAGACGTAGGAACCTCTGAGTTCCCATTAACTGTTACAAGTCCCACATTGCTTTTTTAATTAGCAAGTAAATAACAGTGATAGAGACCAAGAGGACCACAATTCACAGCAACTGTTTCTGTGAGACAACAGTAATGAACTCTGCCTTCTGAGGTGCATTAGCAATGCAGTTTCTTTACTCACTGACTGTACCTTAAGCTACAAATTAATTTCTTTTGTTCCAGATGAAGTTATCCATGTACCCATGTCTTGGCTGTCTTGAGAACACAACTGAATTAGGTGCTGCTGGTGAGGAACACCTCTCTGGTTTTCCTAGCAGCTCACCCATCATGTACACTAAATGGAGTTTGGTTGCTCTTTGGACAGAAGCAGAGAAAAATAAATCGGTCAGATTAAAGTAGACTGCTATTAGTAATGCATTTCGTGGGTGCCTCCTACTCTCTGTCTGACTTGGTCTCTGTGAGGCTGCTGCATATAAAACACTCAGGAAAGACAATTTTATATGTTTGAAAGAGAAAAATCATAGCCAGAAATTGGACATTCATTCTTTCTAACTGACAAGCAATATCATAAAGGCAGCCGCTGGCAGCATACAGTGTCTGTCAAAATGTAAATTGTTTGTGACTGAAGCACCCTTCTGCAAAGATGCAGCACCTTCTTTCTCAAAGGAGCTTCTTTGAAACAAAAGTCTACAGACATCATACTTCATTGTAGGAGAGTCTATAAGTGAGCCTTTAAAGCTATCTCCCATGATTTCCTTAGGATTTATGTTCAATTATATTCCAGGGTATGTTATTTTTATTGCAAATTACTACAGAGTTGGTTTTAAAAATGTATACATGTGTTCTGTATATCTATCTCAGAGTCCCTGCCTTACCCCGAAACAGCATCAGAATGGAAATAATTTGACTAACAACCTGATCTTCCCTTTCAGAAAAATGACTGGTGTAGGCTCTCTCTAGATGGCAGTGGAGTTCTTTCAATGAGAGATCTGCTTCCTTCCCCCACCCTCTTTTCATTTCTTCTGGAGACTCATTTCCAGCTGTACTGTGCTATGATTTAACTGGGCTTTGATGCTGTAAGATGTTGGCGGGCACCGACTTTTTTTATCTAAAAGGATAATATACTGCTTTTTCAAAGTCAATTAACACTTAGGGCAAATGAAATGGGGAGAGCTAAAGGTCAATTACTAAAGGATGGCCACAAAAACCTTTCTGGTTTACACAGCATTCATCCAGGAATTGCAGATCACTGGGAAAGGGAAGGAAATCGTAATTAGCTCATTTCATTTCTTGATAGTTACCAATAAGATGGTTTAATACAGTTTATCTGTTTTATTTTCAGCCAAGTGTGTATGGTGCTAATAATTGTTCTGACCATCCTGAGATGGTATTGCTTCAAGGGATTGCGCTGTCATCACTGTAGTTGGGAAATTGCTGTGGCAATTTATGCACCAGGCAAATGTTAGCTTAGAGAACAGCATTAAAACTTCAGGGTTGGAGTGCACTTTATAAGCTGTGTGTAAGAGAAATATTGTGGCGAGGCAGTCCAGCCATTAAACAAACAAGGGCATGAGAAAGATGAAGAACGAGTGCCATTTTTACCATCAATCATCATCCTGTTTAAAACAAACAAGTAAGTTAAAACTTAGCCTTTGAAGGTATATGGTGTTGATTCATTATCTTATCGGCTCCTCACTTTTCATATCATAATCATGGTGGTGTTTTACAGGTGAACTGCTATGGATGTAAAGATTTAATCAGACAGGGTTTACGTGCTGCTTAGACTTATTGGCCTTCATGTTGTTCATGTGAGTCACGCTGACATCACTGAGACAACTCACCAATGTAAAATACAAGCAATCTCTAAATCCTTTTGAGATGTGTTTTTCCCTTGCAAAAAGGGAGGTTCATGTCAAGAGAGCATACAGCGTAAAGGAAGCCTCAATAAAAATAATGATAACCCCAAATTAAAGGGCCATTCATAACAAAATGAGGTAGCAGATTACTGTCTTGTCAGCATTATAGCGACTATACTTGAAAATGGCCAGACTTGACTAGAATCTGCACTTCCTGCTTGCCTTTTGTGTGTCAAACCACTTTCCAGGCAAGACTCACACTTAAGATTGCAGTCACAGTTCATTTATATCTTTTTTAAAATAACTCCACTGAGTTTAATAACCTTTTCCTTTTTGAATAAGGAGTTTCTGTTTGCAGTCACATGAAAAGAAAAAAAGGCCAATGCTACAGGCAGCAGGGGATTATTTCATGCCTACCTACTCAAAGAAGGTTTCGCAAGAGCAGAAGGGGCAGGCAAAGCACATAATGAGCAAACTCTTGTGAGGTAAATTATTATTTGGGATTCTGAAGGGACCCTTAATGTGTGTGGGAAACTCTGCTCCCAGCTAGTTGTGTGTGGCACTTGACTTGCAGGTAAGTAGCAACTTATCTGATACCTGTCATCCCTGTCTCATTTCAATGTCTGTGACAGCACGGAAAGGAAGAAAAAATTGCTGGAGCTAGAAGTCATGCTCTCATGTTTGCTGCTGTGTCAGAGAGACAGTCCTCTTTCCAGCCATGAATGTATGTGCGTAGTGCACTAATTGTCTGCCCTCACCTATGTACAGCTAGCAATCTTTGTCCTTTTGGTTTGAAAAACACAGCAGCTCGGCTCTTGAGCAACTGACAGTGAAGCACAGTGCCTAATTTGTTTCCTTGAGTTTACAAAGGGAGTGAAGATCAAACATAAAGCTCACGTTCCTCAGCTTCAGCCTATATCTCACTTTAAGAATATAAGCAAGCTTTTGTTATGGCAGTGACTGTATGGCAGTGGTGATGCTGGAGCTAACTAGAGAGTGCAGAGGCTGCAAGTGCATTTGCATTGCACAGTCCAAGACTTCACTTGAAAACATGCAGCTGCTGTGTTTTCCCTGGACTAATTCCTGCTATTGGAAAGCTGAGAGGTTGCTATTGTACCTTTCAGGGGAACTGTAGCACATAGGACTATTTTCATGATGTGGCTGCAGTAAGAAAAACACTTGACCAACCTTCTAGGCAGGTTTTATAGCATGTGGTAAGCTGTTTACTGATGTGCGGCCATGCCTAGCTCACATCTTACTCTGACGTTCACGTTTCTCTGGCCATATCCACTTATTCTTTTAAAGATTTTGTTAAGGCAGACAACAAGAGTTCAGGATATCTGTTTGGAGAGCTGAACATACAGAAAACTAGAGTGTGTCCACTGAGCATGTTCACATGCAACTGATCTGCATATGTGGCANATGTCCACTGAGCATGTTCACATCCTTTGTAGTGCACCTGCAACTGATCTGCATATGTGGCATAACTCAGTGCGAGGGTGACATGCAGTGAAGAACACACAAATATACTTAGATCTTTCTGTCCGGGACAAAGGCCAGCTCTGCTGAGGTTTTTTCAGAATTGTCACTATAATGACCCTACAGCAGTTCTGGGGAATCATAGAATTATCAGGTTGGAAGAGACCCACTGGATCATTGAGTCCAACCATTCCTATCAAACACTAAACCATGTCCCTCAGGACCTTGTCTACCCGTGCCTTAAACATCTCCAGGGAAGGTGAATCAACCAACTTCACGGGCAGCCTGTTCCAGTGACCAGTGACCCTTTCTGTGAAATTTTTTTCCTAATGTCCAGCCTAAATCTCCCCTGGTGGAGCTTGAGGCCATTCCCTCTTGTCCTGTCCCCTGTCACTTGGGAGAAGAGGCCATCAGCCTCCTCTCCACAGCCTCCTTTCAGGTAGTTATAGAGAGCAATGAGGTCTCCTCAGCCTTCTTTTCTCCAGGCTAAACACCCCCAGCTCTCTCAGCCGTTCCTCATAGGGCCTGTTCTCTAGCCCCTTCACCAGCTTTGTTCCTCTTCTCTAGA